>CM035162.1:10770378-10816618 GCA_020205615.1 Panax quinquefolius | reverse complement strand
TTAATAGTATGTGTTCTTGCTTTATTTATCTTGGTCTTTATGCATGATCATAATACTAAGTTATATTTTTTTATGGGTGATGAAGAAAATTGATTAGGTTGGTGAAGCAATTTGGAGTGAGGAAATGGGCTCAGATCGCCGAGAAGATGTTAAACCGCTACTTGGAAAGCGATCTTAGTGAGAGATGGCACAACCATTTATACTCGATATCATATCAAGTTTGTCTTATATGTACTTTTTATCACTAGGCTTTGTCTTTTTCTGTTGTGTTAACTAATCTCATAAGTCGTCACAACTAATCATCCAAGTAGTTAATCTAGTTTTTGCGTTTTCTAATTTCAGATCTTCAAGTTTTTCTAATATATTTGTGTTAGATCTCATGTGATGGTATCTAAGAACTGAATTTGGTTCCACGTTTCTCTAATTAACCAAAAAAAAACCCTAATTTTTCGTGTGTACCAGTTTTTAGATATAGATTTAGTATATATGAATTTGGACAATTGTACATGTTTCTTAGCTGTTCTTTTTTCTTCCCGTACGGTTCTCACATTTCAACTCAATTATTAATTATGGAAATATATTTAAAGCTCACCAGAAAATCAGCCTAGGGGTTTGCTTCTCTAAATTCACGACTCAATTCTAAAGTACTATATATGTTGATTTTATTATTTAAAAGATATTTATGATTATTTTTGTTAATTCAACCTATGTTTGTATACTACTCGTTTCGCTTCTTGAAATTATAAAATCGCTCTTTTCTATATAAATAAACTTGTATTTTAAATAAGACGATCGCATTATATATATATATATATATATATATATATATATATATATATATATATATATATATATATATAGAGGTCTTAGACATGCAAATTAAGCATGCTCCTCCTTCCCTTCTTCTTCACGGTTCATGATCATGTGATTTGGGAACAACGTTTGAAGAAGAAAGAATCATATAATCAGCTAGAAAAGAATATAATGTAATTTTAATGTAAAAGAATGGAGTATATATTATTGGATTTTTTAGTACCTACGACTATCATTTTCCTATATATATATATATATATATATATATATATATATATATATTACGTACATGTTTTAAACTATGCATCTATATATATATATATTGTTCTGCTGTGTTGTTTGTAGAAAGACAGTTGGAGTGAAGAAGAAGAGAGGATGTTAGTTAAAGCTCATCAAAAGGTTGGGAACAAATGGGCAGACATCGCTAAAGGAATTCCGGGAAGGAGTGAAAATTCCATAAAAAATCACTGGAATGCAACCAAACGTAGGCAGAAATCAAGGCGCAAGAGCAAGAAAAATGACAAGTCCCAACAATCTCTCTTGCAAGCCTACATTAGAGCCAAGATTTTGGAAGAAACTAATATTCATAATTCTAATTCCAGTACCACCACCACCACCACCAACACCTCCACCTCCACCTCATCAGTTGTTAGCACCACCACTTTCAATACAACAACTCCCACAAACTCATCAACAACAATAATATTAATCTCCGACGATCCAATTCCATCCATCAAATTCGACCAACTTTTTCCCCAATCTCCATCCCAAGATTCCACTAATTCCTTGATCACACCAACATCCGATGAGGAACTTAATTTCATGCAACGTTTTTTTAATAACTTGAGCAAGGCTCCCAGTCCCAGCTTCAGCTTGGGTGTTGACGACGATGGTAAACTTTTGGACTATCATAATTCCCTTGGATATCGTTTTTCATATACCACTCCTGATCACACAAACAATAATATTAATATTGTACCTAAAGATCAATTAGTGGCATTGGAGGATAATATGCTGCAGCAGGCTGACCATGACCATTACCTTTCTTTTTTGTTGGATGGATCCACTCCTTTGCCTTCAAATGATTTTGATGCATGGCTACAATGACTCGAAGGAGCTGGATTTGATTGAGCTGGTTTTGGCTTCTCAGTTCTCCCAAGGAATTAATTAAGATCATATCATCTGTACCAACTTTAATTTGTGTGTTACCCTAGCTATCTAGCTAGTGCATGGGTTTTCTTAATTACTATCTCACTTTAATTTCATGATACACATTCTATATATCATCCTCCATACTTGGAAGTTTTATTATTAATGTTTAATTGATAGAAATATTATTGTGGGGATCAAAATACCTACTTATCAATGAGCTACCACCTCTAGTCTCATTTAATTATAATTGTCCCACTAATATGTAGTGATTAATTAATTAATTATGCACAACTAACTAAATATATGCTAATGGTACGTACATTTTGGTCTAATAATTAACTTGCTCGTACCACTTCCTATATCTACTATCTCTCTTAATATTAAAATACGGATCCTATTTATTTATTTATTTTGTTTTTTTAAAAATAATTAAAAAAGTTTAATATTTTATGGGCTAGAATTTTTTTTATAATATAGTGTTTTGGGTGTGATTTGGATACATATAACAAAATATGTATGTACAGTCTGTACAGACATGTTTTGTTATATGTATCCAAATCACGCCCAAAACACTGTATTATGAAAAAATTCTAGTTCCATAAAATATTAAATATATTTTTTAGTTGTTTTAAAAAAAAAGCAACAAAAAAAAATGCCGGATTTGTGCTTTAAATCCGAGAGTCCTGGATTTGAACCCAGGATATCTCTCTCTCTCTCTCTCTCTCTCATATATATATATATATATATATATATATATATATATATATATATAGAAAGGATCCTAGGCGGACCATTTGAATGGACCATTTAACGGACTAAAGGGAACACGCGGGTCAACCTCACAATATCCGAGTCGAAAATGAAAGAAACAGTATCCGGGTCGATTCAAAGAGACCATTTCCAAAAGAAACCCTCGAAAACTCTCGCGAAAGGGCAATTCTCTCAGAGCTGAAGCAAAGGGGAGCTGAAGCTCACTAGATTCACAAGCAAATGGGCGATTCTCACTAGATTCACGCGGGTCAAAAGAGAAGATGGGACGAATTTCACAGATCTGAAGCAAACGAATTTCACAGAGCTGAAGCAAAGGGGCGAAAACTATCCTTTCTTCACGAACAGGTATCGCGAATTACACAGATCTTGAAGTCTAGGTTTTTTTTTCTCTCAAAAAGGTATCTGTAATACCCGTAAATTTTATGATTTAATATTAATATTTATAAATAGAGCCTGTGATTATTTATTTTATAAATGCTTACATGACATGAGGTGAGTAACTCAATTGAATTAAAAATTTAACTTTTAATAATTGATAAGATGTGGAGAATTATGATAGGTTTATGAAATGTCTTGTGTGACACAATGATGGAATTTAGTGAGGAATAATTAAGAATGAATGCATTACTAAGTAAAAGATGACAATATGAGAGGTGGTATATAATTAATTTATTTAATTATATCAGAGTAATAATAAATCATTGAATTGGTTTGAAAGCTTGTCTGGATGGACTAAATCTTTTTATTATTATTAAGTGAGTAACTTAAATTATGTGAAATAACCCAACTTATTAATAATTATTAAGGTGGTGTATAATTTAGTGTTATTGGGTAAATTAAATTAATTAAATTCTTTGCCATAATAATTAAGTATTTACATGTTTATAATCCAAATAATAAATTAGAGTCTAGCCCAATAAATTAATTGATGGACTTTTGAGTTAGCCCAATAAACTTGGGTTATTTAAAATCCAATTCGAACCCAACATAATAGTTAATCGATGGTACAAGGTGTTGGTTAAATAAAATGTGGCGTCGGGCAATGGGCCCGACCGAAGTGTAAACCTCAATTATGTCCGAGATCTATTCTCTTGTCCCAAATTAAGGGTCACCAAGTACAAGGAACAATGAGTTTAGACTCTCTTTACGCAAACTTTCAAGTCGCTAATCCTGGCATGCGGGGCTAGCTAAGTGGGTCGGTATGGAGTGGTTAAATGTGACGCCCCAAAATAGGTATACATCACCTATTCGAGTTGTCAATACATGGTATATAAAACAACTACAACTTTATTATTACAACAAGTAGAAATCGCGTGAGTTTGAATACAAATATTATCTTCTAGACAATATCTATACTCAAATAAATCCTCATCACATTTATTGATACATTATTTTACAAAATGGTGAGGACTACTAAACAATTCTTTCTAAAACCTTCATTCCATACCCCAGGCTCGCACTTTCGCTTATATTCTCGCCTCCCGAGAGAAAAAAATGGAACAAAAAGGAAAAGGGTGAGCTCAACTAGCCCAAGAAAGAATATTATGACTAAGATAATATACAACAAATTACCGTTAGTCTTCAACAGGAAAAATCTAATAGAATACAATAGACAACAAATTTTAAATCAATATTCGCAATGAAATAATAATTCATTAGAAGAGTTAAGTAGAGAATGCAAACTACTATCTTCTATGTATGAATTTAAAAGTTCATCGCTCATCTTTTATCCCCAGTAACATCAATCAATATACATCCGAATCAAATATTCATCTTTGCACTACAGGTGCCAAAGATATTCATCATTAATCATGTTCATCTAAACACTGCTCATCTTTGCACTACTACCAAAGATATTCTTCAGAAATCATTCATCTTTGCACTACAGCCAAAGATATTCCATAATATCATCATTTAAGATGAAGATGATGAAAAATATTTTTAAAGAAACGAATCCAAAGAAACAAAATGACAAGGATTAAGGATTAAGGATTCGTACTTTGTTTTATTCACGTCAAAATACCTCAAAAATAATCACAGTGGTGTAAAATTCAAGAATGATCAAAACATGGATACAATCAAAGCTAGTATCCGTATAGATATTTTGACGAAAAGAAGAAATTTTATTTTTCTATGAATAATAGTCGATATCGTGAATAGTCTTGATACGTGAATAGTAACTCGACACCAAAAGATAGAAATTTCCCAAAAAATATCTTCACGCTTACATGAATAAGAATCGTGAATAGTAACTCGTGAATAAGAACTCATGAATAAGAAACATGATGAATAATAGTAACCCGACATGAAAAAGTTCCAAATTTGATAAAAAGTTTCAACCAATATTTCAAAGATAATGATATTGAAGAAATAATATCATTTGAGAAGAAAATAACATCCCTTACCTCGAAAGATTAAGTACTTCTAAATTTGGAATACTTGATATAAAGTCTTTGAAGGGAACTTGCAGACCGCCTAACAATACTCAAAGTATACTCAAAATACTCACAAGAATACGCCGATAATATAGAGAGAGAAAACTTCAATTTCGGTGTGATTTTCAATTCTAACCTAAGACCCTATTTATAGAAAATTGCTTAGAACACCAAAAGCGAAAAATTTAATAAATTAATAATATAATTATATAAATTTCCTACGCATGCCTAGAATCTGATTTCAGCCATCAAACACATGCCACATTCTAGAAAAAGTAAGAAAAAACGTTTTTCTAATTTTAAATATTTTAAACTTCCAAAAATCAATTATTTCGGAGCTTCTGAACTTCAATAATTCATAATAAATAGCCCTTTCATCAGAAAATTCGAATCTTGCGAGTTTTTATAGGAAATTCAATTCTCTACAACTTTGCAGAAGAAAGTTTTTCCAAATTCCAAATAGAAATTGACCGAAATCCACAAACCAAGCGATTTTACAAAGTTATAATCAAATTTCACTCAATAAATGGGGTCCACCGACATGTTTAACATGTTTTAAACATTTATTGCAACAAAAATACTCTTCCTCCTCGTATACTCATATATCCCACATTCGTTGTAAAAATATCACCATTATTATATTATTAAAATATAATAATATATTTAAATGAATTATTTTCGGAAAAAGATAAAATTTTAATTTTCAACAATTGTCACATTAAAATTTTCTCCATCTATATCCACATAAAATCAATATTTTCCTCATCATATGAATCAATAATTAATTATTCACAAATAATATTACGAATCACAATATCGACAACCGTATAGCTTCCTGGAAGGGGGCTTTCCAATAAGAATTTCTCCTTACAAGCGCAATTAGGTGACCAAACCTCTCCTTAGATGTAACTTTCTAGACATTGCCAATAATGTTATCTAATAATATTATTCGGATAATATGAATTATTGCTTCGATAATGAAAAATACCGTGTAATGACAATTATTGAAACAACAACAATATATAAAATATCAACGCAAAGAATTATTAAATCAATAAAATATCGAATAAGAATTATCGTAACCATTATTGAGTAGTGCCTTCTTACGTAAGAATCAATAATTGGTGCAATACCGTGCTACTACTATGTTTTAACCAATTTAGTATTTTAACAAGATTAATTCTGTAACAATAACTACGCCGTTATTTTTAAACAACTTATATTTACGCTTTGTTCATCCAATCGCTTTCACATGGGGCCCACACATGGTCGCTACTATCGTCATTTAATATTCCCAAGACAAGATTTAATATTCCACGACCAAACGAATATTCCCCGACAACAATGAATATTTTATAACCACTTGCTTATTTTGAAGTATTTGCGTATTTTACCCTTAACTATCCACATTAATCAAATCAACCCTTACTATTTCAAAATAATAAATATAGAAAATTAAATTTCATTAATAATAAGTTGGGGTCTTACAACCTCCCCTCCTTATGAAATTTCGTCCTCGAAATTGATGTACGTACACGTGTTTCAAAAGGTGAGGATACCTCGCTTTCATTTCCGCTTTCCAATTCCCGTGTCATTTCTCTATAGCATGATTCCTCCACAAAACTTTAACTTGTGGTATGACCTTTTCGCGTAGGACATGCTCCTTCCTATCTAAGATCTTGACAGTACCTCCTCATACGTTAAGTCTTCTACTATCTCGTCCTGGGTTTCTAACTCAATAACGTGGTTTGGGTCTTTCACATATTTACTGAAGTACGGATATGTGAAACACGTTATGAACACGAGACATACTTTGAGGTAACGCGAGTCTATAGGGCTACATATCCTACTCTTCGGTCAAGAATTTGAAATGGACCAATAAATCGTGGATTGAGCTTTCCTCTCTTCCCAAATCTTGTAACTCCCTTCCATGGAGCAACTCGCAATATATACATGATCCCCTATACTAAATTCCACGTCCTTTCGATGAAGATCCGCATAACTCTTTTGTCGATCTTGTGCCGCTTTGTATACGCTTGTTAATGAATCATTTGGATCTTTTCCGTAGTCATACTTACCAACTCGGGTCCCAACAATGTTGCTTCATCCACCTCGTCCCAACATACTTTGAGAGCGACATTTTCGTCCATATAATGCTTCGAATGGAGCCACACCTATACTTGTCGATAACTTTGTTGTTGTAGGAGAATTCCACCAATGGTAAATACTTATCCCAATCGCCTTGAAGTCTAGGACATAGAGTCTTAATAGATCATCAAGAGTTTGAATAGTCCTCTCTCGATTGTCCGTCTGCTTTGAGGATGGTATGCGAATCGAATCATAAATCCGTGCCCATAGCTTTTTGCAAGCTAACCCAAAATCTTGAAGTGAATCTTGGGTTACGATCCGAAACTATGGATACTGGCATGCCATGCAACCTCACAATCTCATTTACATATATACTAGCAAGACGTTCAAGGAATAAGTCTCCGTGAATTCAAAAAAATGAGCAGAACTTGGTTAATCTATCAACAATAACCCAAATAGCATTGATGCCTTGAGAAACCGTAGGAAGACCCGTGAACGAAATCCATGGTAATGTGTTCCCACTTCCATTTTGGAATCTCAAGTGGTTGCAACGACCCTTAGGTACTAGATGCTCCGCTTTACACGCTGACAAGTTAAACACGTTGAGATAAACTTTGCAATCTCTCTCTTCATATTGTTCCACCAAAGTGTATGTCAAGATCACGATACATTTTGGTACTTCCAGATGGATTGCAAATGGTGTATTGTGTGCCTCCATCATAATCTTGTACTTCAAATCGTAGTCGTTAGGGACACAAAGTCCGGAGTGGATTCAAGTATTCCTTCTTCATCAATTCTCGCTCGAAATAGCACCTTCTTGTTTTTTTTTCTTCATACGCATCGATCCGGCCTCGGTGGCTTGAAAGCAACCTTAACTTTTTCTATTAAAGTTGGCTCTATGCGTATACTTGACATCATCGCACTCATTCCTGCATATGATCTTCTACTCAACGCGCGTCACCACCACGCTTCTTTTTCCAAGATGGTATTGAATAGTGTGGTCGTAGTCTTTCAATAGCTCGAGCCAACGTCATTTGCGTGTTGAGTTCTTTTTTGAGTGAAGAAATATTTAAGGCTTTTATGGTCCGAATATATCTCCACTTTCTCCCCATATAGATAGTGCCTCCATATCTTTAAGCGAAAATGATCTACCGCTAACTCTAGATCATGAGTAGGATAATTCTCTCTCATACTCTTTTTAAGTTGTCATGAGGCATAAAGCTATGACTTTCCCACGTTGCATGAGAACACATCCTAACCCTTTGCACGAAGCATCGCCAGAGATAACAAATCCATCCGAACCAGATGGTATTGTTAGAACAGTCTTAAAATAAGTCTCCTCTTAAGCTCTTGGAAACTTTTCTCGCATTCTTCGCTCCAAACGAATTTTGTATCCTTCCGAAAGTTAGGCCGAGTTAATGGAGTAGCGATTCGAGAAAACCCTTCCACGAATCTCCGATAATAACCAATAAGCTCAAAAAGCTACGTGCTTGATCAACAACCGACTTGTTTGCTCCCAACTTTGTATTGCTTCAATCTTCGCCAGATCAACAGATACTCCATGTTTCGACACCACGCGCCCAAGGAATACTACTTCCTCAAGTCGAACTCGCATTTCTTTAATTTGGCATATAGTTTGTTTTCACGAAGCCTTTGGAGTACCAAATTTCAAATGGTGCTCATGATCTTCACGACTTTTGGAATATATAAGGATGTCATCAATAAAGACAACAACAAACCGATCCAAATATTCCTTGAATACTCGGTTCATCATATCCATGAAAGTCGCGAGGAGCATTAGTCATCCGAAGAGACATGACTAAGAATTCATAATGCCCGTCTCGAGTTCTAAAGCGCTTTGGAATATCCTCGCCTCTAATCTTCACCGATGATATCCGAATCGAAGATCGATTTTGAAAAGAATTGTGCCCTCTTGCAATCGGGTCAAACAAGTCATCAATACGAGGTAGAGGATACCTATTCTTGATGGTGACATGGTTCAATTCCCGATAGTCAATACAAAGTCGCATACTCCCGCTTTCTTTCTTCTTTACAAATAAAAGGAGCACCCCAAGGAGATGTACTTGGATTTAATGAAACCGATGTCCAACAATTCCTCGTAGTTGGACCTTTAACTCCTGAAATTCAATAGGAGCCATTCGATATGGGGTTTTAGAAATGGGCTTTGTATGCGTGTTCAAGATCAATAAAGAATTCAACTTCACGCTCGGGGTAGGCCGGAAGTTCTTCTAGAAATACGTCGGAAAAGTCAATAACAACATGAATATTATTCAAATTTGACGTGTCTTTATTCAAATCCATAACATGGGCTAAGAAAGCTTGACATCCGCTTTTCAATAAACGAATAGCTTTATGATTAGATATGATGCGGTGATTGATTTTAATGGTTTAGTTGCTTGAATTAATAACAAAGTTGGTTAGGAATATGAAAACTAACAACCTTACGAAAAACAATCAATTTTGGCATGATGAGTAGTTAACCAATCAATCCCTAAAATCACATCAAAAACAAGTATCTTTAAAGAGATAAGGTCAATGTGTAAGGTGATGGTGCCAACTTGAATCAAACAAGATTTATAAACAATGGATGTGATGAAAGTTTCTCCTAACGGAGTTTCCACAGATAGGTCAAAGTCTAATTTCTCCTGAGTCAAGTTTAAACGTTGAGCACATGCGGGAGAGATAAATGAATGGGTAGCAGGTATTGTCGAGTAAGGTATAAATTTCGCAAGAATTTATAAATAGCTTACCGTGATCACCTCGTTTGGGTTCCTCGATTATGACCAATCACAACAAACGCTCTTCCGGAATCGTTGACTTTGACTTTTACGGGACGATCTTTTGAGTCACCGTCCCCATTGAACTAGGTTTCGCCATCGTCTAATCTCGGCGATATGTCCTTCCTTTCCACAATTATAGCATACCTTGAATCTGTTGGGGGCGGTTTGACCGATATGCCCTCTTTTCCGCATTTGTAGCATATGACCGGTGGTCGTTCTCCTCCCTTAGAACCGATTCTTTTTGACCGCGTCTTCACACGGTCGTTGTTAAATCTCCTCTTTTAAAATCTCCTCCCCGACTCGCTTCTTATTTTCATGGCCATGATTACCACCAGAGTAGTGGTTACCATTTTTGTCCATCTGCTTTTTCTCCGCCGGTTATCATTATTCTGCTGATCGCTATCTCTCGTACGATCCTCGGTTATGGTCCTCAACACCTGTACTTTCGTTATCTCGCTTCTAATAATTGAGCCTTGTTTATAACATCCGAATAGAGAGAAAATTTATGAGAAATGAGATATTGTCGTATCTTGGGTTTCAAACCTCTCAAAAACATCCGCCATACATCGTTCCTCATTCTCCACCAAATGAGGTGCAAACACGGATAACTCGCAAACTTTGCCTCGTCTTCGAGACAACCATGTTGTTTTGTTCTAATCGATGAACTCCACTTCCTTCATATGACTAACACTTTCGTGAAAGTATTTGTCATTAAATAATTTTGAAATGTCTACCAAGACATCTTTGCCGAAAAGGGCCGATGGGATACGCTTTCACGACTCTCCCACCAAGTGATCTCTCCGCCGCCACTGAACATAAAGGTGGCGAATGGAACCTTCGTTTTTTCGTGCATCCCAAGACATCGAATATCTTGGTAATTTGCTTGACCCATGTTTCCGCCGCATGATCGGATCTGCTTTCCTTAAAATTCGTGGTCCCAACTCTTTGAATCGATTGGTGTGACAACCCGTGAATCACTATCATTTCCTCCTCAGATTTTGAACACGAGTCTCCTCGTCTGCGATTTTGCATGAATTGCAAAAAGCTTCTAAACATCCCCTCGCTCATCATCTGCTTTCAAAGTGTGTTATTCACGGGAGGAACATTGCCACTGTTGCACGCTTCTCCTCGTTGGTGAGTACAAAGGCGTCTCCACTGGTCTCATTTCCATTGTTAATATTCTCAAATCGACATTCTCAAATCACCGCCATAAAACAAGGGGTTAATTAAGGAAATCAATATATCACATAATATCCTTATATACTTGACCAACTAAAAAAATAAGCTTAGGTAGGACACACTAAGCGAAGGATTTACTCGCCTCTCCCTCCTAGTTTTATTCCCCGATCTCCGCCAGAGATCATATCCCTAAGCTCGATACTAATCATGGCGCCCCCAAAAAAATAGGTATACATCACCTATTCTCGAGTTGTCAATACACGGTACGAAATAACTACAACTTTATTATTACAATCAGTAAATCGTGAGTTTGAATACAAATATTATCTTCTGACAATATCTATACTCAAATAAATCCTCATCACATTTATTGATACATTATTTTACAAAATGGTGAGGACTACTAAACAATTCTTTCTAAAACCTTCATTCCATACCCCAATTGTGATCGCTTATATTCTCGCCTCCGAGAGAAGAAAAATGGAACAAAAAGGAAAAGGTGAGCTCAACTAGCCCAAGAAAAGAATATTATGACTAAGATAATATACAACAAATTACCGTTAGTCTTCAACAGGGAAAAATCTAATAGAATACAATAGACAACAAATTTTAAATCAATATTCGCAGCGGAAATAATAATTCATTAGAAGAGTTAAGTAGAGAATGCAAACTACTATCTTCTATGTATGAATTTAAAAGTTCATCGTCTAAGGATTCGTACTTTGTTTTATTCACGTCCAAAAATACCTCAAAAATAATCACAGTGGTGTAAAATTCAAGAATGATCAAAACATGGATACAATCAAAGCTAGTATCCAGAATAGATATTTTGGACGAAAAGAAGAAATTTTATTTTTCTTGAATAGTGTCAGATATCGTGAATAGTCTTGAGATACGTGAATAGTAACTCAACACCAAAAGATAGAAATTTCCCAAAAACATCTTCACGCTTCATTAATAAATAATACTCGTGAATAAGAACTCGTGAATAAGAACTCATGAATAAGAACTCGTGAATAAGAACTCATGAATAAGAACTCATGAATAGTAACCCCGACATGAAAAAGTTCTAAATTTGATAAAAGTTTCAACCAATATTTCAAAGATAATGATATTGAAGAAATAATATCATTTGAGAAGAAAATAACATCCCTTACCTCGAAAGATTAAGATTTCTAAATTGGAATACCGATATAGTCTTTGAAGGGAACTTCAGCATCCGCCTAACAATACTCAAAGTATACTCAAAATACTCACAAGAATACGCTCGATAATATAGAGAGAGAAACTTGAGTTTACGGTGTGATTTTCAATTCTAACCTAAACACCCTATTTATAGAAATTTCTTAGAACACCAAAAGCGTAAAATTTAATAAATTAATAATATAATTATATAAATTTTCTAGGCATGCCTAGAATCTGATTTCAGCCATCAAACAAATGCCACATTCTAGAAAAAGTAATAAAAACGTTTTTCTAATTTTAAATATTTTAAACTTCCAAAATCAATTATTTGAAGCTTGAACTTCAATAATTCATAATAAATAGCCCTTTCATCAGAAAATTCGAATCTCATGAGTTTTTATAGGAAATTCAATTCTCTACAACTTTGCAGAAGAAAGTTTTTCCAAATTCCAAATAGAAATTGACCAAATCCACAAACCAAGCGATTTTACAAAGCTATAATCAAATTTCGGTCAATAAATGGGGTCCACCGACATGTTTAACATGTTTTAAACATTTATTACAACAAAAATACTCTTCCTCCTCGTATACTCATATATCCCACATTCGTTGTAAAAATATCACCATTATTATATTATTAAAATATAATAATATATTTAAATAATTATTTTATCGTAAAAAGATAAAATTTCAATTTTCAACAATTGTCACATTAAAAATTTTCTCCATCTATATCCACATAAAATCAATATTTTCCTCATCATATGAATCAATAATTAATTATTCACAAATAATATTATAGAATCACAATATTGACAACCGTGCGCCCTCAGGAAGAGGGGCTTTCCAATAAGAATTTCTCCTTCTCGCGGCGCAATTAGGTGACCAAACCTCTCCTTAGATGTAACTTTCTAGACATTGCCAATAATGTTATCTAATAATATTATTCAGATAATATGAATTATTGCTTCGATAATGAAAAATACGTATGTAATGACAATTATCAAAACAACAAAGAATATAAAATATCAACGCATCAATTATTAAATCAATAAAATCTTTGAATAATAATTATCGTAATCATTATTGAGTAGTGCCTTCTTACGTAAGAATCAATAATTGGTGCAATACTGCAATCTTCTTGTGTTTTAACCAATTTATATTTTAACAAGATTAATTGAGTAAATAACTACATTATTTTTAAACAACTTATATTTGTCGCTTTCTTCATCCAATCGCTTTCAGTTATGGGGCCCACACATGGTTGCATACTGTCGCATTTTTAATATTCCCCGACAAAGATTTAATATTCCACGACCAAAACGAATATTCCCCGACAACAATGAATATTTTATAACCACTTGCTTATTTTGAAGTATTTGCGTATTTTACCCTTAACTATCCACATTAATCAAATCAACCCTTACTATTTCAAAATAATAAATAGAGAAAATTAAATTTCATTAATAATAAGTTGGGGTCTTACATTAAACAACTCTTTAAGTAACCATTGTTTATTTCTATTGCACCATGAATCCCAACATTGGGTAAAGCAAGTGTCTAGTCCATGCTTTTTTCTTTAAATACAAGCCACCACGACAATCTGTTATAGTGATAAGAGTGTTGGAGAAATCTGAGTAAAGAATTTTTAGTTGCTAAGCATTACCAAATCAGTGTGTGAGATATCAAGGTTAAAGCTCGAGAAGGTATAATTTCTACTTCGCTTCTTAACTTAAGTCTTGTTTTGATTCTCGGTTTTCCTAAATTAATAGGTCAAGTATGATGAATTAGCATGATATAGGGTGTTTAGAAAGTTTACTTTAAATGCATGAATACGTTAATAATTGCTCGGAATCAAGTTGTGGCTACTCTAAGAAAATAGAGCATGTTCAATGCTTCCGAACTCCATAGAAGTGCAATTTGCACCATTCTTAGGAACCAAATGATGGGTTCTATCGTGTTAGACCATGTATTAAGAAATTCCTTAGTCAGATGTATGCATATAGTAAAGTCTTAATGAAATTAACCCGACAAACTTAGACCTTGTCAAATAGTGTAGGCCAAAGTCTCTGAAAGAGTGACTTCGAGATGTCTTCGACAAAGCGTGTTGTCTTCTGGACAAGTCGTAATATCTTCTTGGACATGGCTAAATGACTTCTGGCTTTCAGACACGGCCATATGTCTTCATTTTGGGACATGGCCGACGTCTTAGAAGCTTTTGGACATGGCGAGATGTCTTGACTTTTGACATGGCGGATGTCCCGGGACTCGAGACAAAGATCATAACTTGATATAAGGATGGATTAATAAATATTCCTATACTGCTATAACTATTATTACACGAATGAGTTCTAAGTAGAGAATTTTACTAACTTTGGGAAAATAAATCTAATGCCTGCAAACATGCGTAGAAAAAGGGGTCGGTGGGATTAATAGATGTTATGGTCTACTTAAAGCAATGAACCTCTTGGAACTATGAAGAAGAAAGATTATGAATAAACTAGCAGTGGTCAAAAGTATGACCATGTTAGTGTACAACTATGAGTTTTGATGGGTGCAGCAGTATACATAGAAAAAAAAATGTGTTATGTGTACATGTTGTTTACATATGTATATTAAGTGTGTTGGCTAATGAATACCTATACTTACATAAATAGGACAAACATAGTTCATTGAGGTGATTTTCGCTATAAATAGCAATCAACGCTAAAGGCAAGTTTCCTAACCTCACTCAAATTTACATTGAGCAAGTATCCGAACACTATTATTATTGTGTTGCAAGTTCCTTACTTCTTACACTGTATACATTCGAATTGTCTTCTCAAGCAAATATCTGTTTCTATTCAAAAATCATTTATATACCTTGACGTTGTTGCAAACATTGGATTTATTGTTCTTAAATGCATGATAAAAATTGTCTAAGCCTTTGATTCGACTAGACTATTATTATGCTATCCAAACCAATTGACTTGGTGCGGACTATCGTAAATCTACTGAGATGAACAACCCTCATTGAAGGGGAAATTATATATTGTTGGGGAACCGACGCATGCATACGTAGATGATTAAATGTTATGCATAACGTAGGTACTTTAGTGATCACCGTTGTACTTTCGTTTACATTGGATTACAAATGTAATAATCGTTAATTATAGTAAGAGTTCTTAGTCCTTAGTATCGTTCAAGACTCATTCATATTGAACCTCAAGTGAATGAATCCACGAAATTTTGTTGATATCATTCACCATATAATGGCGACACTATATGAATACTCTTGATATTTTTGATATCCTTGAACTACCAATTATTATTATACCCTTGAAAGGTTTAAATGCTATAACCGCTTGTTCTTCCGGCTATATTACTTATCGGGCAAACTCGTTGCTCATTCTTGCTTCCTAAACATTACAGCTTAAAGGCAGCGAGCAAGGCGGTACTTTCGAGACGGGACAAGGGAAAGGGTAAAAGCGACGAATAACTTAGTCCTTAAGACTAGAAGTATTATTATTATTGTTATGCTTGTTATGATGTATTCAAGAATGATTAAGTTATGTTTAAGTTAATCAACGAATTGTCGTAGTAATGGTTACTGTGTACTTTTAGGGCCGCAAATATTTATATTATATCAATGTAAATTATTCTAGTATTTTCGTTGTTGATTTTAGTAAGATATTCGTAGTTATGCGTGATGCAATCGAATTTGAGATATGGGTGTCCTAATTTTGGGAACGCCACCCAAAATAGGTATACATCACCTATTCGAGTTGTCAATAGTGGTACGAAACAACTACAACTTTATTATTACAACAATGAAATTGTGAGTTTGAATACAAATATTATCTTCTGACAATATCTATACTCAAATAAATCCTCATCATATTTATTGATACATTATTTTACAAAATGGTGAGGACTACTAAACAACTCTCTCTAGAACCTTCATTCCATACCCCGACTGCATTTTTCTTATATTCTCGCATCCCGAGAAGAAAAATGGATTAAAAGGAAAAGGGTGAGCTCAACTAGCCCAAGAAAGAATATTATGACTAAGATAATATACAACAAATTATCGTTAGTCTTCAACAGGAAAAAATCTAATAGAATACAATAGACAACAAGTTTTAAATTAATATTCGCAAATGAAAATAATAATTCATTAAAAGAGTTAAGTAGAGAATGCAAACTACTATCTTCTATGTATGAATTTAAAAGTTCATCGCCTCATCTTTTATCCCCAGAACATCAATCAATATATATCTCGAATCAAATATTCATCTTTGCACTACAGCCAAAGATATTCATCGATTGGTCATGTTCATCTAAACACTGCTCATCTTTGCACTCTGGGCAAAGATATTCATCGAAATCATTCATCTTCGCACTACAAAGCCAAAGATATTCAATAATATCATCATTTAAGACCGAGGATGATGAAAATATTTTTAAAAAACGAATCCAAAGAAACAAAATGACAAGGATTAAGGATTAAGGATTCGTACTTTTGTTTTATCCATGTCCAACAATACCTCAAAAATAATCATAGTGGTGTAAAATTCAAGAATGATCAAAATATGGATACAATCAAAGCTAGTATCCGTAAAAGATATTTTTTGACGAAAAAGAAAATTTTCATTTTTTAATGAATAAAGTCGTATTCGTGAATAAGATCAGATATCGTGAATAAAGGTCGATATATCGTGAATAAGAACCCCGACACTAAAAAGTTTCAAATTTGATTAAAAGTTTAGATCAATACTTGGATAATGATATTAGAATAAATAATATCATTAAAAAAATAATATCCCTTACCTCGAAAAGATCAAGATTTCTAAATTTGAACAATCAATATATAAGGCTATGACTTGAACTTGCACCAGATAGCAATACTCAAAATACTCACAAGAATACGCTCGATAATATAGAGAGAAAACTTCAGCTTTAAATGTGATTTTCAATTCTAACCTAAGCACCCTATTATAGGAAAATGCTTAGAACACCAAAGTAGAAAATTTAATAAATTAATATTATTTATTTTTTTCTACATCTTCCTACGCATCAAGCATCTGAATTCAGCAACTTGACATGTGTTAAAGATGCCCACCAAACACAAAAAACGTTTTTCTTATTTAAATTATTTTAAACTTCCAAAAATCAATTATTTTGGAGCTTCGGAACTTCAATAATTCATAATAATTAGCTCTTTTATCAGAAAAATTCAAAACTCACGTCTTTCCATAGGAAATTCCATTATCTACAACTTTAAAGAAGGAAGTTTTTCCAAATTCCAAACAGAAATTGAACGAAATCCACAAACAGACGATTTTACATGCTATAATCAAATTTCAGTCAAGAAATGGGTCTACCGACACACAAAATCTATTTTTAATATTTATTGCAACAAAAATACTCTTTTTCCTTGTATACTCATATATCCCACATTCATTGTAAAAATATCACCATTATTATATTATTAAAATAAAATAATATATTTAAATAAATTATTTTATCAGAAAAAGATAAAATTTCAATTTTCAACAATTGTCACTTTAAAAATTTTCTCCATCTATATCCACATAAAATCAATATTTTCCTCATCATATAAATCAATAATTAATTATTCACAAATAATATTACAGAATCACAATCTTCGGCAACCAGTGCCGCTCCAGAAAGAGGGGCTTTCCAATAAGGATCTCTCCTTCTTGGCCATGATTAGGTGACCAAACCTCTCCTGTATGTAACTTTCTAGACATTGCCAATAATGTTATCCAATAATATTATTCAGATAATATGAATTATTGCTCCGATAATGAAAAATACTTGTGTAATGACAATTATCAAAACAACAAAGAATATAAAATATCAACGCAGCAATTATTAAATCAATAAAATATCGAATAAGAATTATCGTAACCATTATTGAGTAGTGCCTTCTTACGTAAGAATCAATAATTGGTGCAATACCGCAAAGCACCGTGTTTTTTACCGGCGAGTATTTTTAATCAGATTAACGATAACAACTACGCCAAGTTATTTTTAAACAACTTATATTTATGCGTTTCTTCATCCAATCGCTTTACGCTATGGGGCCCATAAAAGATCATAAGGCCGGTCGCATTTAATATTCCCCGACAAAGAAGAATATTCCACGACCAAACGAATATTCCCCGACAACAATGAATATTTTATAACCACTTGCTTATTTTGAAATATTTATGTATTTTACCCATAACTATCCACATTAATCAAATCAACCCTTACTATTTCAAAATAATAAATAGAGAAATTAAATTTCATTAATAATAAGTTGGGGTCTTACAACCACCCCTCCTTATGAAATTTCGTCCTCAAAATCGACGTGACGTGCACTTCGTGTGTTTTCAAAAGGTGAGGATACCTCGCTTTTATTTTCGCTTTCCAATTCCCGTGTCATTTCTCTATAGCATGATTCCTCCACAAAACTTTAACTTGTGGTATGACCTTTCATGCGTAGGGACATGCTCCTTCCTATCCAAGATCTTGACAGTACCTCCTCATACGTTAAGTCTTCTACTATCTCGCCTAGTTCTAACTCTATAACGTGGTTCGGTCTTTCACATATTTACTGAAGTATGATATGTGAAACACATTATGAACACGAGACATACTTTGAGGTAACGCGAGTCTATAGGCTACATATCCTACTCGGTCAAGAATTTGAAATGGACCAATAAATCGTGGATTGAGCTTTCCTCTTCCCCCAAATCTTGTAACTCCCTTCCATGGAGCAACTCGCAATAATACATGATCCCCTATACTAAATTCCACGTCCTTTCGATGAAGATCCGCATAACTCTTTTGTCGATCTTGTGCCGTTTGTATACGTTGTCGAATCATTTGGATCTTTTCCGTAGTCATACTTACCAACTCGGGTCCCAACAATGTTGCTTCATCCACCTCGTCCCAACATACTGGAGAGCGACATTTTCGTCCATATAATGCTTCGAATGGAGCCACACCTATACTTGTCTGATAACTGTTGTTGTAGGAGAATTC
Source organism: Panax quinquefolius (assembly GCA_020205615.1). NCBI lineage: Eukaryota > Viridiplantae > Streptophyta > Magnoliopsida > Apiales > Araliaceae > Panax > Panax quinquefolius. The sequence continues at coordinate 10,797,159 of CM035162.1, read as the reverse complement.
CACCAATGGTAAATACTTATCCCAACTGCCCTTGAAGTCTAGGACATAGAGTCTTAATAGATCATCAAGAGTTTGAATAGTCCTCTCTGATTGTCCGTCCGTTTGAGGATGGTATGCAGAACTGAATCATAAATCCGTGCCCATAGCTTTTTGCAAGCTAACCCAAAATCTTGAAGTGAATCTTGGGTTACGATCCGAAACTATGGATACTGGCATGCCATGCAACCTCACAATCTCATTTACATATATACTAGCAAGACGTTCAAGGGAATAAGTCTCCGTAATTTGGCAAGAAAATGAGCGCAGACTTGGTTAATCTATCAACAATAACCCAAATAGCATTGATGCCTTGAGAAACCGTAGGAAGACCCGTAACGAAATCCATGGTAATGTGTTCCCACTTCCATTTTGGAATCTCAAGTGGTTGCAACGGACCCTTAGGTACTAGATGCTCCGCCTTTACACGTTGACAAGTTAAACACGTTGAGATAAACTTTGCAATCTCTCTCTTCATATTGTTCCACCAAAGTGTATGTCGAAGATCACGATACATTTTGGTACTTCCAGGATGGATTGCAAATGGTGTATTGTGTGCCTCCATCATAATCTTGTACTTCAAATCAGAGTCGTTAGGGACACAAAGTCTGGAGTGGATTCGAAGTATTCCTTCTTCATCAATTCTCGCTCGAATATAGACCTTCTTGTACTTTTTTTCTTCATACGCATCGATCCGGGTTCGGTGGCTCGAAAGCAACCTTAACTTTTTCTATTAAAGTTGGCTCTACGCGATACTTGACATCATCGCACTCATTCCTCGCATATGATCTTCTACTCAACGCTACCACCTACCACGTTCGTTTTTCCAAGATGGTATTGAATAGTGTGGTCGTAGTCTTTCAATAGCTCGAGCCAATGTCGCTGCCGCATGTTGAGTTCTTTTTGAGTGAAGAAATATTTAAGGCTTTTATGGTCTAAATATATCTCCACTTTCTCCCCATATAGATAGTGCCTCCATATCTTTAGCGCGAAAATGACTTCTGCCAACTCTAGATCATGAGTAGGATAATTCCTCTCATATTCTTTAAGTTGTCGTGAGGTATAGGCTATGACTTTCCCACGTTCCATGAGAACACATCCTAACCCTTTGCCCGAAGCATCGCTGTAGATAACAAATTCACCCGAACCAGATGGTATTGTTAGAACAGGTGCCAAAATGAGTCTCCTCTTGAGCTCTTGGAAACTCTTCTCGCATTCCTCGTTCCATACGAATTTTATATCTTTCCGAGTCAGCTGAGTTAATGGAGTAGCGATTCGAGAAAATCCTTCCACGAATCTCCGATAATAACCAAATTAAGCCCGTAAAGTTACGTGATTTGGCCACCGACTTTTGGTTGCTCCCAACTTTGTATTGCTTCAATCTTCACGTCCACTTGATACTCCATGTTTTGACACTGACGTGCCCAAGAAATGCTACTTCCTCGCCGTAACTCGCATTTCTTTAATTTGGCATATAGTTTGTTTTCACGAAGCCTTTGAGTACCAAATTTTCAAATGGTGCTCATGATCTTCTTCACGACTTTTGGAATATATGAGGATGTCATCAATAAAGACAACAACGAATCGATCCAAATATTCCTTGAATACTCGGTTCATCATATCCATGAAAGATGCAGGAGCATTAGTCAATCCGAAGAGACATGACTAAGAATTCATAATGCCCGCATCGAGTTCTAAAGGCGCTTTGGAATATCCTCGCCTCTAATCTTCACCGATGATATCCGAGCGAAGATCGATCTTTGAAAAAATTGTGCCCTCAGAATCGGTCAAACAAGTCATCAATACGAGGTAGAGGATACCTATTCTTGATGGTGACATGGTTCAATTCCCGATAGTCAATACAAAAAGTCGCATACTCCCGCTCTTCTTCTTTACTTAATAAAACAAGAGCACCCCAAGGAGATGTACTAGGTCGAATGAAACCGATGACCAACAATTCCTCGTAGTTGGACCTTTAACTCCTGAAGTTCAATAGAGCCATTCGATATGGGGTTTTAGAAATGGGCTTTGTACCAATTTCAAGATCAATAAAGAATTCAACTTCACGCTAAGGGGTAATCCAGGAAGTTCTTCAGAAATACGTCGGAAAGTCAATAACAACAGAATATTATTCAAATTTGACGTGTCTTTATTCAAATCCATAACATGGGCTAAGAAAGCTTGACATCCGCTTTTCAATAAACGAATAGCTTTATGATTAGATATGACAATGTGATTGATTTTAATGGTTTAGTTGCTTGAATTGCATAACAGTTGGTTAGGAATATGAACACTAACAACCTTACGAAAACAATCAATTTTGGCATGATGAGTAGTTAACCAATCAATCCCTAAAATCACATCAAAAGCAAGTATCTTTAAAGAGATAAGGTCAACAGTAAGGTGATGGTGCCAACTTGAATCAAACAAGATTTATAAACAAAGGGATGTGAAGAAAGTTTCTTCTAACGGAGTTTCCACAGATAGGTCAAAGTCTAATTTCTCCTGAGTCAAGTTAAAATGTTGAGCACAAGCGGAGAGATAAATGAATGGGTAAAGACCGGATCAAGTAAGGTATAAACTTCGCAAGAATTTATAAATAGCTTACCCGTGATCACCTCGTTTGGGTTCCTCGCATTTTGACCAAATCCAACAAACGCTTCTTCCAGAACCGTTGACTTTGACTTTTTTTGGGATGTTCTTATGAGTCACCGTCCCCATTGAACTAGGTTTCGCTATCGCATAATCTCGAGCGATATGTCCTTCCTTTCCACAATTATAGCATACCTTGAATCTGTTGTGGGCGCTTTGACCGATATGTCCCTCTTTCCCGCATTTATAAAGATATGATCGGTGGTCGTTTCTCTCCCTTAGAACCGATTCTTTGCAAGACTGCTCGTCTTCACATGGTCGTTGTTAAATCTCCTCTTTTAAAATCTCCTCTGACTCGATTCTTCTATTTTCATGGCCATGATTACCACCAGAGTGGTTACCATTTTGTCCGTTTTTTCTTTCTCCGCCGGTTATCGTTGTTTGTTTTGTTAACTGCTATCTCCTAGATATCCTGGTTGTGGTCCCTCGGTTGACCGTACTCAGATTCTGCTCTCTAATAATTCAAATTTCGCTTACAACATCCTAATAGAGAGAAAATTTATGAGAAATGAGATATTGTCGTATCTTAGGGTTTCAAACCTCTCGAAAACATCCGCGTCATATGTTCCTCATTCTCCACCAAATGAGGTGCAAACCGGATAACTCTATGCAAACTTTGCCTCGTCTTTGAGACACCGCCATGTTATTCTGCTCCAATCTAATAAACTCCACTTCCTTCATATACGACGAACACTTTCGTGAAAGTATTTGTCATTAAATAGTTTCTGAAATGTCTCCCAAGACATGCTTTGAAAAGCACCGGATGGGTACGCTTCACGCACTCCCACTAGTAGTAGTCCGCCTCGCCACGCGGAACATAAAGGTGGCGAATGGAACCTTCTGTTCCTCCGCCGCATCCCAAGACATCGAATATCATGGTAATTTGCTTGACCCATGTTTCCGCCATGATCGGATCTCGCTTTCCCTTAAATTCGTGGTCCCAACTCTTTGAATCGCTTGCATCAGTGACAACCCGTGAATTGCTATCATTTCCTCCTCAGATTTTGAACACGAGTCTCCTCCTCCGATTTTTAATGAACTGCAAAAAGCTTCTAAACATCCCTCGCTTCATTATCTCGCTTTCGGTGGTGTTGTTCACGGGAGGAACATTGCCACGACTGTTACACGTTCTCCTCGTTGGTGAAAGACAGTATATCCACGGTCCTCATTTCCATTGTTAATATTCTCAATGACATTCTCAAATCCGTCATAAAACAAGGGTTAATTAAGAAATCAATATATGTGACGCCCCAAAATAGGTCCATTCCATCCAACCCATTCTCGAGTCGCCAAATACATGGTATGTAAAACAACTACAACTTTATTATCACAACAATAAAATCAGAGTTTAAATACAAATATTATCTTCTGATAATATTTATACTCAAATAAATCCTCATCACATTTATTGATACATTATTTTACAATAATGGTGAGGACTACTAAACAACTCTCTCTAGAACCTTCATTCCATACCCCGACTAAGACTTTCGCTACATTCTCGCCTCCCGAGAAGAAAAATGGAACAAAAGGAAAAGGGTGAGCTCAACTAGCCCAAAGAAAGAAAATGTTATGACTAAGGTAATATACAACAAATTATCGTTAGTCTCCAACAGGAAAAAATCGATAGAATACAATGTACAACAAGTTTCGGATCAATATTCGCAAAAAAATAATAATTCATGTAAGAGTTACGTAGAGAATGAAATCTACTATAATCTATGAATTTAATACCATCATCAATATTTTATCCTGTAACATCAATCAATATTCATCTCAAATCAAATATTCATCTTTTGCACTACAGCCAAAGATATTCATCAATCGGTCATGTTCATCTCAACACTGCTCATCTTTTGCACTAAAGGCCAAAGATATTCATCAATCGATGTTTCATTTAAACACCGCTTTCATCTTTGCACTACAGCCCAAAGATATTCTTCAAAATCATTCATCTTTGCACTACGAAAGCCAAAGATATTCACTAATATCATCATTTAAGACCGAGGATGATGAAAAATATTTTAAAGAAATAATCCAAAGTGAAACAAAATGACAAGGATTAAGGATTCAGACTTGGTTTTATCCACGCCCAAAAATACCTCAAAAATAATCATAGTGAAGTAAAATTCAAGAATGATCAAAACATGGATACAATCAAAGCTAGTATCCAAAATAGATATTTTGGACGAAAAGAAAAATTTTCATTTTTCTCTTAGTATTCGTGAATAGTGTCAGATATCGTGAATAGTCCAGATATCGTGAATAAGAACTCTCAGACACCCAAAGATAGAAATTCCACAAAAAACATCTTCACGCTTCACTTAATAGTACTCGTGAATAAGAATCGTGAATAGTAACTCATGAATAGTAACTCGTGAATAGTAACTCATGAATAGTAACCCCGACATGAAAAAGTTCCAAATTTGATAAAAGTACCAACCAATATTTCAAAGATAATGATATTGAAGAATTAATATCATTTGAGAAGAAAATAACATCCCTTACCTCAAAGAATCAAGATTTCGGAAGGAAAGGCTCAAGTGATCTTTGAATGAAACTTGTCTTGAATAGCAACTCTCAAAGTATCTAAATACTCACAAAATACGCTCAATAATATAGAGAGAAAGAGAAAAACTTTGTTTCGGTGTGATTTTCAATTCTAACTTAGCCCTCTATTTATAGGAAAATGTTAGCGTACCAAGCAGACTTGACTGCTTTTACGATGGCTTTACTCGCTACTATTCCCACCCACCACATTTGAAATAAAATTCAGCACATTTTTTCACCAACCACAAGTGGGGCCCACTCAATTCTAGAATTTTCCACCAAAATCAATTATAACCCTACTTTCTCAATCGACACCTCTTAAAATTTATAACAAATCATTCGCTCAGGTTTTAACGGTTCAAAATTTGTAGACATATACTCAACTTATATATGTATAACATATCCAAAAATTACAACGATCCAACGGTTGATTAAATATTATAACTCACACAATAAAGTCAGAATAACACCGATTTGATCTTTTAATACCTCCAATCCGGCAAAATAAAACATCTCAAAGATTAATTCCTTCATTAATAACCACATAAATAAATCCATCATTTATATTCATATAAAATAAATATTTCCTTATCATATGAATCAATAATTAATTATTCACAAATAATATTACGTAATCACAATTATGATGACCAGTAGCTCCTCAGAAAGAGGGGCTTTCCAATAAGGATCTCTCCTCATCGCGCGCAAGAATTAGGTGACCAAACCTCTCCTTAGATGTAACTTTCTAGACATTGCCAATAATGTTATCTAATAATATTATTCAAATAATATGAATTATTGATCCGATAATGGGAAATATCATGCGATGACAATTATCAACAACAATAATATAAAATATCAACGCAAAGAATTATCAATCAATAAAATAAAATATCGAATAAGAATTCACTGTGAAAATTATTGAGTAAAGTGCCATCTTACGTGCGAATCAATAATTCAACAATCATCAGTGTAATACCGTATCTTCTTTATCGCGAACCACGCCAGACATCAGTATTTTAACCACCGGCATTCCAATGTCTTAATTGAGAATAACTACGCCAAGTTATTTATAACCACCCAAACTTTGTCGCTTTCCTCATCCAATCGCTTTCAGTTATGGGCCCACACATGGGTCATACTGCAAATCATTTAATATTCCCAAAGCATTTAATATTCCACGACCAAACGAATATTCTCACAAAGATCTTTAATATTCCACGACCAAACGAATATTCTCCGACAAAAATGAATATTTTATAACCACTTGCTTATTTTGAAATATTTGCGTATTTAACCCTTAACTATCCACATTAATCAAATCAACCCTTACTATTTCAAAATAATAAATAAAGGAAATTCCTTTTTATTTAAAAAAATTTCGGGGTTTTACAATATATCACATAATATCCCTATATACTGACCAACTAACAAATAAGCTTAGGTAGGACACACTAGCGAAGGATTTACTCGTCTCTCCCCTCCTAGTTCTATTCCCCGATCTCCGTCAGAGATTATATCCCTAAGCTCTGATACCAACTGTGACGCCCACAAAATAGGTATACATCACCCATTCTGAGTTGTCAATATATGGTACAGAAACAACTACAACTTTATTATTACAACAGTAAAATTGTGAGTTTGAATACAAATATTATCTTCTGACATAATATCTATACTCAAATAAATTCTCATCACATTTATTGATACATTATTTTACAAAAATGGTGAGGACTACTAAACAACTCTCTCTAGAACCTTCATTCCATACCCCGACTCGTACTCGCTATATTCTCGTATCCTGAAGAGAAAAATGGAACAAAAAGGAAAAGGGTGAGCTCAACTAGCCCAATAAAGAATATTATGACTAAGATAATATACAACAAATTATCGTTAGTCTTTAACAGGGAAAAATCTAATAGAATACAATAGACAACAAGTTTTAAATCAATATTCGCAGAGAAAATAATAATTCATTAGAAGAGTTAAGTAGAGAATGCAAACTACTATCTTCTATGTATGAATTTAAAAGTTTATCGCTCATCTTTTATCCCCAGAACATCAATCAATATATATCTAGAATCAAATATTCATCTTTGCACTACAGCCAAAGATATTCATCGATTAATTCATGTTCATCTAAACACTGCTCATCTTTGCACTACGGGCCAAAGATATTCATCAGAAATCATTCATCTTCGCACTACAGGCCAAAGATATTCAATAATATCATCATTTAAGACCGAGGATGATGAAAATATTTTTTAAAGAAACGAATCCAATGAAACAAAATGACAAGGATTAAGGATTAAGGATTCGTACTTTGTTTTATCCATGTCCAACAATACCTCAAAAATAATCATAGTGGTGTAAAATTCAAGAATGATTAAAACATGGATACAAGCAAAGCTAGTATCTAGAATAGATATTTTGGACGAAAAGGAAAATTTTCATTTTTCAATGAATAGTGTCGTATTCGTGAATAAGATCAGATAGGTGAATAGTCTTGATATCGTGAATAAGAACCCCACACTAAAAGTTCCAAATTTGATTAAAAGTTCAGATCAATACTTCTAAGATAATGATATTAGAATAAATAATATCATTAAAAAATAATATCCCTTACCTCGAAAGATCAAGACTTCTAAATTTGAAACACCGGATATAGGTCGTGACTTGAACTCAGACCTTATAAAGAATACTCAAAATATACTCAAAATACTCACAAGAATACGCTCGATAATATAGAGAAAGAAAACTTCAGTTTCTGGTGTGATTTTTAATTCTAACCTAAGTACCCTATTTATAGGAAAATGCTTAGAACACCAAAGTAGAAAATTTAATAAATTAATATTATTTATTTTTTTCTACATCTTCCTACGCATCAAGCATCTGAATTCAGCAACTTGACATGTGTTAAATGTGACGCCCCCAAAATTAGGTATACATCACCCATCTTGGGTCGCCACTTACATGGTACAGAATTTAAATACAACTTACTAACATAACGTAAGTGTACAATACGACATAAATCGTGAGTTTAAATACAAATATCGCTCACTAGATATTATACAAACTCAAAAAGGAGTCCTTATTACAATTATTATCACACTATTTCACGAGAATAGTGAGGACTACTAATGCTATCTTCGTGACCATCACTGCTTCCCGACTCGTCCCAAATATATATTCTCATTTCAAGAGAAACGGTGAAAGAAAGGGTGAGCTCAACTAGCCCAAAGAAGAAATATTATGACTAAGATAATGCGTAATAAATTATCAATAGTCTTCAACAATGTTAAACCGATAAAATACAATAAACAACCAGTTTAATCTGCAATGAAATATCTGAATCCATTAAAAGAGTCAAGTAGAAAATAAAGTCTACTATCTTTTAGGTTTAAAAGGTTTTTCATCATCATTATAGCCGAGACTCACTTTTAATAAATATTCCCCATCATCGAATCACCCCCTCACTACTACTGCCCAAGGATATTCTTTAGTATCACGACCACAATTATTCATGCACTACGGGCCAAGAATATTTGTGTATTCATTAATGGTCATGATCATGCCAACAATCATCCATCAATGCACTACTACTAATCGAGGATTTTTACCACATCATTTGTAACATTACGGTTATGATTACACCGAATAGTCTCTGGTCATAATCATACCAAGTCCATCTATGCACTACAGGCCACAGATGACTTTAAAAAAAAATATAAACATGAGGATGATGACAATGATATAAGAATTCAATAAAACAAGTTCAAGAATTATTTTATCCAGGAATTTTTAACGTCCAAATTATCAACATGATCTGTTTTGTAGAGTAAAATTCAAGAATGATCGTAAGAATATTTTCATGAAAAGATCTTCGGATGAAACGCAAATATCAAGGATATTCCACTAATTTCATGAAGTATAGAAGTCAAAGTTTTAACCAACCGGGTATAATAAAGAATGGAATAACAAAAGAAATCACCATGCATGCGATGATCGCATGCATGTGTTATTCCAACGTAAATAATAAATAACGGAACCAGTCGTGAAATTCACACCGCAAGCGGATGTTCCAATGTAATAATAAAGATGGAACCCGATCCTGTAAAACACACGATAGATATTCCAAATGTAATGATAAAGATTTTAACCAGTCCTGTAAAACACATGCATGTGATGCTCCAATGTAATAATAAAGATGAGAACCAGTCCTGTAAAACACATGCATGGATGTTCCAACAAAATAATAAAGACGGAACCAGTCCTGTAAAACACACATGCATGGATGTTCCAACGTAATAATAGAAGAATGTCACCAAGTATAGGTAAATCACGTATACAAAGTTATTCCAATGTAATAATAAGCAATGGAATAACAACAGCTTCTTCTTGAATAAGAAAGAATAACACCCTTTACATTTGGTAGGAGATTGAATCTCGCAGCAGAAGAGTAAGAATAAAAAATACTCTTCTTCTTTCTCTCTTATTCTCTATACTTTCTCTCTATATAGCTTGAATGAATTCGTGAAAATAATGAAGCCCTCAGGCCTCTATTTATAGAAGATTTCTAGCTTAAGACCTTAGATGTGAAAAAAGAGTGGCTCATCGACTAATGATGTGAAAAGAAAAGTGGTTTGGCGCTTTGAATGTGAAATGACAAGTGGTTCGACGCTTTGGTAAAGGTAATTACTATTAACGAAGGTAAATACTATCGATTGAAGGTAAATACTATTCACAAGGGTAATTACTATCGACGAAGGTAAATACTATTCACAAGGGTAATTACTATCGACGAAGGTAAATACTATTCACAAGGGTACTTACTATCGACGAAGGTAATTACTATCGATGAAGGTAAATACTATTCACAAAGGTAATTACTATTGACGAAGAGACTCTTAGATGATGACATATGAGCCCCCATAAAATAATCAAACTTACCACAAATCATTTTTTTTCATCAACACATATTTAATCTTTCAACAATTATTAATCATTTATAACTTGTCGCCTCAATTATTGATTTAATACTATAACATATTATACGTATGATCTTTGTGACAATAATTGAATCAATAATATAAGAGATATGATGCAAGAATTATCAGAGTAATAATTGAGCATAAATGAGTGACTTCACACGTAAGCATCAATAATCAATACCGTGTGCTACTATGCAACCACGCCAGACATCGTATTTTTACCAATTTGGTAGTTCAATGCTTTTAACGATAACACCTCCGCCGTTATTTTTATAAAATATTTTTTGTCGCTTTCTCAATCCGACATTAATTACATTGTGGGGTCCACCAATGATTGAGTAGTTGTCAATGAATATTCCTAACAAAAAGAATATTCCCCACCAAAACGAATATTTTATAACAACTTGCATACTTTGCAAAATTTATAAATATTACCCACAACTATAACATTATATCAAATTTATTCCATAATATTCAAAAATAATATTTATAAAAAAATTCATCTTTATTTATAAAAGTTGGGGTCTTACATTAAAGATGCCCATCAAACACAAAAAACGTTTTTCTTATTTAAATTATTTTAAACTTCCAAAAATCAATTATTTCGGAGCTTCGGAACTTCAATAATTCATAATAATTAGCTCTTTTATCAGAAAAATTCAAAACAAGCGACTTTTCATAGGAAATTCCATTATCTACAACTTTACAGAAGGAAGTTTTTCTAAATTTCAAACAGAAATTGACCGAAATCCATAAACGGGCGATTTTACAAGCTATAATCAAATTTCGGTCGAAGAAATGGGTCTACCACCGACACACAAAATCTGCTTTTAATATTTATTGCAACAAAAATACTCTTTTTCCTCGTATACTTATATATCCCACATTCATTGTAAAAATATCACCATTATTATATTATTAAAATATAATAATATATTTAAATGAATTATTTTATTAGAAAAAGATAAAATTTAAATTTTCAACAATTGTCACTTTAAAAATTTTCTCCATCTATATCCACATAAAATCAATATTTTTCTCATCATATAAATTAATAATTAATTATTCACAAATAATATTAGAGAATCACAGTACTGGCAACCAGGCCGTTCCCAGGAAAGAGTGGGCTTTCCAATAAGGATCTCTCCTTACTGGCGCGCAATTAGGTAACCAAACCTCTCCTTGATGTAAACTTTCTAGACATTGCCAATAATGTTATCCAATAATATTATTCGGATAATATGAATTATTTCTCCGATAATGAAAAATACCGTAAATGACAATTATCAAAAACAAAGAATATAAAATATCAACGCATCAATTATTAAATCAATAAAATCTTTGAGCATTAATTCACGTAACCATTATTGAGTAGTGCCTTTCACGTAAGAATCAATAATTTGTGCAATACCGGTGTCTTTAATGTGTTTTAACCGTCGAGTATTTTTAACAAAGATAATTGTAATAACTACGCCAGTTATTTTTAAACAACTTATATTTGTCGTTTTTCATCCAATCGCATTCCGTTATGGGGCCCACAAAAGATCAAGGCTGTCGCATTTAATATTCCCACGAAAAGAAGAATATTCCACGACCAAACGAATATTCCTCGACAACAATGAATATTTTATAACCACTTGCTTATTTTAAAATATTTGCGTATTATACCCATAACTATCCACATTAATCAAATCAACCCTTACTATTTCAAAATAATAAATAGAGAAAATTAAATTTCATTAATAATAAGTTGGGGTCTTACAGTATCACTTTGCTTAATTGGTTTTAGCTCAAAAAAATTAGAATCCCACTCACTTTGTTATGTTTCCATACTCTTTTAGATTATTATTTTTAAGTGTATGGAGGAGTCTATGTTCCTGTAATTTTTGTGTTCCTCGCCTTCAAGCTGAATATAGATAGTATCGGTTTGATCTCCAAATCCTGCTTATAAAATCAGAGTATGGTCTAAAAGTTTGAGTAGTTAACTTGAAAAACAACTAAGAACGGAAAGAGAAAAAGAAAACAGTATTGAGATTTGAGACCCTATTAGCAGCTCTAGAACCCTTTTTGAGAAATTATATTCTAGAACCCTGATCTGTGTTATATAATTTCTTAGGAGCCTCCCTCATGTTTATACCTCTATATTATGCTGTAGCTCAACCATGAAGAACTTTCTTCCTCCTTAACTGCAGGTCCTTTGTGGACAAAACTTTCCAGGCACAGTAAAATCCTTAATTAGTTTATGGAACTAGAATGAAGGGTATTCAATTCGTAGTATTATGGACAGACTTAAATAACTAAATAATTGAGTGGCCTCATTTAGAAAAAAGAAAAAAGAGAGAGAGATTTCATAATTTTGTAAGTACATGGCTAATTTTAGATTTTCGTGAAATGACATGTTCATTATTTTAAATCATTTTTAGATGATTCATTTTAAAGATGTGTTCATTCAAATAAAGAGCTTGCACATTGAAAATACTATATAAAATATTAATGGTTCCACAAGTTTAATCTCTAAGTTATTTATTTTTGTTTTTCATGTCTCGCTTTTATCTTGAGACTCATATTGGAGCAGAGAGAGATCTTCGCTTTGTATATTATCAGCAAAGTAAGGAAAAATTGCCACATAATAATTTTCATTCCTCAGTAGTCTGTTGCCTCTTTTTACAATCATATACCTATCTATCTTGTTAAGTATGTTAAATTTTAGAATGGTTGTTATATCTCGCTCACCCAGTGAGTATCGTCCTTCTGAGACTTGCAGTCATATGATGGTGGCTTTAGGTCGGGTTCTGTTCTGTAGTCTCATGGTGAGTAGTGGATACATGTATTTCTTTAAAGACTCGTTTCTTTTTAGTTCTTTGTTATATAATCAATTGTTTGCCTCTTTGGCCACTTCTCCAAATTAATGCATGTTTAACTAATAGTTTTAGATGCCAGAATGATTAACTCTACTCTTTTAGTGGGTCAGTTGACTGTTAAACATCGAGTCCTCTGTTACTTATTTGATAAATTTTTTTTGTACAAAACATCAAAGCATAATAGTATCTTATATTAACTATACATAATCTTGCAAATATTTTGCAGTGGCTCTTGGCCTTTTTCTCCTTCATGTTCCCTGGAGCAGAATCGAGAACAAGGTCTAAGTTGGCTCCGTGGCACTTTTTTTTTGGCATAGTTATTTTCTTCATGGCAATAGTTACTGCTGAAACTGGTTTGGTGGAGAGGTTCATTTTCTTAGGCCTGCGGCAAAGCCAAGAAGCACTAGTTGTGAATTTACTGGATTGTTACTCATTTTTTGGTAGTTATAATTTTAACAAATTTTTCTTTGAAATAGTAATTTTCTAGATTCATTTCATTAAATTTTACCTTTTTTTTACTTGAGGATTAGAAAAATCATAAATTAGGATAATCATGATTCTCAAATTCGTTCATCTGTTGTGAAGAAATCTAACTGGTTATGAACATTTTCTCTAGTAATACTTTTGCTTCTTGCCTACTTTATATCGAAAAATGGTACACAATTCATAATTTGCAAGTCCATGCTATTGAATATTATCCCAATCTGCTGTCTTTCTTTGTAAATAATAAGACTGATATAACACCAACCAAAACACACCAGAAATGACGCTATGAAAATAGTGTGTGGGCAACAAAGAAACGAATCTCAGAGCCAAAAGAAAAGAGAAATGAATTATAAGTTTAAAACACAGACACGAAACCAAAGTGCAAACAGAATTTCTATTGAATCCGCCGCATGGTTTAATATTCTATACAATATGACAACAGAGTCTTTGTACAAAAAGTTGTGCCGAAATTATGACGCCCCCAAAATAGGTATACATCACCTATTCTGAGTTGTCAATACATGGTACAGAAACAACTACAACTTTATTATTACAACCGTAAAACTGTGAGTTTGAATACAAATATTATCTTCTAGACAATATCTATACTCAAATAAATCCTCATCACATTTATTGATACATTATTTTACAAAAATGGTGAGGACTACTAAACAATTCTTTCTAAAACCTTCATTCCATACCCCACTGCATTACTTTCGCTTATATTCTCGCCTCCCGAGAAGAGAAAAATGGAACAAAAAAGGAAAAAGGTGAGCTCAACTAGCCCAAAAGAAAGAATATTATGACTAAGATAATATACAACAAATTACCGTTAGTCTTCAACAGGGAAAAATCTAATAGAATACAATAGACAACAAATTTTAAATCAATATTCGCAGCGGAAATAATAATTCATTAGAAGAGTTAAGTAGAGAATGCAAACTACTATCTTCTATGTATGAATTTAAAAGTTCATCGTCTATCTTTTATGGACTTCCAATGTGAAAGATCACTTTCAGCACATACATGTAGCAGCTCATTTCAAGGCTTTGTTCAAGCTCTAATTTGTCCAACTATATATATAATTATGGACTTAATTAATACCCTAATTACATGTAGAATTAAAGGTATTAAATTAAGACTGTTCCTAGCTTAACTAAATTAAATCAAATCAGGTTAATTTCCTCCTAATGCAAGTTCCTTTTTTTCTCCTTTTTATGGTATAATAATATTTTCCTCCTAGTTGGATCAAATACTTAATAATAATTAGTAATAATGAGTCGCTATTAAATATATATAGTCATTCATCATTATCCAAATAATACTCCTTTTGTTTTACAAAATTAATTAAGAGTCTCATTTGTTAAGTTTTTATATATGTTCCATTTATAAACTATTTTTTATAAATGGAACATATACGCTCTTCATTAATTAAATCTTTCTGATTATTTTATTATATTATACAAATCTGCAAATAAAAAGGTAATTTACATATAGTCGTATTACTTTGTTATAAATATTTTATTTAGCATCAAAAATAGCAATCTTATCTCGCATTCAAATCATGCCTACAACTCTTTATTTAGTTTAATATGTTTAGCATCAAAATGAATAACAATATCACTATCGCCGTACAACTTATACAAGTCGATCTTCAGTAAAATAAATATTTCTAATTATTTTCTCGAAATGTTAAGTTTATGTCAAAAATAAGTTGATAGATATTAGTCATTTCCTTCAACTAAAATATTAATAAAATTAATATCTATCTAATAAAATACAAATGATTTTGAATTTTCTCCTCACTCAATAAATTATCCTATTAATCCAAAATTTTGAGATAAATCTCACTGTTTCATATAAATATATATATTTTATATATCTAAGATATATATATAATTAATGACAATCTTTTGGGGAATAAAATATAGTATAACAACAACTTGGACGCTAACTTTTAATATGATGTAATTTTAATAAAAAAAAAGAAAAAAGAAAAAGAAAGATCAATATAAATTATTATTTAAACCTATTATTTTCGATATAATTAAAGTAATACCATCTTTTATTTTACAATCTATTAGCTCTATTTTTAAAACTTAAAACTTAATATAAATTGTTTAATTTTGAAAATAATAAATAGTTAATGAATACAAAATTGTAAGTAATGAAAAGATAAATTATAATAATTAACTAAAAGTGCCAATTGGTGAGGTTGAAAAATATTGTTAGAATGTCATCATTTGTAACAATTCTAGATAAAGAGCACAAATTAAAATTTAAAGTAATAATGTGTGCGAGTAAAATAAAATAAAAATAAAATAGGTGACCTCAAGTATTGATACCGAAAATGTTAATCATTGCTTCAATAAAAAAAATTATTGTCTCGTTTACTTTTCTTTCTGCAAGCCGAAGATACACATCCATCATATCACCAAAAACTTCATAACACAATATTCCGAGTGCTGTAGTAACTTTTTGTATTTTGTAATGAAGATAAGCCCTCTGTGCGTGCAGCATTTTGACATTGCACAAAATATTTATCATAAGTCAAAACAACATCATGAATGCAGGGCAATAAATTATGACTAATGTGAAATCGTCTTCGAAATAGTCTGTGAAGAAATGTTGGGGTTGAGGAGAAGTAATCTCGTACAAAATTTTCATGGCTCGTCTTACAATCATGATCGATGTAAACACGACCAAAAAAAGAACATCGACTTGTCTTCGCTTTGCCTTTTCTCTCTAAAATTTCTTCCTCCTTAAACAATTTTCATACAGAACCTCTTAATTGTTCAGCAAAGTCAAGTAAGAGATATTGATGCCTTCTTCGAAAAAATTGAAACATTTGTGATGTTAGAAGTAGGAGAAGAATGCTAAATTGGAATGATCGTTGCACTTTTTGATTTCTAGCAACATCTATTTTTAAATTAAAATAATAGCATTTTTTAAATTCAAACAACAATTATTTTGAAATAAAAAATAGTTATAACAGTCAAAATATGCTTTGATTGTTGGAACTTTTAAATTTTAAATTTTAAATTTTATTATTTAAGGAATCAATATAAGGAACATGTTAGGTACATAATAAAAAAATTGAATCATTATCCTGCAAAATGACTCAATAGCACTGTAGAGTAAGGATAGAGATGAAGAAACTATTATGAATGCTCTTAGTTATAACTTAGAGGTTAATATGTACCTAACTTTTTATATGATGCAATTTTTATTTTTACTCTACTTTTATTTTATTTTATTTTTAAAAAGCGATAAAGAAAGACTAATATAACTATTAATGTTCATCTTTTATTTTACAATCAATTTGTTGTATTTTTAAAAGTTAAAAATTAATATAAATTCTTTAATTTTAAAAATAATAAATAGTTAAAGAGCACTAAATTGCTAGGTAAAGAAAAGATAAATTATAATTATTGTAATCAACTATATAATTAGAAGCACAAACTTAGTTTGGTTTGGTTTCACTAATTTTTGTTCAACTTTCCTAATTCATATTAGCATAAGCACTATCCAAATTTATATTAATTAAATAGTATCCAAATTTAAAAATATTCATATATCTAAGAGGAATAGAAAACAAAGATCATTTTCTTTTCATTTCAAATTAGTATAAATACTTACAAATTTGAATAATTACTACGTGTGTATATATATATTGATAAATTTGTATGGGATAATTTATTGCTACAATTTTATTAAAATATTAAGATGTCAAAAAAACTTCTTAACATATCAAGCGATTTAATTATATTAATATTAGTCATAAAATTTATTATTAAATTAATATCCTAACTAATTTAACTTATTAAAATTTAAAATTTTATCAAATCATATGATTAATTGTATTAATAATATATACGAATTTAAAACATAATAAATGTATCATTAGTTGAATAATTATAGTGGATTCATTCTTAACTATTTGTCATAATTAAATTAAAATTATTAAAACTTAATTTTTGTAATTCTATTTGAATTATAATTTCAAGGAATTTTTGTCAATATAAACACTAATATAGAATTTTATTACAAATTTAATTAAAATTAAAATAATTATTTTCTCACAATCATAACTAAATAAATTCACAATAAATTATTTAAATATTTAGCTTACAAATTGATTAAAAGAACCTATAATATATATTTTAATCATTAGTTATTTGAATAAATATTTAACTATTTAATAACTACAACTATGTTCTCGAAATTAAAATTATTTTTTAATTATTAATATAATATATTATTATTTATGCCACTCGTGCTTTGCACGAGGTTGGTGAACTTATCTATACTATAATTAAATAGACAATTTGATTCATTCTTTTTTTGTTCGACCTTAGACTTTTATTACATAAGTCAACTTTATTATTTATCAATTCAAATTAGAAACGGGAATTAATATAGTAGTTTTATAAGAAAACGAGAATTCGTAATATAGTTTTATAAGATTATCTTACATAGTACGTATTAGTTTGTTATTTTTTATTATATATATATATATATATATATATATATATAAGTTTATTTAAAATTTAAAAGTAATATCGCAATTTTATGAAAAAACGAGAATTAGTAGTATAAGGAAATAAACAAATAAAGATCATATATATTACACAATATTAATTGGTTTATTTTATTCAAATATATATAAAATAATATAAATTTAAGTAAAATTATATTTTCATTTAGATAAAATAGTTTGACAAGAAAAAATTATTATAAAAATCATATACCTAACTTAAATTTTGTTGTTATTATTTAAATATAAGTATAATAATAGTTTCAAGTATAAATGATCAGATTTAATAATTATTTAGATGATATAATTGTTATTATTATTTTAATAAAAAATATAATATACTAATTGGTCATATAATTCAATTATTAACTAAAAAATAAAAATTAATTATTTAGAGGACTCTTGCTTATGGTATGGCTTTGCTATTTTTAGGAAGGTAATATATAGATGTTAACGCAACCTTAAATTAAAAAACTTAGGCATAATTTCTTAAATTTACGCAAAACAAAATTAGGCATAGCTGCATTCAATTAAATACAAAATTTAATATTCATAAAAAATATGTAAATTATTATTGTCTAATATCAAAATTAACATAAACAACTCTTAATAGAATTTATCCACAATTAAAAGACAAATTATAATAGTCATAAAAAAAAAAAAAGTAAACGACCACAAAAAATTTTTATTACCAAACGATCGAGGAATATAGTATATATATAGTATTACATGTACTTTTTCATTCAACAATATCATAACAAACATACACTAACATAATGTAATCAAAATCATAATATCAAACATTAAGATAGATTCGAGGTAAATTTAACATATGAAATCATAATATATATCAAAAATTCAAGTAATCACATGTATAACGAAAAAAATATCAAAATATCCAACTAATTACCCTAATCACAACAATTTAATTCTAAAATTCTTAATAGTCATATCTATTTTCCAAAAATATTTTTGAAACTATTTTTTTGTCATAAGTTATACCACCAATTTAAATGAGATGAAAGACGAACATTTGTTATATATAACATAATTGTAATTGAAAAGTTTATTAAATTAAAATAGCTAGGGTAGGTTTGTCATTGGCAAAATAAGCATAATTAATATTTATTAAATTTTAATTTTATAATAAATTAGGATAAATATATATTCATATATTATGATAACATCACTTTTATCAACAGTTTTTTTTCAAAACCAGCTAGAAAAGGATTAATTAATTGCTGAGGAGCTAGGTTTAATGACAAGCGAGCCCACTAATTAATCTCTCGTCCCCCTCTCTTTCACATTTGCATGGAAAAAGGAGGTGAGGAGTTACACCATCTCCAATTCTCAGCCGTTAGATTAGAATCTAGATCAACGGCTGTAAACCCGTCTACCTCATCCCAAGCCTTACTTGAAGCTCTTTAATTTGTCCAAATTACTAAAAACTGTAGAGAGTTCTCTCTTCTATATCTCTTACAACTAGCAAAACCAGAAAGTCTCTTCTTCCCCATAAATTCATTCTAATTTTCCTTCTTTCATATATTTTCTCTCTTTCTCTTTCTTTCTTTCCATGGAAGGAGTCTTTGGGTGTGGAATTTTTTCACCACAAAAGAATCATCGTCATGGATTTACTCCTCCATTATCAGCCATTGATAGATTCCTTTGTGGTCAAACTCAAACTCATTTCTGTCATCAAAATAATATTGTGAGTCATAACAAAGAAATACCCATTCCTCCAAATGTTCTTTTTATTTCTAATTTTTCTTCTCCTCCAATTACTACTAATAATAACTATGAAAATGGGAATGGGATTATTTGGCCAAGTGGTAATTTCATGGAGGGAAGTGAGACTCAAAATTGGGACAGAAATCTAAACGTGGATCGGAATCAAGAAGCAGCACAATCGGTGGCCAAAAAAAAGAGAGTGAAAGGTGGATATCCTTCAAATTTGATTAAGGGTCAATGGACTGACGAAGAAGACAGGTTAGTATACTGTATTATTCATTTTTTGTAAGGTTAATAGTATGTGTTCTTGCTTTATTTATCTTGGTCTTTATGCATGATCATAATACTAAGTTATATTTTTTTATGGGTGATGAAGAAAATTGATTAGGTTGGTGAAGCAATTTGGAGTGAGGAAATGGGCTCAGATCGCCGAGAAGATGTTCGGCCGCGCCGGAAAGCAGTGCCGTGAGAGATGGCACAACCATTTGCGCCCTGATATCAAGGTTTGTCTTATATGTACTTTTTATCACTAGGCTTTGTCTTTTTCTGTTGTGTTAACTAATCTCATAAGTCGTCACAACTAATCATCCAAGTAGTTAATCTAGTTTTTGCGTTTTCTAATTTCAGATCTTCAAGTTTTTCTAATATATTTGTGTTAGATCTCATGTGATGGTATCTAAGAACTGAATTTGGTTCCACGTTTCTCTAATTAACCAAAAAAAAACCCTAATTTTTCGTGTGTACCAGTTTTTAGATATAGATTTAGTATATATGAATTTGGACAATTGTACATGTTTCTTAGCTGTTCTTTTTTCTTCCCGTACGGTTCTCACATTTCAACTCAATTATTAATTATGGAAATATATTTAAAGCTCACCAGAAAATCAGCCTAGGGGTTTGCTTCTCTAAATTCACGACTCAATTCTAAAGTACTATATATGTTGATTTTATTATTTAAAAGATATTTATGATTATTTTTGTTAATTCAACCTATGTTTGTATACTACTCGTTTCGCTTCTTGAAATTATAAAATCGCTCTTTTCTATATAAATAAACTTGTATTTTAAATAAGACGATCGCATTATATATATATATATATATAGGAGGTCTTAGACATGCAAATTAAGCATGCTCCTCCTTCCCTTCTTCTTCACGGTTCATGATCATGTGATTTGGGAACAACGTTTGAAGAAGAAAGAATCATATAATCAGCTAGAAAAGAATATAATGTAATTTTAATGTAAAAGAATGGAGTATATATTATTGGATTTTTTAGTACCTACGACTATCATTTTCCTATATATATATATATATATATATATATATATATATATATATATATATATATATATATATTACGTACATGTTTAAACTATGCATCTATATATATATATATTTGTTCTGCTGTGTTGTTTGTAGAAAGACAGTTGGAGTGAAGAAGAAGAGAGGATGTTAGTTAAAGCTCATCAAAAGGTTGGGAACAAATGGGCAGACATCGCTAAAGGAATTCCGGGAAGGAGTGAAAATTCCATAAAAAATCACTGGAATGCAACCAAACGTAGGCAGAAATCAAGGCGCAAGAGCAAGAAAAATGACAAGTCCCAACAATCTCTCTTGCAAGCCTACATTAGAGCCAAGATTTTGGAAGAAACTAATATTCATAATTCTAATTCCAGTACCACCACCACCACCACCAACACCTCCACCTCCACCTCATCAGTTGTTAGCACCACCACTTTCAATACAACAACTCCCACAAACTCATCAACAACAATAATATTAATCTCCGACGATCCAATTCCATCCATCAAATTCGACCAACTTTTTCCCCAATCTCCATCCCAAGATTCCACTAATTCCTTGATCACACCAACATCCGATGAGGAACTTAATTTCATGCAACGTTTTTTTAATAACTTGAGCAAGGCTCCCAGTCCCAGCTTCAGCTTGGGTGTTGACGACGATGGTAAACTTTTGGACTATCATAATTCCCTTGGATATCGTTTTTCATATACCACTCCTGATCACACAAACAATAATATTAATATTGTACCTAAAGATCAATTAGTGGCATTGGAGGATAATATGCTGCAGCAGGCTGACCATGACCATTACCTTTCTTTTTTGTTGGATGGATCCACTCCTTTGCCTTCAAATGATTTTGATGCATGGCTACAATGACTCGAAGGAGCTGGATTTGATTGAGCTGGTTTTGGCTTCTCAGTTCTCCCAAGGAATTAATTAAGATCATATCATCTGTACCAACTTTAATTTGTGTGTTACCCTAGCTATCTAGCTAGTGCATGGGTTTTCTTAATTACTATCTCACTTTAATTTCATGATACACATTCTATATATCATCCTCCATACTTGGAAGTTTTATTATTAATGTTTAATTGATAGAAATATTATTGTGGGGATCAAAATACCTACTTATCAATGAGCTACCACCTCTAGTCTCATTTAATTATAATTGTCCCACTAATATGTAGTGATTAATTAATTAATTATGCACAACTAACTAAATATATGCTAATGGTACGTACATTTTGGTCTAATAATTAACTTGCTCGTACCACTTCCTATATCTACTATCTCTTAATATTAAAATACGGATCCTATTTATTTATTTATTTTTGTTTTTTTTAAAAATAATTAAAAAAAGTTTAATATTTTATGGAACTAGAATTTTTTTTCATAATATAGTGTTTTGGGTGTGATTTGGATACATATAACAAAATATGTATATACAATGCATATGTACATGTTTTGTTATATGATCCAAATCACGCCTAAAACACCGTAGACATGAAAAAATTCTAGTTCCATAAAATATTAAATATATTTTTAGTTGTTTTAAAAAAAAAACAAAAAAAAAGTCCGGATTGCATTTAAAATCCGAGAGTCCTGACCGAACCTGACTATCTCTCTCTCTCTCTCTCTATATATATATATATATATATATATATATATATATATATAAAAGGATCCTAGGCGGACCATTTGAATGGACCATTTAACGGACTAAAGGGAACACGCGGTCAACCTCACAATATCCGAGTCGAAAATGAAAGAAATGCAAGATCCTGGATTCGATTCAAAGAGACCATTTCCAAAAGAAACCTCGAAAACTCTCGCGAAAAGGGCAATTCTCTCGGAGAGTCGAAGCAAAGGGGAGTCAAGCTCACTAGATTCACAAGCAAATGGGCGATTCTCACTAGATTCACGCGGGTCAAAAGAGAAGATGGGACGAATTTCACAGATCCAAGCAAACGAATTTCACAGAAATTTGAAGCAAAGGGCAAAACTATCCTTTCTTCACGAGCAATGTGCATCGCGAATTACATGATCTTGAAGTCTAGGTTTTTTTTCTCTCAAAAAGGTATCTGTAATACCCGTAAATTTTATGATTTAATATTAATATTTATAAATAGAGCACATGATTATTTATTTTATAAATGCTTATACGATGACATGAAGTGAGTAACTCAATTGAATTAAAAATTTAACTTTTAATAATTGATAAGATGTGGAGAATTATGATAGGTTTATGAAATGTCTTGTGTGACACAATGATGGAATTTAGTGAGGAATAATTAAGAATGAATGCATTACTAAGTAAAAGATGACAATATGAGAGGTGGTATATAATTAATTTATTTAATTATATCGAGTAATAATAAATCATTGAATTGGTTTGAAAGCTTGTCCGGATGGACTAAATCTTTTATTATTATTAAGTGAGTAACTTAAATTATGTGAAATAACCCAACTTATTAATAATTATTAAGGTGGTGTATAATTTAGTGTTATTGGGTAAATTAAATTAATTAAATTCTTTGCCATAATAATTAAGTATTTACATGTTTATAATCCAAATAATAAATTAGAGTCTAGCCCAATAAATTAATTGATGGACTTTTGAGTTAGCCCAATAAACTTGGGTTATTTAAAATCCAATTCTAACCCAACATAATAGTTAACCCGATGATACAAGGTGTTGGTTAAATAAAATGTGGCGTGGGGCAATGGGGGCTGACCGATTGAGCCCTTGTCTATGTCTCGAGATCTATTCTCTTGTCCCAAATTAAGGGTCACCAAGTACAAGGAACAATGCTAGTAGACTCTCTTTTACGCGAAACTTTCAAGTCGCTAATCCTAGGCATGCAGGGCTAGCTAAGTGGTTTTGGTATGGAGTGGTTAAATGTGACGCCCCAAAATAGGTATACATCACCTATTCTCGAGTTGTCAATACATGGTATGTAAAAACAACTACAACTTTATTATTACAACCAGTAAAGCGTGAGTTTGAATACAAATATTATCTTCTGACATAATATCTATACTCAAATAAATCCTCATCACATTTATTGATACATTATTTTACAAAATGGTGAGGACTACTAAACAATTCTTTCTAAAACCTTCATTCCATACCCGACTCTACTCTTTCGCTATATTCTCGCCTCACGAGAAAAAAAATGGAACAAAAAGAAAAAGGGTGAGCTCAACTACTAGCCCGAGAAAGAATATTACGACTAAGATAATATACAACAAATTACCGTTAGTCTTCAACAGGAAAAATCTAATAGAATACAATAGACAACAAATTTTAAATCAATATTCGCAATGAAATAATTCATTAGAAGAGTTAAGTAGAGAATGCAAACTACTATCTTCTATGTATGAATTTAAAAGTTCATCGCCTATCTTTTATCCTCCAGAACATCAATCAATATACATCCGAATCAAATATTCATCTTTGCACTACAGCCAAAGATATTCATCATTAGTCATGTTCATCTAAACACTGCTCATCTTTGCACTACTACCAAAGATATTCTTCAAAATCATTCATCTTTGCACTACAGGCCAAAGATATTCCATAATATCATCATTTAAGATCAAGATGATGAAAATATTTTTTTAAGAAACGAATCCAAAGAAACAAAATGACAAGGATTAAGGATTAAGGATTCGTACTTTGTTTTATTCACGTCCAAAATACCTCAAAAATAATCACAAGTGGTGTAAAATTCAAGAATGATCAAAACATGGATACAATCAAAGCTAGTATCCGAATAGATATTTTGACGAAAAGAAGAAATTTTATTTTTCGATGAATAGTAGTCAGATATCGTGAATAGTCCGAGTATCGTGAATAAGAACTCTCAACACCACCAAAAGATAGAAATTTCCCAAAAAATATCTTCACGCTTCATGAATAGTACTGTGAATAAGAATCGTGAATAAGAACTTTAATGAATAGTAACTCGTGAATAAGAATCATGAATAAGAACTCATGAATAAGAACCCCGCCATACATGAAAAAGTTCCAAATTTGATAAAAGTTTCAACCAATATTTCAAAGATAATGATATTGAAGAAATAATATCATTTGAGAAGAAAATAACATCCCTTACCTCGAAAGATTAAGACTTCAAATTTGGAATCTGGGATATAGTCTTTGAAGGAACTTGCACCGTCTAACAATACTCAAAGTATACTCAAAATACTCACAAGAATACGCTTTCGATAATATAGAGAGAAAAACTTCAATTTCTCGGTGTGATTTTCAATTCTAACCCAAGACCCTATTTATAGGAAATTGCTTAGAACACCAAAAGCGTAAAATTTAATAAATTAATAATATAATTATATAAATTTCCTACGCATGCCTAGAATCTGATTTCAGCCATCAAACACATGCCACATTCTAGAAAAGTAAGAAAAAACGTTTTTCTAATTTTAAATATTTTAAACTTCCAAAATTAATTATTTTGAGCTTGAACTTCAATAATTCATAATAAATAGCCCTTTCATCAGAAAATTCAAATCTTGCGAGTTTTTATAGGAAATTCAATTCTCTACAACTTTGCAGAAGAAAGTTTTTCCAAATTTCAAATATAAATTGACCGAAATTCACAAACGGGCTATTTTACAAAGCTATAATCAAATTTCAAATAATAAATGGGGTCCAATTTATGTTTTAACATGTTTTAAACATTTATTGCAACAAAAAATACTCTTCCTCCTCTTATACTCATATATCCCACATTCGTTGTAAAAATATCACCATTATTATATTATTAAAATATAATAATATATTTAAATAATTATTTTATTAAAAAAGATAAAATTTTAATTTTCAACAATTGTCACATTAAAATTTTCTCCATCTATATCCACATAAAATCAATATTTTTCTCATCATATGAATCAATAATTAATTATTCACAAATAATATTACGTAATCACAATATCGACAACCGTGCAGCCTCCCAGGGAGTTAGGCTTTCCAATAAGAATTTCTCCTCATTGGCGGCAAATTAGGTGACCAAACCTCTCCTTAGATGTAACTTTCTAGACATTGCCAATAATGTTATCTAATAATATTATTCGATAATATGAATTATTGCTTCGATAATGAAAAATACCGTGTAATGACAATTATCAAACAACAATAATATATAAAATATCAACGCATCAATTATTAAATCAATAAAATCTTTGAATAATAATTATCGTAACCATTATTGAGTAGTGCCTTCTTACGTAAGAATCAATAATTGGTGCAATACTGGTGCTTCTTGTGTTTTAACCAATTTAGTATTTTAACAAGATTAATCTGTGAATAACTAACTACTGTTATTTTTAAACAACTTATATTTGTCGCTTTCTTCATCCAATCGCTTTCCGTTATGGGGCCCACATGTGGTCGCTACCAGTGCATTTAATATTCCCAGACAAAGATTGAATATTCCACGACCAAACGAATATTCCCCGACAACAATGAATATTTTATAACCACTTGCTTATTTTGAAGTATTTGCGTATTTTACCCTTAACTATCCACATTAATCAAATCAACCCTTACTATTTCAAAATAATAAATAGAGAAAATTAAATTTCATTAATAATAAGTTGGGGTCTTACAGA
>CM035162.1:10487878-10765378 GCA_020205615.1 Panax quinquefolius | reverse complement strand
TATATATATATATATATATATATATATATATATATATATATGCAAGCACAAAAAATCTTGATAAAGGAATTTTTCCCGTGAATGAGGAGGCATGGGAGGAAGGCGGAAGAGACATGCATGGGGAGTAGCTTAAGGTTATTGTCTATTCACGTGTTCCCTCCCCCCAATGTGTTTATTCATTAAATTTTCCACTTTAGTTGGAAAATGTTTCATTCAATCTAGAGGAGGAGAAGACATACAGTTATAGTACAATGTTAGAATTGATATTAATGTTAATTATGGGGGGCAAAAGAAGCTTTGAATTTGATGTTAATTACCAAACTCATCACTCTAAACCAATATTCTGTTAATTAGCTAGTAAGATTAACAAAGCATGTGATTATGATATACGTACAAAGTAGTTCAAACAAGTTAATTAGAGTCATTAATTATTTAAGGCTTACAAAGGGGGAGGGGGGAGGGGGGAGGTGGGAGGGGGGGGGGGGGAGGAAGGAGGAGAGAGGGGATAGCAAGTTGCATCAAATCGCCCATGCCGAGAGGTTGACCACGAGAGGCTAGCTTAGCTAGCTGCAGACTGGTAAAAATCATCCTGTTTTTTTCGTAAAACAACTATTTCCATTATATGACCCAAAGGGATTAGTCATAGTTTGTTTGTCACTATATGGCATGACTTGCAAGTGTTTTTTTTTCTTCTTCATAAAATTGAACCCACAGGAAGATAAAATTCCACAGGCAAACATCCAAAAACAAATGACACTACACTGCACTAGGGGCATGGGTTCCATTTCCAATCTTGATATATACATTATATTTTTTATTATCTTTAAAATAATTCAAAAAGATGGCACTAATATATATATAAACAAAAGCTAATTACAATTTGGCCATGTGATTGTGTCACAGAAAACATACAATTTAGTACTGTGCAAAAAAGAAGAATCCAAACAAAAGCCTCCTCTAAAAAGGCTGTAGATTTATCTCAGCAAAGCAGAGGGAATCCCAACTCAACCCTTCTGTACACCAATTAGACCACCCTTTCAGCCCCTTTTTCTTACCTCACCCAACAATTCTCTCAATTCCCCCATCCAGCAAAAAAACCAAAAAATTCTTTATAGAAAAAATAATCTAAAACAAAAAGGCCTGTTTCTTTGTTTTCTCTTAGCATGTGTTGTTATTTGTAAAGGTAATGATTCACTAATTAGGGACGATGAACATGAGAATAATGGGGGATTTTAAAGCTGTATTTCCTCTTCATTCTTTTCTTTTGTTTGGTTTGAGAGGGCTTAAAGGGTGTTGGTGTCAGGGGAGGATAGAGGAAAACAAGTGTCCTCGCCTCCGGTGCTCCAAAGAAAATGAGCATAATTGGCAGCATAGTAAGAGTTGCTGGGATCAGTAGAAATGGCTTCCAAGTAAGTCTCTTCAGCAGCCCACAGGTCATTCCTTGCTTGCCATAGGAAGCTGGCGTATTTGCTCAAAGCCTCGGCATCTTTGGGCTCCACATTAACTGCCCTCTTGAAGTAATCCTCGGCTCTGTTACAAACATTAGCAAACAAAAGTCGATTCAATGAGAGAAAACTCCAAAACTGACTAATACCATAAATGGAAAATACACCACACATTTCCCTATCAAGATTGAAAAACCCAACCCGAATTCTAACAAACGACAATTTAACTTCATAAAATATCTGACTCCCTTTCAACAAGAATAATCACTAGGTAAAATCTTGACCTGGTACCAAATTTCATAGCAAGTTACTATGTCGGTGTGTTTATTAGAATTCCCCTTTCTTAATAAATACTTTCATTAATGAACTAATGAAAAATACCAACTCATTTAGAAATTCAAATTTGTGTTCTTTAAATAGTAATTTATGAAATACTAAATTCAATTCAAGGGGTCCTAATGTTGCAAAAACTCTACAGTTCTTTTTATCTACCACACAATTATGCTTTAGCAGATTCTAAAACTTATTGCACTGACAATACTGCTAAATTAACTCAAAGAAAGAGACGGGTTATAAAAGATACAAAATTTACCTATCATAATCGTGCGCAACTAGGTAGAGGAACTGCGCATAATTGGCAAGTAAAAGAGGATTACTAGGCTCTTGCACCAACCCATTTTGATACAAAAGTTCTGTTCTGAAGTAATCAGCATAGTCATCTGATTCAATCTTTGCAGTCACTGGGGAAACAAATCTCTGCATAGTCTCATGATCAAGAGACTCGTCTCTTAATACAGCCTGCATTCTCGAAGCTTCTTCCACCACAGAATCCCACAAACTCAACTCTTCCTCTCTACTCACTTGTCCGGAAACTGACTGCTCTTCACCTGTTCTTGATGGGTTTCCAACCGAAGATGCACTATTGGGAACAACTGTGCCATGATAATCCGATGACATGAACCCATCAAACCGTCCATCTCCATCGGTTCCACTAGCAATATTCTTGAATTTTCCACCACCGCCATTATTTCCGCCAATTGAGGCTGTTTTTCCACCGGAAGAAGACACCGAAAAGGTCTTAATAGTTGAAGAATCAAACTTCTGGTCTCTTTCTACATTTGAAACGGATTCCATTGTTGCAGCAAAAGCTAATGGAGGTGTTGAAGCTGCAAGAGCAGTGTTACTCGCCATTGAGTAAACACTATAATTTGCTAGCAATATCATCACGTACAACATTAGAGTAGGCGTATGGGAAAATACTTGTTGGAATAGCCACACAAAGGATGCGTTCATTTCCTTCTGTACTCTCACCAAAATCACCTGTAAATCTTCATAAAACAACACCTCCCTCATTTGTAAAGTATAACTTTGTAGCTCTCGAATTATGAACACCATCGAAGAAAATGCCTTTTTCACAGAGCAGTAAGCTGATTCTCCTGCTTCTAGAAACCCTTGTTTCCATTGTTTCTTCCTCTTAATCATCCTCAGCGAGAGCGGAAGATCAACAGAGTTGGCCTTCCATTCTATGCTGGCAGGAATAATATCCTGCCAGTCTGGCGGCTCGACTGGCTCGATCATCGAACTAAGAAATGGGCTCCGATTCTCAGGGAAAGAACCAGAACCTATTTTTGAATCCGACTCAACTATAGCACTTCCTGTGCTTTCATCATCATCGAATAATTGGAATCTCAGAGCCAGTTGTTGAATCTTTTTCGAAAATTCTTCGTCCGAAAATTCTTCCAAGCTGGCAGTACTGCAAGCTCGTCTAATTGTTTGGCCTCTTGGTTTCGGGATTTCGCAAGATCGAGGCCTGTAGAGTTTCAAGGGAGAAGAATAGCCAAACAGAGCCGACCGGTCCAGTGTGTGGGCATACCGGCAGCACAGAAAACCTTCGGTTATACTAAGCCGTTTCGAAGAAGGAGAAGAGATAGCTAAAGCTAAAGTTTGAGGAGAATAAGGAGATTGAGGAACTGAAAACTTAGACCAATTCAAACAGGTTGTTGCGACTCTCATTCCTCCCATTTCTCACAAAAAATGGAAAGGAAAAAGGAGACTGTTTTTTTATATCTTTCCCTTCAAACAGAAACTATGCAAACTTTTGATTCAGATTCACAAAAAGGCTTCAATTTCTTCGTCGTTTAAGCTCAATTGAACCTGCACAATATAAAATCAACAAAATAAGTCAACTAATTATAAAATTTCGAGAATTGGGGTTTGTGAATCCCGAAAGCTTTTAAATTAGTACTACAAATCTAATCTAATGATTACACCGATTTAGTTTAGCATTAAAAACGGATCAGAAAAACAAAGCCCAATATATATGCACGACAATTCAGAGAAAACGTACTGAACGTCGACGATGGATATTTCCGAGTTAAGCACCGACAAGTTCTCCGGCGAACCTAGAGAATGGCGAGAGTACGATTTTTTACGTACGTAGCTCTCACTCAGTTATCAAGAAGAGAAGCTCAACTTGAGGTCATATATATATAGTATATACCGAATAAGTTTTCTCTCTCATAAAAAAAAATCTAAACTAAACGCGGTAGTCGGTACAATCAAATGGTAAATAAATAAAAATACATCGTATGTATACAGATATTATATATATACGTATTAGATTAAAATACCGTATTTGGAGTAGGGTTTTTGGTGTAAATGTAGTTGGATATTTTTATTAGGTGTGTGACCGAGTCAGAAGGCAATTTGGGAGGACTGAGTTTGGGTTGGGTTGAACGCGGCTGAGTTCACGGAAATTGGGATCTGAATCTGAGCAATTCTGATGTGCCACGTGCCCACACCGACCATTCCCTTTCTTCTTTTTATTGGTGTTTAGACCAACCCGTGATATCACCGACCCGGTTCATGCTTTACTGACACGTAATTTCTAAAAAATTAGTCAAAAAAAAAAACAAAATGTTATTATTTTCTCATATAATAATATTAATATTTAATAATAGTTCTTCTTGAGAAAATATTAAAATATATATATATATATAGACATTATTTTCCTAAAAAATTGCATTACTATCAAAAGAGATGAAGGAATGTGCAGCCTTTTGTCTTATTTACGGTAATGTAGAATTGACTACGGGCATGTGCAATTCTTCTAAATTATAGATAATAATAATAATAATAAAATGATACTACTCCACTAACTAACATATATTATTATTATATTAATAAAGGGTTAACTTTGTAAGTTAATTATAACTTGTTTTGATATTTTTATTAGTTATTATATATGTATAGAGTAGTAGGATATTACATAGCAATTTATTTATTTTTTTAACGTGTTTAGGAATAGGGATATTTCCACCAATTGCAGAAGCAAATTAGGTTCCTATGAATTCGCGAATAACTAAATTTGCCTTCCTGTCCTCAAATGTAAATGTCACTGGTGGCCTTGCCCCTAGCAAACTTTCTTTCAGACGCTGACAATCACTGCGACACATATCAATTTATGGACCTTTATTTAATTGACAGGAATTATATACATATAATTAATATACTCGATTTAAGATTATTTTTATAATAGATTGTGACCGTCCATAAGAAGAACGAACAGTTAATATAATCTTCGTCCGCAATTTAGTTTTTAATATTTCGTAATTTTATTTTTAGTATTCCGCAGTTTAATATTGCGGACGAGACAAATATTCTAAATATCCCTTTTTGTAAAATTTCTCGTCCGCAATATTAAACTGCGAACGTTAGGTATAACCAATTAGAAAACGATATCGTTTTAAGTAAGTTTGTCCGCAGTATTAAACTGCGGATACCAAATTCAAAATTTTTTAAGTTTTCTAGACTCGAAAGTATTAAATTACGGGTGTCAAATATTAAAAATAGGTTCCTTTAATTGAACGTGCAACTTTGTATGAAGCTTATGTTACGCAGTCGAAGATATTGAAGAAAAAACACAATATAATAGATGAACGTGCAACTTTGTATGAAAGCTACAGAAACATGGATGGAAGCTAAGGGCATGCCAATCCTGAGCATAGGCAAGACAGTCGATCGTCCTGGAGCCTCGATCAGAGGGGTCCCAAATTTTTTTTATATATATAATGTATATATATTTATATATATATAGAGAGAGAGAGAGAGGATTTTGAACATTTGATTGAAGATTTTGGCTCTAGGAATACTAGAAGAAATATCTTTTAATAAATGTATTCTCATATATTTTGTGAGACCCCAGATTATATGAATAAAGATTTAATTTTCTCGAAATAATTTTTTTTATATATTATGGTGTTGATTTGATGTAATGTTATAGTTGTGGGTAATATTTACAAATTTTGCAAAATAAGCAGTGGTTGTATAATATTCGATTGGTCGGGGAATATTCTTTTTTGTTTGGGAATATCCGTGCGATGAAGAATCGTTATCGTGGACCTCATGTGTAATTATTGTCGCGTAGAAAACGACAAAAAATACTTTCTGAAAATAACGACGAAAGTTTTACCGTTAATCGTTGAAACACCGGTGTTAAAAGTATGCGATGTCTGGCGTGGTTGCATAAGTAATACACTCAGATTGATTATTGATGCTTATGTGAGAAGTCATTCAAAGATTGTTCAATCGAATTATTCGGGACACTTTTCGTGTCGAATCTTACTATTCATGAGTTCTTATTCACAAGTTATTATTCATCAATTACTATTCACGAGTTACTATTCACGAAGTTACTTATTCATGAGTTACTATTCACGAGTTACTATTCACCCGATTACTATTCACTCTAGTATTGTGCATTCTATTATTTGGAGTACAATATTATTCCACGAGGGAGATGTCTTTAATTTTTCGCACTATGGTTGAAGATATAATAGTAAGTCAATATGAATCACATTTGGTGGAGTTATAATAAGAAATCAATATGGATCGCTAGTTTAAAGTTTTAATAGTAAATCAAGATGGATAGTTGTTTTAAGTTTTAATAGTAAACCAATATGGATCATCTGCTTAATAAGAAAATCAATCTCTATGCTTCATGAATTAGTTCTTATTCATTCTATTTTCCTATAAATGGAAGCTCATTCATTCATTATTTCTTAAATTCACTCAAACTCTAGAGAGAAAATTATAAGAGAACCTATAGAAAAGTATTCTCGCTACTTCCTACTCTTATATTCAGTTTCTTTTTACTGTAAGGGTGTTATTTTTTTCTTTTGTCTTAATGAAGAGAACTTATGTTATTCCATTATTTATTATTCATTAGAATAACTCAGTATACTGCAGCATGTAAGACCCCAAATTTTATAAATAAAGATGAATTTTTCTATAAATATTATTTTTGAATATTATGGAATAAATTTGATATAATGTTATAGTTGTGGGTAATATTTATAAATTTTGCAAAGTATGCAAGTTGTTATAAAATATTCGTTTGAATTCCGGGAATATTCTTTTTGTTAGGAATATTCGCATAAATGGCTCAATCATTGGTGGACCCTACAAATGTAATTATTATTGGATCGAGAAAATGACAAAAATATTTTATAAAAATAACTATGAGGTGTTACTGCTAAAACTGTTGAACTACCTTGTGGTAAAAGTACAAAGATGTCTGCCAGTAGTTGACAAGAAGACACTCGGATTGATTATTGATGCTTACGTGAGAAGTCACTTTCGGCTATGCTCAATTATTACTACAAATGATTACGATCATATCTCTTATATTATTGATTCAATTATTGTCACATTATCATCCGTATAATATGTTATAGTATTAAATCAATAATTGAGACGACAAGTTATAAATGATTAATAATTGTTGAAAGATTAAATATGTGTTGATGAAAAAAAATGATTTGTGGTAAGTTTGATTATTTTATGGGGGCTCATATACGTCATCATCTAAGAATCTCTTTATCAATAGTATTTACCTTCCGTCGATAGTAATTACCTTCGTCAATAAGTAATTACCCTTGTGAATAGTATTTACCTTCGTCAATAGTATTTACCTTCGTTAATAGTAATTACCTTTACCAGACGTCAACCACTTGTCGTTTCACATTACAAAGCGCCGAACCACTTGTCGCTTCACATTACAAAGGCCAAACCAATTCGTCGAAGCACTCGCTTTTTCACACTAAGTGCTAAAGCTAGAAATCTTCTATAAATAGAGGCCTAGGGCTTCATTATTTTCACTTAATTCATTCAAGCTATAGAGAGAGAAAGTATAGAGAATAAAGAGAAAGAAGAAGAGTATTTTTGTTACTACACCGCCGCAAATTTCAATCTCCTACCAAATGTAAGGGGTGTTATTCTTTCTTATTCACAAGAGAAGCTGCTTGTTATTCCATTGCTTATTATTCATTGGAATAACTCAGTATAAGTGGTTTACCCTATACTTGGTGACATTCTTCTATTATTCTCGCTGGAACATCCTGCTCTGCATGTGTTTTACACCTACTGGTTCCGCTTTTTATTATTATTCTCATTGGAACATCCTGCTCGTGTGTTTTACACCTGGTTCCGCTCTTTATTATTCTCGTTGGAACATCCTCGCTCATGTGTTTTACACCTGACCGGTTCCGCCTCTTTATTATTCTCGCTGGAATATCCTATCATGTGTTTTACACCGGATCCGGTTCCATCTTTATTATTCTGTTGGAACATCCTCGCTTGGTGTGAATTTCACCGACCGGTTCCGTTATTTATTATTCATTGGAATAACTCCGTCAGCGATCATCGCATTTACGGTGATTTCTTTTGTTATTCCATTCTTTATTATACCCAATTGGTTAAAACTTTGACTTCTATACTCCATGAAATTAGTAGAATATCCTCGATATTTGCGTTTCATCCAAAGATCTTTTCATGGAAATATTCTTCCGATCATTCTTGAATTTTACTCTACAAAACAAAGATCATATCGACAATTTGACGTTAATAATTCCCCGGATAAAATAATTCTTGAACTTGTTTTATTGAATTCTTATATCATTGTCATCATCCTCATGTTTATATTTTTTTGAAAGTCATCTCGTGGGCACAGTAGTGCATAGATGGACTTGGTATGATTATGACCGAGATTATTCAGGGGTGTAATCATGGCCGTAATGTTACAAATGATGTGATAAAAATCCTCAATGGTCAGAGTGCATTGATGGACATTGTTGGCATGATCATGACCATTAATGAATACACAAATATTCTCGGCGTAGTGCATGAATAATTGTGGGTCGTGATACTAAAGAATATCCTCGGCCGTAGTAGTGTGGGGATTCGATGATGTGAAATATTTATTAAAAGGCGAGTCTCAAATATAAACAAAGATGATGAAACCTTTTAAAACCTAAAGATAGTAGACTTTATTTTCTACTTGACTCTTTTAATGGATTACGTATTCATTCGCAGTTTAAACCGGTTGTCTATTGTATTTTATCGGCTTTAACATTATCAAGACTATTGATAATTTATTCGCATTATCTTAGTCATAATATTTCTTCTTTCGGGCTAGTTGAGCTCATCCTTTCTTTTTCACTTTGTTCTCTTCGGAAATGATAATATATTTGGGACGCAGTCTGGGGAAAAGAGTGATGGTCCTCAAGATAGCATTAGTAGTCCTCACTATTCGTAAAAATAAAGTGTGATAATAATCAGAATGAGGACTTTTTATTTGAGTTTGTATAATATCTAGTAGACGATATTTGTATTTAAACTCACGCTTTATGTCGTATTATACACGGCGCTTATGTTAATAAGTTGTTTTTAAATTACATTGCAGACCATGTAAGTGTATCGACCCAAGATGGGTGATGTATACCTAATTTTTGGGGCCACAGGTTGGTATCAAAGCTTAGGATATGATCCCCTGCTAAGATGTGAGAATAAGACTAGGAGGGAGAGAGACGGGAATACCTTCGCTAGTATGACCTACCTAAGTTTATGTGATAATTTATTGGTTGGTCGTGAAGATAGGATAATTTGTTACACGTCAATTAACCTTTTATTTTGTGGCGATATCTGAAATGACATCCGAGAATGTTTAGAATAAAGAATGGAGCGCAGCAGCGATTGTTGATTCACCACATATCAATAATCGAGGATAATGTGCATCGTGAAGGCGCATAATCCTCACGCAAACAACAACACCGACCAAATGACGAATGATCAAATGTTCGGAGGCTTTATGCAATTTATGCAACAAAGAAAGCGAGAGCGACTCCGCCCAAAAACGTAGGTGGAAACACGGAAAACTCTCGGGCGGTCACCGCTAAACAATTTAAGGAGCTGGGACCACCGGAGTTTAAGGAGAGCCAAAATCACTTCAAGGAAGCATGGATAAAGCAGATTACCAAGATATTTGATGTCTTGGGATGTTCCGAGGAGCAAAAGGTTCCTTTTGGCGCTTTTTTATGTTCACGGGAGAGAAAGCGGACTTCGGTGGAAAATCGTAGAAACGTACTCAACCAAATCTTGATCAAGATATCTTGGGAGAAGTTCCAGAGTCGCTCAACGACAAATACTTTCCCGAAAGTATTCGCCATACGGAAGGAGGTGGAGTTTATCAAGTTGGAACAAAACAATACGACCGTGTCGCAATACGAGGCAAAATTTGCGGAGTTATCACGGTTTCATATCCCCACTTGGTGGATAATGAAGAGAGAATGGCGCGAATGTTTTTAAGAGGTTTGAAGTCGAGATACGTCAACATCTTATTTCTCATAAACTGTGTTTGTATTCGGATGTTGTAAATAGGGCTCGATTAGTGGAGCGCGATAATGAGTCAACGTGAACTAAAAGAGAGCAAATTTAAAAATTATAATACCAAATGAGAATAGTCATCGAAAGCGGTGACAACAAGCGTGGAGGAATCAATAAAAGCGAGATATGGTAACCACTTGGGTGGTAATCGTACCAAAACAATAAGAATGGACATTTCAAGAAAAGGAGATTCAACAATGATGGAAAGACGTCAAGACCAAAGACCCATTGTTAAGGAAGGAGAAAGACCACCTATCATATGCTTCAAATGCGGAGGAGAGGACACATCGATCCAAACTGCGTCATGCCATCCAAAGCATGTTATAATTGTGGAAGAGAAGGTCACTTAGCTCGATTTTGTGTTGCCATCAAGACAAATTCAGCTAGGATAGAGGCACCAAAGGCCATCCCGGAAAATTCAAAACCCAGAAATGGCAAGGGAGAGCATTTGTTGTGACCTCCCAAAGAGCAAGGAATCCGAATGAGGTCATCACGGTAAGCTTATCATAAACTCTAATGAAGTCTATACTTTATTTGATACCGGTTCTACCCATTCTTTTATTTCTCCTACTTGCTCATCGATTAAATTTGACTCGGAGAAATTAGACTTTGACTTATCTGTGGAAACTCCATTGGGAGAAACCTTCATTACATCCATTTGCTTATAAGTCTTGTTTGGTTCAAATCGGTACCCTTCACATTACCTGGCGTCGATCTTATTTCATTAAAAATACTTGCATTTGACGTGATTCTGTGGATTGATTGGTTAACTACTTATCATGCAAAAATTGATTGTTTTCGTAAGGTTGTTAGCTTTCATATTCCTAATCAACCTATTATGCGAATTCAAACGACCAAAACCATTAAAATCAATCACGGTCATCTCAAGCCATAAAGCTATTCGTTTATTGAAAAACGGATGTCAAGCTTTCTTAGCTCATGTCACGATTTAAATAAAATACGCCGCTTTTAAACGATATTCCTATTGTTAATAAATTTCCGACGATTCTCAAGAACTTCCCCGCCTACCCCGAGCGTGAAATTGAATTTTGTATCGACCTTGAACCCAAGACAAAACCTATTTCCAAAGCCCCATATCGAATGGCTCTATTAAACTTCGTGAGTTAAAGACCCAACCGCAGAATTGTTAGACATTGGCTTTATTCGTCCCCAGTACTTCTCTCAAAAGTGCTCCTGCTCTATTCGTGAAGAAGAAAGATGGGAGTATGCGACTTTGTATTGATTATCGGAGTCAATCACGCCACCATCAAAATAGGTATCCATTGCCACGTATTGATGACCTTTGTTGACCCGATTGCAGGAGCCAAATTCTTTTCAAAGATTGATCTTCGTTCCGGATATCACCAATTGAAGATTAGAATCGACATTCCAAAGACGGCTTTTCGAGAACCTCAGACGGGCATTATGAATTCCTAGTCATGTCCTTTGGATTGACTAATGCTTCACGCCTTCATGGATATGATGAACCAAGAGTATTCAAGGAATATTTAGATCACTTTGTGGTCGCCTTTTATTGATGACATCCTTATTTATTCCAAAAGCCGTGAAGATCATGAGCAACACTTGAGGTCGACACTCCAAAAGCTTCGTGAATATAAGCTTTATGCCAAGTTGAAGAAATGCGAGTTCGGCAAAGAAGTAGCATTCCTTGGGCACGTGGTATCAAGTCATGGAATATCCGCTGACCCAAAGAAAGATCAAGCTATTCAAAGCCGGGAACAACTTAAATCGATGGATCAAGACGTAGCTTTCTCGGTTTAAATTTGGTTATTATCGAGATTCGTGGAAGGATTTTCTCGAATCGCTATTCCATCGACTCACAAATGACTTCGGAAAGATACAAAGTTCGGTTGGAGCGAAGAATGTGAGAAGAGTTTTCAAGAACTCAAGAGAGAGATTTATTTTCAAGACTGCTCGACAATACCATCCGGCTCGGAGGATTTGTCATCTACGGTGATGCTTCTGCAAAGGGTTGGGATGTGTTCTCATGCAACATGGAAAAGTAATAGCTTTATGCCTCGCAACAACTCAAAGAATATGAGAGGAATTATCCTACTCATGATCTGTGAGTTAGCGGTTTGTTGTTTTCGCACTTAAAATTTGGAGGCATTACTTGTATGGGGAGAAAGTGGAGATCTTTACGGATCATAAAAGCCTCAAATATTTCTTCACTCAAAAGGAACTCAACACGCGACAACGACGTTGGCTTGAACTGCTGAAAGATTATGATCATACCATCCAATACCATCCTCGAAAAGCGAACGTGGTAGCCGACGATCGAAAGAGTAGAAAATCATATGCAAAGTACGAAAGTGCGATATTGTCAACGCAAAGGCCCATTTTGTGTGACTTGCAAAGGATGGAGATAAAATTAAAGACTCTGGGACGCGTGTGATGATAATGAGTATACGAGTAGAACCGACTTTAATTGATAAAGTTAAAGTCGCTTCAAGCTACTGCACACGGAGTCGATGCGTATGAGGAAGAAAGTGCGAAAGGTCTTTATCTTTAAGCAAGAATCGATGAAGAAGGAATACTTGAGTCAACTCCGGACTTTGTGTTCCTAACGACCACGATTTAAAGTATAATATCGTGATGGAGGCACACAACACACCATTTGCAATCCATCTCGGGAGTACCAAAATGTATCATGATATTCGCCATACATTTGGTGGAGCAATACGAAGAGAGAGATAATATTGCTTATCTCAAGGTGTCTAACTTGTCAACGAAAGTTAAAGCGGAGCATCAAGTACCAAAAGGTCCATCAGAACCACTTGAAATTCCGTAATGGAAGTGGGAGCACATTACCATGGATTTCATTCGGCCTTCCTAAGGTTTCTCAAGGCATTGATGCGATTTGGGTCATTGTTGATAGATTGACCAAGTCTGCTCATTTCTTCCGACATCTGAAAACTTATACACTTGAACGCCTTGCTCAGATGTACATAAACGAGATTGTAAGATCGCATGGTATGCCTAGATCCATAGTTTCGATCGAGACCCAAGATTCACTTCACGATTTTGGGTTAGTTTGCAAAAAGCTATGGGCACAGACTTACGATTTAGCTTTCGGCATATCATCCTCGCATTTTACAGACGGACAATCGGAGAGGACTATTCAAACTCTCAAGATCTATTAAGACTCGTGTCCTTGATTTCAAGGGAGTTGGGACAAGTTCTTACCATTGGTGGAGTTTTCCTACAACAACAGCTTATCGTTAAGTATTGGCATGGCTCCATTCAAGCGTTGTATGGAAGAAAGTGTCGTTCTCCAAAGATCTTTGGATGAGGTGGGTGAAGCAACGTTGTTGGGACCGGGAGTTGGTACGTATGACTACTAAAAGATTCAAACGATCCGACAACGATAAAAACCTCACAAAATCGACAAAAGAGTTATGGCCGATCTTCATCGAAAGGACGTGGAATTCGATATAGAGATCATGTGTTGTTAAGAGTCGCTCCATGGAAAGGAGTTACAAGATTTGGAAAGAGAGGAAAACTTAACCCTCGATTCATCGGTCCATTTTAATCCTCGATCGAGTAGAACTGTGGCCTATAGACTCGCTTTTATCGCCAAATATGTCTCGTGTTCATAACGCTTTTCACATATCTATGTTACGTAAATATGTGAAAGACCCGAACCATATTATTGAGTTAGAACCGGACGAAATAGCGGAAGATTTGACGTATGAAGAGGTTCCCTTCAAATTTTGGATAAGAAGGAACATATTCTACGCTCCAAGGTTATACCTCAAGTCAAAGTTTTGTGGAGGAACCACGATGTTGAGGAAATGACTTGGGAGTTAGAATCGAAATGAAATCAAGGTATCCTTACCTCTTCGACATACTGTATCGCACCCTAATTTCGAGGGCGAAATTTCATAAGAAGGGAGGTTGTAAGACCCCACTTTTATAAATAAAGATGAATTTTTCTATAAATATTATTTTTGAATATTATGGAATAAATTTGATATAATGTTATAGTTGTGGGTAATATTTATAAATTTTGCAAAGTATGCAAGTTGTTATAAAATATTCGTTTGGTCGGGAATATTCTTTTTGTTAGGAATATTCGTGCATAATGGCTCAATCATCAGTGGACCCTACAAATGTAATTATTGTTTCGGATTGAGAAAATGACAAAATATTTTATAAAAATAACTACGAGGTGTTACCGTTAAAACCTGTTGAACTACCCGGTGGTAAAAGTACAAGAATACTGCGTGAGTTGCATAGTAAGAAGACACTAAGTATTGATTATCGATGCTTACGTGAGAAGTCACTCACCAATACGCTTCAATTATCACTGATAATTCTTGCGATCATATCTCTTATATTATTGATTCAATTATTGTCACAAGATCATCTCAGATAATATGTTATAGTATTAAATCAATAATTGAGACGACAAGTTATAAAATGATTAATAATTGTTGAAAGATTAAATATGTGTTGATGAAAAAAAATGATTTGTGGTAAGTTTGATTATTTTATGGGGGCTCATATGTCATCATCTAAGAGTCTCTTCATCAATAGTATTTACCTTCACGTCGATAAGTAATTACCTTCACAATAATAAGTAATTACCCTTGTGAATAGTATTTACCTTCGTCGATAGTATTTACCTTCGTTAATAGTAATTACCTTTACCGGACGTCGAACCACTTGTCGTTTCACATTACAAAGCGCCGAACCACTTGTCGCTTCAC
Organism: Panax quinquefolius; assembly: GCA_020205615.1. Taxonomy (NCBI): domain Eukaryota; kingdom Viridiplantae; phylum Streptophyta; class Magnoliopsida; order Apiales; family Araliaceae; genus Panax; species Panax quinquefolius. The sequence goes on along the minus strand of CM035162.1, from coordinate 10,750,479 downwards.
ATTACAAAGCGCCAAACCAAATAATCAAGCCACTTGCTTTTCACACTAAGAAAAGCTAAGCTAGAAATCTTCTATAAATAGAGGCCTAGGGCTTCATTATTTTCACGAATTCATTCAAGCTATATAGAGAGAAAGTATAGAGAGAATAAGAGAGAAAGAAGAAGAGTATTTTTTCTTACTACTAACAGCAGATTCAATCTCCTACCAAATGTAAGGGATGTTATTCTTTCTTATTCACGAAGAGAATGTTGTTATTCCATCGCTTATTATTCTCATTGGAATAACTTTGTATAAGTGGTTTACCCTATACTTGGTGACATTCTTCTATTATTCGCTGGGAACATCCTCATCATGGTGTTTTACACCGACTGGTTCCGCTCTTTATTATTATTCTGCTGGAACATCCTGTCTGTAGGTGTTTTACACCGACTGGTTCCGCTTTTTTATTCTTCGCTGGAACATCACATCATGTGTTTTACACGGACCGGTTCCGCCTTTTATTATTCTCATTGGAATATCCTATCGTGTTTTTACACCGGATCCGTTCCATCTTTATTATTCTCATTGAACATCCTGCTCGGTGTGAATTTCACCGACATTCGTTCCGTTATTTATTATTCTCGTTGAATAACTCATGTCTGTGCGGCTTCATCGCATGCACGGTGATTTCTTTTGTTATTCCATTCTTTATTATACCCAAATTGGTTAAAACTTTGACTTCTATACTCCATGAAATTAGTAGAATATCCTCGATATTTGCGTTTCATCCAATATCTTTTCATGGAAATATTCTTCTCGATCATTCTTGAATTTTACTCTACAAAACAAGATCATGTTGACAATTTGGGCGTTAATAATTCCCGGATAAAATAATTCTTGAACTTGTTTTATTGAATTCTTATATCATTGTCATCATCCTCATGTTTATATTTTTTGAAAGTCATCTCGTGGCCTCAGTGTGCATAGATGGACTTGGTATGATTATGACCGAGATTATTCGGTAATCATGGCCCGTAATGTTACAAATGATGTGATAAAAATCCTCGATGGTAGTAGTGCATTGATGGACAGTTGTTGGCATGATCATGACCATTAATGAATACACAAATATTCTCGGCCCGTAGTGCATGAATAATTGTGGTCGTGATACTAAAAGAATATCCTCGTCAGTAGTGCGGGGGTGATTCGATGATGTGAAATATTTATTAAAGTTTAGTCTCATATATAAATGATGATGAAAAACCTTTTAAAACCTAAAAGATAGTAGACTTTATTTTCTACTGACTCTTTTAATGGATCACGATTCATTGCAGCTTAAACCGGTTGTCTATTGTATTTTATCGCTTTAACATTATTGAAGACTATTGATAATTTATTCTCGCATTATCTTAGTCATAATATTTCTTCTTGGGCTAGTTGAGCTCACCCTTTCTTTCATTGTTCTCTTCAGAAATGATAATATAGTTTGGGACGAGTCTGGGAAACGAGTGATGGTCCCGAAGATAGCATTAGTAGTCCTCACTATTCTTACGTAAAATAAGTGATAATAACTGTAATGAGGACTTTTATTTGAGTTTGTATAATATCTAGTAGATTTATATTTGTATTTAAACTCACGCTTTATGTCGTATTATACACGGCGCTTATGTTAATAAGTTGTTTTTAAATTACATACCATGTAAGTGTCGACCCAAGATGGGTGATGTATACCTAATTTTGGGGGCGTCACAGGCTACCCTATACATGGTGACATTCTTCTAATATTCCGTTCTTTATTATTTTGTCGGAATATCCTCGTCTGCATCTTGTTCTGTGGGACCGTTCCATCCTTTATTATTCTCATTGGAATATCCTGCATGCGCTTTTCTGGGGACTGGTTCCGTTATTTATTATTACGTTAGAATAACTTTTGTATCGCGCAATACCCTATACATGGTGACATTCTTCTAATGTTCCATTATTTATTATTCTGCCGGAATATCCTCGCCTATGTGTTTACGCCGGACTGGTTCCATCCTTTATTATTACATTGGAATAACTCGTGCATATGGCTATACATCGCATGCGTGGTGATTTCTTTTGTTATTCCATTCTTTATTATACTCGGTTGGTTAAAAGTTTGACTTACATACCCATGAAATTAGTGGAATATCTTTGATATTTGCGCTTCATCCAAATATTTTTCATGAAAATATTCTTACGAGCATTCTTGAATTTTACTCTACAAAGCGATCATGTTGACAATTTGGACGTTATCAGTTCCTAGATAAATTAATTCTTGAACTTGTTTTATTGAATTCTTATATCATTGTCATCATCCTCATGTTTATATTTTGTTGAAAGTCATCTGTGGCCTTTAATGCATAGATGGACTTGGTATGATTATGACCAGGGATTATTTGGTGTAATCATGACCGTAATGTTACAAATAATGTGATAAAAGTCCTCATTGGACCGTAGTGCATTGATGGATGATTGTTGGCATGATCATAACCATTAATGAATACACAAATATTCTTGGCCCGTAGTGCATGGATAATTGTGGTCGTGATACTTAAAGAATATCCTTGGGCGTGGTCTGAGGGTGATTCGATGATGTGGATTATTTATTAATTGTTGAGTCACAAATGATAAAAATGATGAAAAACCTTTTAAATCATAGAAGATAGTAGATTTTATTCTCTACTGACTCTTCTAATGGATTGCTTGTTCACATTAGCTTAAACTTGAGAGTTATTATATTTTATGAACTTAACATTTGTTGAAGGCTAACGATAAATTATTCTGCATTATCTTAGTCATAATATTTCTTCTTTGGGCTAGTTGAGCTCACCCTTTCGTAAGACCCCAACTTATTATTAATGAAATTTAATTTTCTCTATTTATTATTTTGAAATAGTAAGGGTTGATTTGATTAATGTGGATAGTTAGGGGTAAAATACGCAAATATTTCAAAATAAGCAAGTGGTTATAAAATATTCATTGTTGTCGGGGGAATATTCGTTTGGTCGTGGAATATTCAGATCGCTCGGGAATATTAAATGCGACGGTAGCGACCATGTAATGAGCCCCATAACTTGAAGCGATTGGATGAAGAAAACGACAAATATAAGTTGTTTAAAAATAACGGCGTAGTTGTTACCGTTAATACTGTGACGCCCCCAAAATTAGGTATACATCACCCATCTTGGGTAGTCAGATACATGGTACAGAATTTAAATACAACTTACTAATATAACTGTAGGTATATAATACGACATAAATGTGAGTTTGAATACAAATATTGTCTACTAGATATTATACAAACTCAAAAGGAGTCCTCATTACAATTATTATCACACTATTTCACGAATAGTGAGAAACTACTAATGCTATCCTCTGGACCATTACTCGTTTCTCCCGACTCGTCTCCAATATGTTCTCATTTCAAGAGAACAAAGGAAAGAAAGGGTGAGCTCAACTAGCCCAAAGAAGAAATATTATGACTAAGATAATGCGTAATAAATTATCAATAGCCTTCAACAAAGTTAAACCGATAAAATATAATAAACATCAAGTTTAATCGCAGCTTTAACAAGCAATCCATTAAAAGAGTCAAGAGAAAATAAAATCTACTATCTTTGATGATTTAAAAGGTTTTTCATCATCATTATAGCCGAGACTCAACTTTAATAAATATTTCACATCATCGAATCACCCACGCATCTACTACCAAGGATATTCTTTAAGATCACGACCACAATTATTCATGCTTACTACGCCAAGAATAGTTGTGTATTCATTAATGGTCATGATCATGTCAACAATCATCCATCAATGCACTACTACCATCGAGGATTTTTATCACATCATTTGTAACATTATGGTCATGATTACACCGAATAGTCTCTCGTCATAATCATACCACGTCCATCTACGCACTACAGCCATGTATTTATGACTTTCAACATAATATAAACACGAGGATGATGACAATGATATAAGAATTCAATAAAACAAGTTCAAGAATTATTTTATCCAGAAATTATTAACGCCCAAATTATCAACATGACATCGCTTTTTTGTAGAGTAAAATTCAAGAATGATCGTAAGAATATTTCCATGAAATGATCTTTGGATGAAACCCAAACATCAAGGATATTCCACTAATTTCATGGAGTATAGAAGTCAAAGTTTTAACCAACCGAATATACTAAAGAATGGAATAACAAAAGAAATCACCATGCACGCGATAGACCGCATTGTGAAAAGTTATTCCAATAGAATAATTATGACGCCCCAAAATAGGTATACACAACACCCATTCTCGAGTCGCCAAATACATGGTACAAAAAGCAAACTACAACTTCAATAATACAAATGTCGTGTGTGAAATACGACAATATATATCTTGAGTTTAAATATAATATTGTCTTCTGATAATATCCATACGCAAATAAATCCCCATCATAATTATTGATTCATTATTTTACAAAAATGGTGAGGACTACTAAACAACTCTCTCTAAACCTTCATTCCATACCCCACTTAAGACTGCTTACATTCTCGCCTCCTAAGAAGAAAAATGGAACAACAAGGAAAAGGGTGAGCTCAACTAGCCCAAGAAAGAATATTATGACTAAGATAATATACAACAAATTATCGTTAGTCTTCAACGAGGAAAAAAATCGATAGAATACAATAGACAACAAGTTTCGATCAATATTCGCATGAAATAATAATTCATAGAAGAGTTACGTAGTAGAGAATGAAAACTACTATAATCTATGAATTTAACGGTCCATCATCAATATTTTATCCTCGTAACATCAATCAATATACATCCGAATCAAATATTCATCTTTGCACTCATGAGCCAAAGATATTCATCACCGGTCATGTTCATTTAAACACTGCTTCATCTTTTTCACTACAGCCAAAGATATTAATCAATCCAGTCATGTTCATCTCAACACTGCTCATCTTTGTACTACAGTGCCAAAGATATTCTTCAAATCATTCATCTTTGCACTCACGTGCCAAAGATATTCAATAATATCATCATTTAAGACCGAGGATGATGAAAATATTTTTAAAGAAACGAATCCAAAGAAACAAATGACAAGGATTAAGGATTAAGGATTCGTACTTGGTTTTATCCACGTCCAAAAATACCTCAAAATAATCATAGTGGTGTAAAATTCAAGAATGATCAAAACATGGATACAATCGAGTTAGTATCCGAATAGATATTTTGGACAAAAGAAGAAATTTTATTTTTCTATTGAATAGTCTTGATACGTGAATAAATGCAAGATATCGTGAATAGGCCGTGATACGTGAATAAGAACTCGACACCAAAAGATAGAAATTCCACAAAAACATCTTCACGCTTTACATGAATAGTACTCGTGAATAAGAATCGTGAATAAGAACTCATGAATAAGAATCGTGAATAAGAACTCTGAATAAGAACCCATGAATAAGTAACCCGACATGAAAAAGTTCCAAATTTGATAAAACTTCAGATCAACATTTCAAAGATAATGATATTGAAGAAATAATATCATTACAAAAAAAAAATAATATCCCTTACCTCGAAAGATCAAGATTTCTAAATTTAAACACCTGGACATAAAGGCATGACTTGGACTTGACCGATAGCAATACTCAAAGTATACTCAAAATACTCACAAGAATACGCTCGATAATATAGAGAGAAAACTTGAGCTTCGGTGTGATTTTCAATTCTAACCCAAGACCCTATTTATAGAAATTCTTAGAACACCAAAGCGAAAAAATTTAATATAATATTAATATTTATTTTCCAAAACCTCATACGCACACTTACCAACTGAATTCAGCTCCTACACATGTTGAATGAGGCCACCTAACATTCCAAAATGTTTTCCTATTTTAAATATTTTAAACTTCCAAAAATCAATTATTTGAACTTTGGAACTTCAATAATTCATAATAAATAGCCCTTTCATCGTAAAATTTGAATCTCATGAGTTTTTATAGGAAATTCAATTCTCTACAACTTTTCGAAGAAAGTTTTTCTAAATTCCAAATAGAAATTGACCAAATTCACAAACAATGATTTTATAAGCTTATAATCAAATTTCTATCAATAATTGTGGTCCACCAACACACAAAAACATGTGTTAAACATTTAATGCCACAAAATACTCTTCCTCCTCATATACTCATATATCCCACATTCATTGTAAAAATATCACCGTTAATATATTATTAAAGTAATATATTTAAATGAATTATTTTATCGAAAAAAGATAAAATATTAATTTTCAACAATTGTCATTTTAAAATTTTCTCCATCTATATCCACATAAAATCAATATTTTCCTCATCATATAAATCAATAATTAATTATTCACAAATAATATTACGTAATCACAATATTGACAACCAGCAGCCTCCTGTGAAAGAGGGGCTTTCCAATAAGAATTTCTTCTTCATCAAGCGCATTAATTAGGTGACCAAACCTCTCCTTGTATGTAACTTTCTAGACATTGCCAATAATGTTATCTAATAATATTATTCGGATAATATGAATTATTGCTTCGATAATGAAAGATACCGTGTAATGACAATTATTGAAACAATGAATATAAAATATCAACGCAAAGAATTATTAACTCAATAAAATAAAATAATCGAATAAGAATTATCGTAACCATTATTGAGTAAGGCCTTCTTTACGTAAGAATCAATAATTGGTGCAATACTGCAAATGCTACTCGCTCAACAACGCGTATTATTAGTGTGTTTTAACCACCGGGTATTTTAACAAAGATAATCTGTAATAACTAAGCCGTTATTTAAAAACAACTTATATTTGTCGTTTTCTTCATCCAATCACTTTCCGTTATGGGGCCACACATGGTCATTTGGCTGTCATGCGAATATATTCCCAAAAGATTTAAATATTCCACGACCAAACGAATATTCCCCACGATAATGAATATTTTATAACCACTTTGCTTAATTTGAAATATTTGCATATTTAACCCTTAACTATCCACATTAATCAAATCAACCCTTACTATTTCAAAATAATAAATAAAGGAAATTCTTTTTTATTTAAAAATTTCGGTCTTACAATAATAAATAATCTTAACGTGTCCCAAGAAACGCATGCATGTGGATGTTCCAACGTAATAATAATAAAAGATTTTAACCAGTCCGTGTAAAACACCTGCATGTGATGTTCCAATGTAATAATAATAAAGACGCGGAACCAGTCCTGTAAAACACATGCATGTAAATGTTCCAATGTAATAATAATAAAGAATGTCACCAAGTATAGGGTAAATCACAGATATCAAAGTTATTCCAATGTAAATAATAAGCAATGGAATAACAACAGTTCTCTTACATGAATAAGAAAGAATAAGACCCTTACTTTTGGTAGGAGATTGAATCTCGCAGATAGTGTAGTAACAAAATACTCTTCTTCTTTCTCTCTTATTCTCTATACTTTCTCTCTCTAAAGCTTGAATGAATTAAGTGAAAATAATGAAGCACTAGCCCTCTATTTATAGAAGATTTCTAGCTTAAGACCTACCCGTGTGAAAAGGCAAGTGGCTCGACGACCGGTGGTGATGTGAAAAGAAAAGTGGTTCGGCGCGCTGTAATGTGAAAACGACAAGTGGTTCGGCCGCCGTAATATGAAACGACAAGTGGTTTGACGCTTGAATGTGAAACGGCAAGTGGTTTGACGTCGGTAAAGGTAATTACTATTGACGAAGGTAATTACTATTCACAAGGGTAATTACTTATCGACGAAGGTAATTACTATCGAATGAAGGTAAATACTATTGACGAAGGTAATTACTATTCACAAAGGTAATTACTATCGACGAAGAGACTCTTAGATGATGACATATGGGCCCCCCATAAAATAATCAAACTTACCACAAACGCCTCATAATGTACTCTTTATATACATTAAGGATTGAATAAATATTACCACAAATCATTTTATTTTTAATCAACACATTTTTAATCTTTCAACAATTATTAATCATTTATAACTTGTCGTCTCAATTAATAATATAACATATTATACTGATGATATCGCACAATAATTGAATCAATAATATAAGAGATATGATGCAAAGAATTATCAGAAAGTAATAATTGAGCATAAATTTGAGTGACTTCTCACGTAAGCATCAATAATCAATACTGTGTGCTACTTATGCAACCACGCCAGACATCGCATTTACTTTACCAACGGGTAGTTCAACGGTTTTAACAGAACACCTCCGTAGTTATTTTTATAAAATATTTTTGTCATTTTCTCAATCCGACAATAATTCTGTTGTGGGGTCCACCAATGATTGAGCCGTTGTACGAATATTCCCTAACAAAAAAGAATATTCCCCGACCAAACGAATATTTTATAACAACTTGCATACTTTGCAAAATTTATAAATATTACCCACAACTATAACATTATATCAAATTTATTCCATAATATTCAAAAATAATATTTATAGAAAAATTCATCTTTATTTATAAAAGTGGGTCTTACATAGCAGCACAGATACTGAGTTATTCTAATGTAATAATAAATAATGGAATAACATAAGTTCTCTTCATTAAGACAAAAGAAAAAATAACACCCTTACCAGTAAAAGAAACCTGAATATAAGAGTAGGGAAGTAGCGTAATACTTTTCTATAGGTTCTCTATTTATAGAAGATTTCTAGCTTAAACCTCGCCGTGTGAAAAAGGCAAGTGGCTTGATTTAATCGGTTTGACGCTACCGTAATGTGAAACGACAAGTGGTTCGACGCTTTGTAATGTGAAGCGACAAGTGGTTCGACGTCTGGTAAAGGTAATTACTTATTAACGAAGGTAAATACTATCGACGAAGGTAAATACTATTCACAAGGGTAATTACTATTGACGAAGGTAATTACTATTGATGAAGGTAAATACTATTGACAAAGAGACTCTTAGATGATGACATATGAGCCCCCATAAAATAATCAAACTTACCACAAATCATTTTTTTCATCAACACATATTTAATCTTTCAACAATTATTAATCATTTATAACTTATCGTCTCAATTATTGATTTAATACTATAACATATTATACGATGATATCTTTGTGACAATAATTGAATCAATAATATAAGAGATATGATCGCAAGAATTCTCGTGAGCAATAATTGAGCATAAATTGGAAGGACTTCTCACGTAAGCATCAATAATCAATACTGCAAGTCTACTATGCAACTATATGCGTATTCATCGTACTTTTACCACCGGGTAGTTCAACAGGTTTAACGGTAATACCTCATAGTTATTTTTATAAAATATTTTTGTCATTTTCTCAATCCGAATAATAATTACATTTGTGGGTCCACCAATGATTGAGTAGTTGTGCGAATATTCCCTAACAAAAGAATATTCCCACCAAACGAATATTTTATAACAACTTGCATACTTTTACAAAATTTATAAATATTTCCCTACAACTATAACATTATATCAAATTTATTCCATAATATTCAAAAATAATATTTATAGAAAATTCATCTTTATTTATAATAATTTGGGGTCTTACAACCTCCCTTCTTATGAAATTTACGCCCTCGAAATTAGGGTACGTGCACTGTATGTCAAGAGGTAAGGATACCTTAATTTCATTTGATTCTAACTCCCAAGTCATTTCCTCAACATCGTGGTTCCTCCACAAAACTTTGACTTGAGGTATAACCTTGGAGCGTAGAATATGTTCCTTCTTATCCAAAATTTGAACAGAACCTCTTTATACGTCAAATCTTCCGCTATTTCGTCCGGCTTCTAACTCAATAATATGTTTCGGTCTTTCACATATTTACGTAACATGGATATGTGAAAAACGTTATGAACACGAGACATATTTGGCGGTAGAAATGAGTCTATAGCCACGCCCTACTCGATCGAGGATTAAAATGGATCGATGAATCGAGGATTAAGTTTTCCTCTCTTTCCAAATCTTGTAACTCCTTTCCATGGAAGCAACTCTTAACAACACACGATCTCCTATATCAATTCCACGTCCTTTCGATGAAGATCAAGATAACTCTTTTGTCGATTTTGTGAGGTTTTTATACGTTGTCGGATCGTTTGAATCTTTTTCCGTAGTCATACGTATTCAACTCCGGTCCCAACAACGTTGCTTCACCCACCTCATCCCAAAGATACTTTGGAGAACGACACTTTCTTCCATACAACGCTCGAATGGAGCCATGCCAATACTTTCGATAATCGTTGTTGTAGGAAAACTCCACCAATGGTAAGAACTTGTCCCAACTCCCTTGAAATCAAGGACACAGAGTCTTAATAGATCTTCAAGAGTTTGAATAGTCCTCTCCGACAAATCAGTCTGTCCTCGAGGATGATATCGCCGAATAAATCGTAAGTCCAGTGCCCATAGCTTTTTGCAAACTAACCCAAAATCGTGAAGTGAATCCTGGGTCTCGATCGTAAACTATGGATACCGGCAAGATACCATGCGATCTTACAATCTCGTTTATGTACATACTGAAGCAAGACGTTCAAGTGTATAAGTTTCTCAGATTGGTAAGAAATGAGCGGACTTGGTCAATCTATCAACAATGACCCAAATCGCATCAATGCCTTGAGAAACCTTAGGAAGACCGTGTGAAATCCATTGTAATGTGCTCCCACTTCCATTCTGGAATTTCAAGTGGTTCTGAATGGACCTTTTGGTACTTGATGCTCCGCTTTAACTCGTTGACAAGTTAGACACCTTGAGATAAAACAAATGCTATCTCTCTCTTCATATTGCTCCACCAAAATGTATGTGAATATCATGATACATTTTGGTACTCCCGAGATGGATTGCAAATGGTGTGTTGTGCGCCCCATCATGATATTATACTTTAAATCGTGGTCGTTAGAAACACAAAGTCCGGAGTTGACTCAAGTATTCCTTCTTCATCGATTCTTGCTTAGGCGTAGCACTTTCTTGCACTTTCTTCCTCATACGCATTAGCTCCGTGTCCAGTAGCTTGAAAGAACTTTAACTTTATCGATTAAAGTTTGGTTCTACTCGTATACTCGCTATCATCACACGCGTCCCTAGAGTCTTTAACTCTATCTCCATCCTTTGCAAGTCACACAAAATGGGCCTTTGTGTTGACAATAACGCACTTCGTATTTGCATACGATCTTACGCTTTCAATGCGCCGCCTACCACGTTCGCTTTTCGGGATGGTATTGGATGGTATGATCATAATCTTTCAGCAGTTCAAGCCAACGTCGTTGTCGCGTGTTGAGTTCCTTTTGAGTGAAGAAATATTTGAGGCTTTTATGATCCGTAAAGATCTCCACTTTCTCCCCATAAAAGTAATGCCTCCAAATTTTAAGTCAAGAAGATAATACCGCTAACTCTAGATCATGAGTAGGATAATTCCTCTCATATTCTTTGAGTTGTCGCGAGGCATAAAGTATAACTTTTCCATGTTGCATGAGAACACATCCCAACCCTTTTCGCTCAAGCATCATCATAGATGACAAATCCTCCGAGGCGGATGGTATTGTCGAACAGTCTTTGAAATAAGTCTCCTCTTGAGTTCTTGAAAACTCCTCTCACATTCTTCGCTCAACCGAACTTTGTATCTTTCCGAGTCACCGAATTTGATCGATGGAGTAGCGATTCGAGAAAATCCTTCCACGAATCTCCGATAATAACCAAGCAAACCGAGAAAGCTACGTACTTTCGGTCATCGATTTAGGTTGTTCCCACTTTTTTAAATAGCTTCAATCTTTCTTTGGGTCAATGATATTCCATGACTTGATACCACGTGCCCAAGGAATGCTACTTCTTCAAGCCGAACTCACATTTCTTCAACTTGGTATAAAGCTTATATTCACGAAGCTTTTGGAGTGTCACCTCAAGTGTTCTTCATGATCTTCACTTCGCTTTTGGAATAAATAAGGATGTCATCAATAAAGACGACCACAAAGTGATCTAAATATTCCTGAATACTCGGTTCATCGTATCCATGAAGGCGGCGGGAGCATTAGTCAATCCAAAGGACATGACTAGAATTCATAATGCCCGTCTTCGAGTTCCGAAAGTCGACTTTGGAATGTCAATTCTCTAATCTTCAATTGGTGATATCCAAACGAAGATCAATCTTTGAAAAGAATTTGGCTCCTTTACGGGGTCAAACAGTCATCAATACGTGGCAATGGATACCTATTTTTGATGGTGACATGATTCAACTCCCGATAATCAATACAAAGTCGCATACTCCCATCTTTCTTCTTCACGAATAGAACAGGAGCACCCCAAGGAGAAGTACTAGGACGAATAAAGCCAATGTCTAATAATTCCTGCAGTTGGGTCTTTAACTCCTGAAGTTCAATAGGAGCCATTCGATATGGGGCTTTGGAAATAGGTTTTGTGTGACGCCCCCAAAATAGGTCCATTCCATCCAACCCATTCTGAGTCGTCAAATACATGGTACAGAAATAACTACAACTTTATTAATACATTTGTCGTGCAAAATACGACAACATATATATTGTGAGTTTAAATACGAGATATTCTTTATCTGTACAATATCTACACGCAAATAAATCCCCATCATAATTATTGATACATTATTTTACAAAATGGTGAGGACTACTAAACAACTCTCTCTAGAACCTTCATTCCATACCCCGACTAAGACTCGCTACATTCTCGCCTCCCGAGAAGAAAAATGGAACAACAAGAAAAAAGGGTGAGCTCAACTAGCCCAATAAAGAATATTATGACTAAGATAATGTACAACAAATTATCATTAGTCTTCAACAGGAAAAATCTAATAGAATACAATAGACAACCGGTTTTAAATCAACAATCTGCAGTAAAACAACAATTCATTAGAAGAGTTAAGTAGAGAATGCAAACTACTATCTTCTATATATGAATTTAAAAGTTCATCGTTGATATTTTATCCTCAGAACATCAATCAATATATATCTCGAATCAAATATTCATCTTTGCACTACAGCCCAAAGATATTCATCACCAATTCATGTTCATCTAAACACTGCTTCATCTTTGCACTACGGCCAAAGATATTCATCAAGAAATCATTCATCTTTGCACTAGTGCCAAAAGATATTCAAGAATATCATCATTTAGAACGAGGATGATGAAAATATTTTAAAGAAAACGAATCCAAAGTGAAATAAAAGAACAAATATTAAGGATTAAGTATTTTAAACAATCCAAGTTCAAAAATACTTCATAAGTAATCGAGTGGAGTAAAATTCAAGAATGATCAAAACATGGATACAATCAAAAGCTAGTATCCGAATAGATATTTTGAACAAAAAGAAGAAATTTTATTTTTCGGTGAATAGTCTCCGTATTAAGTGAATAGTCTTGAGTATCGTGAATAAGAACTCCAAAACCAAAAGATAGAAATTTCACAAAAAAACATCTTCACGCTTCGTGAATAGTACTAATGAATAGTAACTCGTGAATAGTAACTCGTGAATAAGAACTCATGAATAGTAACCCGACATAAAAAGTTCCAAATTTGATAAAAATTTCCAACCAATATTTCGGATAATGATATTGAAGAAATAATATCATTTTCGAATAAAATAACATCCCTTACCTCGAAAGACAAGATTTCTAGTAAAACACCTTGGATATAGACTATGACTTGAACTTGCACTTAGCTTAGCAACACTCAAAGTATACTCACAAGAATACGCCAATATATCGAGAGAAAAAGAGAGAAAAACTTCGCTTTACGGTGTGATTTTCAATTCTAACCTAAGCACCTATTTATAGAAATTGCTTAACAACACCAAAGCGAAAATTGAATATAATATTAATATAATTATACAAATTTTCCTTAGCCCACCTTTTGGTCAAAACACCAGCCACACATGTTAATGATGTCCAAAAAAATACAAAAACATTTTTCTAACAAAATAATTTAAACTCCAAAAATCAATTCAAACCCGATATATCAAAAACTTCAATAATTCACAATAAATAGCTCTTTTATCAAAAATTTGAATCTCGCGTATTTTTATAGGAAATTCAATTCTTTACAACTTTGCAGTAAGAAAGTTTTTCCAAATTCCAAATGAAATTATCCCAAATCCACAAACCAGGCAATTTTACGTGCTATAATCAAATTTCTATTCGAATAATTGTGTCCACCAACACACAAAATATGTGTTAAACATTTAATGCCACAAAATACTCTTCCTCCTCATATACTCATATATCCCACATTCATTATAAAAATATCACCGTTAATATATTATTAAAATAATATATTTAAATGAATTATTTTATCGTAAAAAGATAAAATATTAATTTTCAACAATTGTCAAATTAAAAATTTTCTCCATCTATATCCACATAAAATCAATATTTTCCTCATCATATAAATCAATAATTAATTATTCACAAATAATATTACGGAAGAATCACAAGATCTTGTGACCGGTAGTTCCTCGGAAAGAGGGCTTTCGAATAAGGATCTCTCTTACTTTGGCGGCGTAATTAGGTGACCAAACCTCTCCTTGATGTAACTTTCTAGACATTGCCAATAATGTTATCCAATAATATTATTCAGATAATATGAATTATTGTCTCAGATAATAGAAAATATTATGTAATGACAATTTATTGAAACAACAAGAATATAAAATATCAATCGCAGAATTATTGAATCAATAAAATAAAATATTTGAATAAGAATTACTGTAACCATTATTGAGTAGTGCCTTTTTACGTAAGAATCAATAATTGGTGCAATACCGCGCGTATCATCTTTTGTTCAACAACGCCAGATTAGTGTGTTTTAACCACCGGTATTCCAACAAGATAATTGAGAATAACTACGCCAGTTATTTATAAACAACTTATATTTGTGCTTTCTTCATCCAATCGCTTTCCGTTATGGGGCCCACAAAAGATGCTACCGTCGTCATTAATATTCCCGATAAGTACGAATATTCCACGACCAAACGAATATTCCCAAACAATAATGAATATTTTATAACCACTAACTTATTCAAAATATTTCACATTTTACCCATAACTATCCACATTAATCAAATCAACCCTTACTATTTCAAAATAATAAATAGAGGAAAATAAATTTCATTTATTAATAATTTGGGGTCTTACATTTTGTCTGGGTTCAAGGTCGATACAAAATTCAATTTCACGCCTGGGGTAGGCCGAAGTTCTTGAGAATACGTCAGAAATTTATTAACAATAGAAATATCGTTCAAAAGCGGCGTTTATTTTTGTTTAAATCGTGACATGAAGCTAAGAAAGCTTGACATCCGTTTTCAATAAACGAATAGCTTTATGGCTTGAGATAGCCGTGATTGATTTTAATGGTTTGGTCGTTTGAATTCGCATAATAGGTTGATTAGGAATATAAAAGCTAACAACCTTACGAAAACAATCAATTTTTGCATGATAAGTAGTTAACCAATCAATCCTAGAATCACGTCAAATGCAAGTATTTTTAATGAAATAAGATCGACAGTAATGTGTGAGAGTACCAATTTGAACCAAACAAGACTTATAAATAGTGGATGTAATGAAGGTTTCTCCCAACGGAGTTTCCACAGATAAGTCAAAGTCTAATTTCTCCTGAGTCAAATTTAATCGATGAGCGCAAGTAGGAGAAATAAAAGAATGGGTTGAACCGGATCAAATAAAGTATAGACTTCATTAGAGTTTATGATAAGCTTACCCATGATGACCTCATTTGGATTCCTCGCTCTTTGGGAGGTCACAACAAACGCCTCCTCAGACTACCGGTTTTGACTTTTACGGGACGACCTTTGGTGCCTCCATCCTAGTCGAATTTGTCTTGATGAAACAATAAAATCGAGCTAAGTGACCTTCTCTTCCACAATTATAACATGCTTTGACTGACATGGCGCTTTGATCGATGTGTCCTCTCCTCCGCATTTGAAGCATATGATAGGTGGTCTTTCTCCTTTCTTAACAACGGTGTTGGTGTTGACGCCTTTTCCATCATTGTTGAATCTCCTTTTCTTGAAATGTCCATTCTTATTGTTTTGGCCACGATTACCAAAAGTGGTTACCATATCTCGCCTTGTTGATTCCTCTCACGCTTGTTGTCACCGCTTGATGACTACTCTCGGTATTATAATTTTCTTACCGCTTCTTTTTTTAGTTGCGTTGACTCATTATCGAGCTCCACTAATCGAGCCCTATTTACAACATCTGAATACAAACACGCTTTATGAGAAATAAGATGTTGACGTATCTCCTAAACTTCAAACCTCTTAAAAACATTCGCGCCATTCTCTCTTCATTATCCACCAGTGGGGACGAAACCGTGATAACTCCGCAAATTTTGCCTCGTATCATGACACGGTCATATTGTTTTGTTCCAACTTGATAAACTCCACCTCCTTCATGTGGCGAATACTTTCGTGAAAATATTTGTCGTTGAATGACTCTGGAACTTCTCCCAAGATATCTTCATCTGTTGAGGTTGAAAGACGTTTCTGGATTCCCACCAAGTCTCGCCTCTCCGCAGCAACATAAAGGCGCGAAGGGAACCTTTTGCTCCTCGGAGCATCCCAAGACATCAAATATCTTGGTATCTCTGCTTTATCCATGCTTCCGCCCAAGTGGTTTTGCTTCCCTTAAACTCCGGTGGTCCCAAATCCTTGAATTGTTTAGCGGTGACCGTAATCGAGAGTTTTCCGTGTTTCCACCTACGTTTTGGACAGAAATCATTTCTCGCTTCATTGTTGCATAAATCGCATAAAGCCTCTAATATTTGATCATTCATCATTTGGTCGGTGTTGTTGTTTGCATGAGGATTGTCGCCTTCTGATGCACATTATCCTCGATTATTGATATGTGTTGAATCAACGATCGCTGCAAGCTCCATTCTTATTCTCAACATTCTCGATGTCATTTTCGGATACTACCACAAAACAAAAGGTTAATTGACATGTAACAAATTATCCCTATCTTCTAACCAACCAATAAAATAAAGACATAAACTTAGGTAGGTCATACTAAATAAGGTATTCCCCGTCTCTCCCTCCTAGTACTATTCTCACATCTTAGCCAGGATCATATCCTAAGCTCGATACCAACCGTGACGCCCCAAAATTAGGTATACATCACCCATCTTGGGTAGTCGGATACATAGTATGTAATTTAAATACAACTTACTAATATAACTGCCTTTTATGCAATCGACATAAACCGTGAGTTTGAATACAAATATTGTCTACTAGATATTATACAAACTCAAAAGGAGTCCTCATTACAATTATTATCACACTATTTCACGTAATAGTGAGGACTACTAATGCTATCCTCCGGACCATTACTCCGCTCCCAGACTCGTCCCAACTATGTTCTCATTTCACGAAGAGAACAAAGTGAAAGAAAGGGTGAGCTCAACTAGCCCAAAGAAGAAATATTATGACTAAGATAATGCGAATAAATTATCAATAGCCTTCAACAATGTTAAAACCGATAAAATATAATAAACATCAAGTTTAACCGCAGTAGAACAAGCAATCCATTAAAAGAGTCGAGTTGAAAATAAAATCTACTATCTTTGATGATTTAAAAGGTTTTCATCATCGTTATAGCCGAGACTCGACTTTAATAAATATTCCACATCATCGAATCACCCCCGCACTACTGCCAAGGATATTCTTTAGTATCACGACCACAATTATTCATGCTACTACGGCCGAGAATAGTTGTGTATTCATTAATGGTCATGATCATGTCAACAATCGTCCATCAATGCACTACTACCATCGAGAGATTTTTATCACATCATTTGTAACATTACTGGTCGTGATTACAATCAATAGTCTCTCATCATAATCATACCAAGTCCATCTATGCACTACAAGGCCCACGGATGACTTTCAATATAATATAAACATGAGGATGATGACAATGATATAAGAATTCAATAAAACAAGTTCAAGAATTATTTTATCCGAGAATTATTAACGTCCAAATTATCAACACGATCTTTGTTTTGTAGAGTAAAATTCAAGAATGATCGGAAGAATATTTCCATGAAAGATCTTTGGATGAAACGCAAACATCGAGGATATTCCACTAATTTCATGGAGTATAGAAGTCAAAGTTTTAACCAACCGGGTATAATAAAGAATGGAATAACAAAAGAAATCACCATGCACGCGATGCGATAGACATACAAAAGCGGTTATTCCAATGTAATAATAAATAACGGAACCGAATCAGTCCCCCAGAAACGCATGCATGTGATGTTCCAACAAAGATAATAATAAAAAGACGGAACCGGTCCGTTAGGTGTAAAACACACGCATGTGATGTTCCAACGAAATAATAATAAAGATTTTAACCAAGTCCTGTAAAACACACATGACGTGATAATAATAAAGAATGTCACCAAGTATAGGTAAATCAGCGATACAAAAGTTATTCCAATGTAATAATAAGCAATGGAATAACAATAGCTTCTTCATGAATAAGAAAGAATAACACCCTTTACTTTTGGTAGGAGATTGAATACTTTAGAAGTGTAAGAACAAAATACTCTTCTTCTTTCTCTTATTCTCTATATACTTTCTCTCTAAAGCTTGAATGAATTCGTGTGAAAATAATGAAAGCACTAGGCCTCTATTTATAGAAGATTTCTAGCTTAAGACCTACCATGTGAAAAGGCAAGTGGCTCGACGACCGGTGATGTGAAAAGAAAAGTGGTTCGATCACTCGTAATGTGAAACGACAAGTGGTTCGGACGCTTGTAATGTGAAACGACAAGTGGTTTGACGCTCAGTAATGTGAAACGGCATGTGGTTTGACGTCCGGTAAAGGTAATTACTATTGACGAAGGTAATTACTATTCATAAGGGTAATTACTATTGACGAAGGTAATTACTATCGATTTAAGGTAAATACTATATTATGAAGGTAAATACTTATTGACGAAGGTAATTACTATTCACAAAGGTAATTACTATCGATGAAGAGACTCTTAGATGATGACATATGGGCCCCCATAAAATAATCAAACTTACCACAAACGTCTCATAATGTACTTTTTATATACATTAAGGATTGAATAAATATTACCACAAATCATTTTATTTTTAATCAACACTTTTTAATCTTTCAACAATTATTAATCATTTATAACTTGTCGTCTCAATTAATAATATAACATATTATATGATGATATCTTGTGACAATAATTGAATCAATAATATAAGAGATATGATGCAAAGAATTCTTGTAGTAATAATTGAGCATAAATGAGTGACTTCTCACGTAAGCATCAATAATCAATCTGCGTGTCTTCTTATGCAACCACGCCAGACATCGCATTTTTACCATAAGGGTAGTTCAACAGCTTTAACGGTAACACCTCCGTAGTTATTTTTATAAAATATTTTTATCGTTTTCTCAATCCGACAATAATTATGTTGAGGGGTCCACCAATGATTGCCAGTTATACGAATATTTCTAACAAAAGAATATTTCCCGACCAAACGAATATTTTATAACAACTTGCATACTTTGCAAAATTTATAAATATTACCCACAACTATAACATTATATCAAATTTATTCCATAATATTCAAAAATAATATTTATAGAAAATTCATCTTTATTTATAATAGTTGGGGTCTTACATTACAATTAATCTTTGTTAAAATACTTGGTGGTTAAAACACACGAAGATACTGCAGTATTGCACCAATTATTGATTCTTACGTAAAGAAGCACTACTCAATAATGGTTACGATAATTCTTTATTCGAAGATTTTATTGATTTAATAATTCTTTGCGTTGATATTTTATATTCTTTGTTGTTTGATAATTGTCATTACACAATTTTTCATTATCGAAGCAATAATTCATATTATCCTAATAATATTATTAGATAACATTATTGGCGATGTCTAGAAAGTTACTTACAGGAGAGGTTTAGTCACCTAATCAAGGCATGGCCAAGAGGAGAAATTTTATTGAAAGTCAGTAAGACCCTCGAATTTTATGAAATAAAAGTATTCAATTTTTCTATTCAAGAATTGGTTAAATTGATAAAAGTTAAAGTTAAGGTGATATATGAAATTTTTTTTCAAAATAAGCAAGCGGGGGTATAAAGTATTCATTATTTTAGAGAATATTCGTTTGGTCGTGGAATATTCTTTCCGCTTGGGGAATATTAAATGCGACGCCAAGTAGCGACCATATGTAGGCCCCATAACTAAAAGCGATTGGATGAAGAAAACGACAAATATAAGTTGGTTAAAAATAACAGTAGTTTTTTTATTGTTAAGATCATTGGAATACCCGTGGTTAAAATACAATGAATACGTGTCGTTGCATGCGAGAAGCATTACCAGTATTGCATAATATTGTTGAATTATTGATCCTTACGTAGAAAGGCACTACTCAATAATTTTCACAATAATTCTTGCTTCAATATTTTATTTTATTGATTCAATAATTCGCTGCGTTGATATTTTATATTATTGTTGTTCAATAATTGTCATTTGCATTATTATCTCCATTATCGGATCAATAATTCATATTATTTGAATAATATTATTAGATAGCATTATTGGCAATGTCTAGAAAGTTCACATCAAGGAGAGGTTTGGTCACCTAATTGCGCTTGCAAGAAGGAGAAATCCTTATCTGGAAAGCCCCTCTTTCACAGGAGCGGCCGGTTGTCATAAATGTGATTCGTAATATTATTTGTGAATAATTAATTATTGATTCATATGATAAGAAAATATTTATTTGATGTGGATATAAATGATGGATTTATTTATGTGGTTATAAGTGAAGGAATTAATGATGAGGTGTTTTATCAAGATTTGTCGAAATGGAGAACAAAATATGGAATTTTCGTAAAAATTAGTTTATTACTTGATTTTGTAAAATCCATAACTCTTTGTGTATAATGAGTTAAGAGATGAGCCATATATCAAAAGAAAGCCTAGAAGTAAGATAATCAGAGAAATTTGAATCACCCAAAAATTCTTTGTAGATATTTCGTGGTGAAATTTTGAATGAAATCGTCCAAGGACTAATAGTCCAAGGACTAATAGTCCGAAAAATCGATGTTCTTCAGACTATATTAAATGAGTTATAAATTTTGATCGTACCGCTGGATCGTTGTAATTTTTGGATATGTTATACATACATAAGTTGAGTATATGTCCACAAATTTTGAACCGTTAAAATGAACGAATGATTTGTTATGAATTTTAAGAGGTGACCGATTGGAAATTAGGTTTATAATTGATTTTGGTGGAAAATTCTAGAATTGAGTGGGCCCCACTTGTGGTTGGTGAAGAAATGTGGTGAATTTTATTTCAAATGTGGTGGGTGGGAATAGTAGCGGTAAAGCCATCGTGTCAGAGTTAAATCCGCCTTGGCGTCTTTAACATTTTCTATAAAATAGAGGGCTAAGTTAGAATTGAAAATCACACACGAAACAAAGTTTTCTCTTTCTCTCTCTGAATTATTGAGTGTAATTTGTGAGTATTTAGATACTTGGTGAGTTGATATTCATCGGTGCAAGTTTCCTTCATTCATATCCGATATCCCGGAAGTCTTCTTTCTTTTTTGAGGTAAGGGATAGTAAGGGATATTATTTTTTTTCGTAATGATATTATTTCTTCAATATCATTATGCTGAAATATTGGTTGGAACTTTTTATCAAATTTGGAACTTTTTCATGTCGGGGTTACTATTCATGGGTTACTATTCACGAGTTACTATTCATGAGTTACTATTCACGAGTTCTATTCACGAGTACTTATTCATGAAGCGTGAAGATGTTTTTTTTGTGGAATTTCTATCTTTTGGTGTCTGAGTTACTTATTCACGATACTCGGCACTATTCACGATATCTGACCTTATTCACCGAAAAATAAAATTTCTTCTTTTCGTCTAAAATATCTATTCGGATACTAACTTTGATTGTATCCATGTTTTGATCATTCTTGAATTTTACACCACTATGATTATTTTGAGGTATTTTTGGATGTATAGATTAGGAGTTATGGATTTTATGAGAAAAGACTATTTTAAAAGTAACTATTTATAACTCCTTATGCGGTTAACTCCAAAATTGATGAAATTTTTATTGGGAGTACATCTATATAATATCGGTGTACTCTGTGAATTTCGAATTTTTGGATAAAAGGACAATTTATGATAAATGTCTAAATATTCTATGCTTTTTTGGTCATATGAAAAATAGTAAATGAATTTTAAAATTTAGAAAAATATATGTTCAATATGGGACTATTTTATGATAAATCCCATAAAAGAAATATTTTTAGAAACTGATTTGGTATTTTTCATGAAAATGTTCTAATTATGAAAGAAATGAATTAAATATGTTATGTGAGGTAAGAAAATTAGAAAATATGATTTTATGGTTTGAGAATCATATATGAGGTATATCTTGATTTTTGATGAGGTTTTAGTTATTGGTGATGAAATTTTATGAGTTTGGCATTTTATGATGATTAAATGCATTAATTAGTAAAGTGTAAACCATTTAATTAAATTGTTTATAAGTTTGAGAAATGATTAAAATATTATTATAATATTAATAATATTAGATTATGAGATTTCTAAGTGATTTATAACATTTGGATTAAGGTGTTATAAATATGGATATGAATTTTATTATGAAACTTTATCTTTTTAAATTGTCGAGGTTACTACGCATATCTACGGGACTATGTATTTAATACGAGGTACTATTCACTTAATAAAATTGGTTTCTTCTACGACCAAATTATCGTTGATTTAAGAATCTTACTCTTGAAATTAAAACCATGTTTTGATTATATTATTTTATATAACATTCTTATAACTCTAATGATGATATTTCTCTTTGACTTGAGTGTAAAGATGGGTAAATTATTGGTATGATCGTGACCATGGGTTCTCTTTGGCGATGAGTGGCAAAGTTGAATTGTTGACCGGTATGATCATGACCATTGAATTTACAATTGAATATTTTTAGCTTAAGTGCAAAAGGTGAATTGATCAACACGGTTATAATTATTGTATATAACTTCACGAAATGATTATGTATTTATTTGAGATATGAATATCTTTTTTGCTCGTGTGCAAAGATGACTGTTGTTGAATATCTTTAAATTGCATAGTGCAAAGATGAATTATTGATGAATATCTTTGGCTTGTAATGCAAAGATGACTGTTTGTTGAATATCTTTAAATTTGTAATGCAAAGATGAATTATTGATGAATATCTTTGGCTCAGAATGCAAATGACGACTGTTGTTGAATATCTTTAGCACAGTAGTGTAAAAAGATGAATGTTGATGAATATCTTTGGTAGTAGTGCAAAGATGAATTTATTAGTACGATTATGAATGTGAACTGTGATTTGGTATAACCATGATCTTTGATGTTTCGTAAAGACGGTGATGAAATTATCTTCGTCTGGATGAGAAGAGGAATTTAGAATCACAATTATGATTATGAGTTATTCATATGATTGTAGAAAGGAACTGCTGATTGATGTTACGAGGATAAAATATTGTTGGTGGACTTTTAACGCGGAGAAGATAATAGACTTTATAGTCTATTTGACTATTTTAATGGATTGCTTCGTTCACGCAACTATGGTTGAAAAGTTTTATCATCTACCATATGTTCTAAATCTACGATTCATTACTTGATGAAGACTATTGATAATTTATTTGTCTTTAGTCATAATATTCTTTCTTGAGCTAGTTGTGCTCACCCTTTTTTGTTTCACAATTCCTTCTGTAATAAAAGTGTAAATTTGGGTCGAGCGGGGATAGCGAGGAATAGAGTGGTGGTCTATAGATGTTGAGGGTGAGGTGAATTTAACTTGGAATGGTGTTTTGTCACTATCATACAAGATGTCTAATGACATACAACCTCGTGTTATCATAAGACACGGTTGTGCTCATCCACTTCTTGAGTATATTTACAAGCACTACCTATATAATCTTGGTGTTTGTTTGGAGTATAATACCCAATTAGAGACAAAGGAGATAATGATATGTCAAAGAAGACTCACCATTGGGAAGAATATGATAGTAATCTTCTCGTTTTTCTTTGGGGGTTTATTGGGTTAACCAAGGATAATTACGTGGCCCATATGATATCTACCATAACCTAAAAGCATGGCCTCCCATATACGAAGGTTTCCTCGAGAGCACTTCCCAAAGTTTCTAATTTCTAAAAACAGCTTTTGGTGCACCTTTATGTAAGGTGTCATGGTGACGTGTTATCCAAGTTGGTGTCCAGAGTTACATTTGGTATATATTGGTATCCAAACTCACAAAGATATATGTTGTTGTATTTTCTTACGACAATTGTTGTAATAAAGTTGTAGTTATTTCGTACCATGTATTTAACGACTCGAGAATAGGTTGGATGGAATGGACCTATTTTGGGGTTATTACATTTGGTATCGTAGCTTAGGGATATGATCTCCGGCGGAGATCGGGGAATAGAACTAGGAGGGAGAGATGAGTAAATCATTCGCTAGTATGTCCTACCTAAGCTTATTTGTTGGTCACCATAATATCGAGATATTATGTGATATGTTAATTTGCTCAATTAACCTTTGTTTTAAAGTCGTATTCTAGAATGATATCCAAAATACGGAGATGAGCAATGGAGAAATCATGATGATGTGGGAGATAGAATCGAAATGAAAACAAGGTATTCTCAACTCTTTGAAATACCGAGTGCACGTAAATTTCTCGGGACGAAATTTCATAAGGAGGGAGATTGTAAGACCCCGAATTTTATGAAATAAAAGTATTCAATTTTTCTATTCAAGAATTGGTTAAATTGATAAAAGTTAAAGTTAAAGGGTGATATATGAAATTTTTTTTTCAAAATAAGCGAGGGGTATAAAGTATTCATTATTGTTTGGAATATTCGTTTGGTCGTGGAATATTCTTTCTGCGTCGGGAATATTCGCATGCGACGGTAGCGACCAAATGTGGGCCCCATATGACCAGCGATTGGATGAAGAAAAAACGACAAATATAAGTTGGTTAAAAATAACTGCCAGTAGTTGTTATTGTTAAGATCATTGGAATACCCGGTGGTTAAAATATCGATGTCTGGCGTTGGTTGCAGGCAAAAGAAGACACTAGTATTATCACAATATTGTTGAATTATTGATCCTTACGTAAGAAGGCACTACTCAATAATTTTCACAAGTTAATTCTTTATTCAATATTTTATTTTATTGATTCAATAATTCTTTGCGTTGATATTTTATATTATTGTTGTTCAATAATTGTCAACGCATGACATTATCTCCATTATCGGATCAATAATTCATATTATTTGAATAATATTATTAGATAGCATTATTGGCAATGTCTAGAAAGTTACATCAATGAGAGGTTTGGTCACCTAATTGCGGCGCTTGATGAAGGAGAAATCCTTATCTGAAAGCCCCTCTTTCCGAAGCTACCGTTTATTCATAAATGTGATTCTGTAATATTATTTGTGAATAATTAATTATTGATTCATATGATAAGAAAATATTTATTTGATGTGGATATAAATGATGGATTTATTTATGTGGTTATAAGTGAAGGAATTAATGATGAGGTGTTTTATCAAGATTTGTCGAAATGGAGAACAAAATATGGAATTTTCGTAAAAATTAGTTTATTACTTGATTTTGTAAAATCCATAACTCTTTGTGTATAATGAGTTAAGAGATGAGCCATATATCAAAAGAAAGCCTAGAAGTAAGATAATCAGAGAAATTTGAATCACCCAAAAATTCTTTGTAGATATTTCATTGGTGAAATTTTGAATGAAATCGGTATGCGAAGGACTAATAGTCCAGAAGGACTAATAATCCAAAAAATCGATTGTTCTTCACTATATTAAGTGAGTTATAAATTTTGATCCGACCGTTGGATCGTTGTAATTTTTGGATATGTTATACATACATAAGTTGAGTATATGTCCACAAATTTTGAACCGTTAAAATGAACGAATGATTTGTTATGAATTTTAAGAGGTGACTGATTAGGAAATTAGGTTTATAATTGATTTTGGTGGAAAATTCTAGAATTGAGTGGGCCCCACTTGTGGTTGGTGAAGAAATGTGGTGAATTTTATTTCAAATGTGGTGGGTGGGAATAGTAGCGAGTAAAAGCCATCGAGTTGCGAGTTAAGTCCGCTTTTGACGTCTTAACATTTTCCTATAAATAGAGGCTAAGTTAGAATTGAAAATCACACCGAAACAAAGTTTTCTCTTTTCTCTCTCTAGATTATTGAGTGTAATTTGTGAGTATTTAGATACTTGGTGAGTTGATATTCATCGGTCTGAAGTTTCCTTCAGTCATATATCCGATATCCCGTCGGAAAGTCTTCGCTTTTTTTTGAGGTAAGGGATAGTAAGGGATATTATTTTTTCAGAATGATATTATTTCTTCAATATCATTATCTTTGAAATATTGGTTGGAACTTTTATCAAATTTGGAACTTTTTCATATCCTAAGTTCTTATTCATGGGTTACTATTCACGAGTTACTATTCATGAGTTACTATTCACGAAGTTACTATTCACGAGTACTATTCATGAAGCGTGAAGATGTTTTTTTTTGTGGAATTTCTATCTTTTGGTGTCTGAGTTACTTATTCACGTACTCTGACTTATTCACGATATCTTGACTATTCATTCAATCCAAAAATAAAATTTCTTCTTTTCGCCTAAAATATCTATATTCGGATACTAGCTTTGATTGTATCCATGTTTTGATCATTCTTGAATTTTACACCACTATGATTATTTTGAGGTATTTTTGGATGTATAGATTAGGAGTTATGAATTTTATGAGAAAAGACTATTTTAAAAGTAACTATTTATAACTCCTTGTGGTTAACTCCAAAATTGATGAAATTTTTATTGGGAGTACATCTATATAATATCAGTGTACTCTGTGAATTTCGGAATTTTTGGATAAAAGGACAATTTATGATAAATGTCTAAATATTCGGCGGTTTTGGTCATATGAAAAATAGTAAATGAATTTTAAAAATTCTGAGAAAAATATATGTTCAATATGGGACTATTTTATGATAAATCCCATAAAAGAAATATTTTTAGAACTGATTTGGTATTTTTCATGAAAATGTTCTAATTATGAGCAAATGAATTAAATATGTTATGTGAGGTAAGAAAATTAGAAAATATGATTTTATGGTTTGAGAATCATATATGAGGTATATGCAGATTTTTGATGAGGGTTTTAGTTATTGGTGATGAAATTTTATGAGTTTGGCATTTTATGATGATTAAATGCATTAATTAGTAAAGTGTAAACCATTTAATTAAATTGTTTATAAGTTTGAGAAATGATTAAAATATTATTATAATATTAATAATATTAGATTATGAGATTTCTAAGTGATTTATAACATTTGGATTAAGGTGTTATAAATATGGATATGAATTTTATTATGAAAACTTTATCTTTTTAGTATCGAGGTTACTTACTATGCATATCACGGACTATGTATTTAATACGAAGTACTTATTCACGACAAATTGGTTTCTTCTCCGACCAAATTATCGTTGATTTAAGAATCTTACTCTTGAAATTAAAACCATGTTTTGATTATATTATTTTATATAACATTCTTATAACTCTAATGATGATATTTCTCTTTGACTTGAGTGTAAAGATGGGTAAATTATTGGTATGATCGTGACCATAGGTTCTCTTTGGCGATGAGTGCAAAAGTTGAATTGTTGATTTGGTATGATCATGACCATTGAATTTACAATTGAATATTTTTAGCTTAAGTCAAAGGTGAATTGATCAACATGGTTATAATTATTGTTATATAACTTCCGAAATGATTATGTATTTATTTGAGATATGAATATCTTTTTGCTCGTAATGCAAAGATGACTGTTGTTGTTGAATATCTTTAAATTTGTAGTGCAAAGATGAATTATTGATGAATATCTTTGGCTCAGAATGCAAAGATGACTGTTGTTTGAATATCTTTGCCACAAGTGCAGATGAATTATTGATGAATATCTTTGGCTTGTAATGCAAAAGATGACTGTTGTTGAATATCTTTATCCTCGAGTGTAAAGATGAATGTTGATGAATATCTTTGGCCGTAGTGCAAAGATGAATTTATTAGTATGATTATGAGCGAGGAATCGTGATTTGGTATAACCATGATCTTTGATGTTTCGGTAAAGACATGTGATGAAATTATCTTCGTCACGGATGAGAAGAGGAATTTAGAATCACAATTATGATTATGAGTTATTCATATGATTGTAGAAAGGAACCTGTTGATTGATGTTACGAGGATAAAATATTGTTGGTGGACTTTTAACGTGGAGAAGATGATAGACTTTATAGTCTATTTGACTCTTTTAATGGATTGCTTCGTTACCGCAACTATGGTTGAAAAGTTTTATCATCTACCATATGTTCTAAATCTCCGATTCATTCTTGATGAAGACTATTGATAATTTATTTGTCTTTAGTCATAATATTCTTTCTTGAGCTAGTTGTCTTCACCTTTTTGTTTCACAATTCCTTTCGTAATAAAAGTGTATTTGGGTCGAGGGGGGATAATGA
The DNA here is from genome assembly GCA_020205615.1 of Panax quinquefolius. Classification (NCBI taxonomy): domain Eukaryota; kingdom Viridiplantae; phylum Streptophyta; class Magnoliopsida; order Apiales; family Araliaceae; genus Panax; species Panax quinquefolius. Next base: position 10,721,783 of record CM035162.1, on the reverse strand, counting down.
GGAATAGAGTGGTGGTCTATAGATGTTGAGGTGAGGTGAATTTAACTTGGAATGGTGTTTTGTCACTATCATACAAGATGTCTAATGACATACAACCTCGTGTTATCATAAGACACGGGTTGTGCTCATCCACTTTGCTGAGTATATTTACAAGCACTACCTATATAATCTTGGTGTTTGTTTGGAGTATAATACCCAATTAGAGACAAGTGGAGATAATGATATGTCGAAGAAGACTCACCATCGGGAAGAATATGATAGTAATCTTCTCGTTTTTCTTTGGGGTTTATTAGGTTAACCAAGGATAATTACGTGGCCATATGATATCTACCATAACCTAAAAGCATGGCCTCCCATGCACGAAGGTTTCTCGAGCACTTCCCAAAGTTTCTAATTTCTAAAACAGCTTTTTGACCGTACCTTTATGTAAGGTGTCATGGTGACGTGTTATCCAAGTTGGTGTCCGAGTTACATTTGGTATATATTGGTATCCAAACTCACAAAGATATGTGTTGTTGTATTTTGCATGACAATTGTTGTAATAAAGTTGTAGTTATTTACTGTACCATGTATTTAACGACTCGAGAATAGGTTGGATGGAATGGACCTATTTTGGGGTTATATAAAAGCCCTCTTTCCTGGGAACCGCCTCATGGTCAATAATATTGTGATTCGTAATATTATTTGTGAATAATTAATTATTGATTCATATGATAAGAAAAATATTAATTTTATGTGGATATAGATGGAGAAAATTTTTAATGTGACAATTGTTGAAAATTGAAATTTTATCTTTTTCTGATAAAATAATTCATTTAAATGTATTATTATATTTTAAATATATAATAATGGTGATATTTTAACAACGAATGTGGGATATGTGAGTATACGAGGAGGAAGAGTATTTTTGTTGCAATAAATGTTTAAAACATGTTAAACTTGTCGGTGGACCCCATTTATTGACTGAAATTTGATTATAGCTTGTAAAATCGTCCGTTTGTGGATTTCGGTCAATTTTTGTTTGGAATTTGGAAAAACTTTCTTCTGCAAAGTTGTAGAGAATTGAATTTCTTATAAAAAGTCGCGAGATTCGAATTTTCTGATAAAAGGGCTATTTATTGTGAATTATTGAAGTTCTGAAGCTCCGAAATAATTGATTTTTGGAAGTTTTAATTATTATTTTAAAGAAAAACATTTTTTTGCATTTAAGTGGGCTAACATGTGATATTAATTGCTGAAATCAGATCTTCAAAGATGGGCTAAGGAAATTTATAATATATATTAATATTTTATTAAATTTTCTCGCTTTGGTGTTCTAAAGATTTTCCTATAAATAGGGTCTTAGGGTAGAATTGAAAATCACACCGTAAATCAAGTTTTCTCTCTATATTATCGAAATTATTCTTGTGAGTATTTTGAGTATACTTTGAGTATTGTTAGACGGTCAGTTAAGTTCCTTCAAAGACTATACCCTTAGATTCCAAATTAAAGTCTTAATCTTTCGAGGTAAGGGATTTTTTTTTTTCAGTAATGATATTATTTCTTCAATATCATTATCTTTGATATATGATCTGAAGTTTTTATCAAATTTGAAACATTTGGTGTCCTGAGTTACTATTCACGTGATACTCACGACTATTCACGTATACGACACTATTTACGAATCATTTACACTATTCATAGAAATATGAAAATTTTCCTTTTCGCCTAAAATATCTATTCGGATACTAGCTTTGATTGTATCCATGTTTTGATCATTCTCGAATTTTACACCACTATGATTATTTTTAAGGTATTGTTGGACATGGATAAAACAAAGTAAGAATCCTTAATCCTTAATCCTTTTCATTTTGTTTCACTGGATTCGGTTCTTTAAAAATATTTTTCATCATCCTCAGTCTTAAATGATGATATTATTGAATATCTTTGGCCTGTAGTGCAAAGATGAAGGATTTCTGATGAATATCTTTGGCCCGTAGTGCAAAGATGAACAGGTGTTTAGATGAACATGACCAATCGATGAATATCTTTTGGCGCCCGTAGTGCAAAGATGAATATTTGATTCCGTATGTATATTGATTGATGTTACAGGATAAAAGATAGACGATGAACTTTAAAATTCATACATGAAGATAGTAGTTGCATTCTCTACTTAATTCTTCTAATGAATTATTATTTTCATTGAATATTGATTTAAAACTTGTTGTCTATCAGATTCTATTAGATTTTTTTCCTGTTGACTAATAATGATAATTTGTTGTATATTATCTTAGTCATAATATTCTTTATCGGGCTAGTTGAGCTCACCCTTTTCCTTTTTGTTTCATTTTTCTTCTTAAGAGGCGAGAATATAATGAAAGACGCAGTCTGGGTATGGAATGAAGGTTCTAGAGAGAGTTGTTTAGTAGTCCTCACCATTTTTGTAAAATAATGTATCAATAAATGTGATAAGAATTTATTTGAGTATAGATATTGTCTAGAAGATAATATTTGTATTCAAACTCACGCTTTCTTGTTGTAATAATAAAGTTGTAGTTGTTTACATACGCACTATGTTATCGACAACTCAAAATGGGTGATGTAAACCTATTTTGGGGCGCCACACTTTCTTTCACCGTTTCTCTTCGGAAATGAGAACGTAAGTTGGGACTAGTCGGGGAACAGAGTGATGGTCCTAGATGGTGCATTAGTAGTCCTCACTATTCTGTGAAATAGTGTGATAATAATTGTAATGAGGACTCTTTTTGAGTTTGTATAATCTCTAGTAGACAATATTTGTATTCAAACTCATGAGCTTTATGTTTTTTACGTATTATACACTATAGATTGTATTTTTTAAGTTGTATTTGAATTCTGTACCATGTATTTGGCGACTCGAGATGGGTGATGTATACCTAATTTTAGGGGCGTCACATATTTTGTTATAGTCAAAATTTTCATATATTTTGTTGTAGTCGAACTATTATATTTTAAGCTCCGAAAAGATATTTTTGTGAATACAACTTGTACTTTTATTTATTTATTTATACCTTTTTTTTATGAAGATCATATTTCGAAAAGGGTCTCGTTTTTCTAAAATATCAAGAACGACCCTGGCTAAGGGTCGTGAATTTCTTAGTTTATGGTCTTTCTTATGAAATTTTATCAATTGATTATCGGATTCTACTTTCTTAAGGATATGAGTAATCTCTCTAATTTCTCATCTTATCATGTGGGACCAAATCTAACTTTGTTGATCTTGTTGTCTTTGGTGGTTTGAGACCCAAGAACTACATAAATAATTTAGCTAACCCAACATAAAACCCAATTACAATTATAAAAAATAAAAAATTATAGTACTTTTCTTCTCCATAATGTCCCTCAAAATTCATAAAAGCTTCATGACATCCAAATTTGAATTAGAATGCCAGATAGGGGAGACGAAGATGTTAAAGAAAACTCATCTCTATTATTTAGCATTCGTAATTTAATACTGCTGAACCTATAAAACTAAAAAAAAAAAAATTTGACTTTCGCAGTTTAATATTGTGAACGGATTTACTTAAAAACGGTGTCGTTTTCCAGTTGGTCATATCTAGCGTCCACAATTTAATATTGTGAATTGAGGACTTTTACAAGAAATGTTATTTTGACATTCATCAAGTATGTCCATAGATTAAACCTGCGAATCATCAGAAACGAAACTGTGGACGAGAGTTCTATTAACCATTCGATCTACGGATGGACGGTCATAATCTATTGTAAAAGAACCTTAGATTGACAATGTTAGCTATGGACCTGTCTCATATATATATATATATATATATATATTCATAAATATTTGGCCAAATTGAATTCCTACTAACATGTAACTGTACGTGACAAGATAATATAAATTAAAATAAAAACATTCTTAATTTCTACCTATTATCTCGTGAAGAAAATAAATTGCAAAAGTGAAAATACTTGGATCTCTTCAATTACATCTTCCATCTAATTCAATCAAATACACCATATTTTTTTATAGTTTTGGATAATATAATTAAAATTAACACCAGTCAACTAATTTATTATATTGAATAACATAAGTATTCCCAAAATAAAAGTAATCCGATACTTTTGAAAAACATGAGAATTTTTCATCAAAATTTTAATGGTTGAATTTTTTTAAAATTTTTAACTGTGAAAATATTTTTTATGATTCTATTTTTTTTATGTTTGGTCATAAAATTTTGATGCCCCCAAATTCGAGTCTATTCCACTAAATTTGAGTCGTCAATATAAATACTACAAACATAAATTCTCCTGACTTGTGACGTCTCCAAATCAAGTCTCTTAACCTGAAAGAAAATTCCAACAATAACTTACATATAAGTACAGTCAATAACTGATTTAGGAATAATTTTTTTTTAAAAAATAATCAAAGAAGCACTCATACATAGGAGGTCATGCTTCTAGGTTATAATAAATATCATAGGAACGATAAATATCATAGGAACGAAGAATTAGTCTTGGTTGACTCATTAATTCCCAAAGAAATACAAGAAGATTACCATCCCATTTATTCCAATGGTTAGAAAGCAGATACGCACAACTATATCTTATGGTAAAGAGATTTTGTACGTGGTTAGACATCTTACATGATAGAATTTTTTTTCTTACTCACGAAGGCATAGAAAACAACTACAAATATATACTAAATTAAATTTATTCGCACCGAAATCTGTCTACTCCTCAAATCACCAAACAACGGACCTAAAATTAACTTTAAGTTCTCAACACAATTATTGTCACACTTTTTTACAATGTATTGAGAACTACTACGATTATTAACTCGGACCATTACTGTGACGCCCCCAAAATTAGGTATACGTCACCCATCTTGGGTCGCCACTTACATGGTACATAAATTCAAATACAACTTACTAATATAAGCGCTGTGGTACAATACGACATAAATCGTGAGTTTGAATACAAATATTATCTACTAGATATTATACAAACTCAAAAGGAGTCCTCATTACAACTATTATCACACTATTTCACGTAATAGTGAGGACTACTAATGCTATCCTCCGGACCATTACTCTGCTCCCCGACTATCCCGGCTACTATGTTCTCATTTCCGAGAGAAGAAAGTGAAAGAAAGGGTGAGCTCAACTAGCCCAAGAAGAAATATTATGACTAAGATAATGCGTAATAAATTATCATTAGCCTTCAACAATGTTAAACCGATAAAATACAATAGACAACCAGTTTAATCTGCGGTGAATATGCAAATCCATTAAAAGAGTCAAGTAAAAATAAAGTCTACTATCTTTTAGGTTTTAAAAGGTTTTCATCAATTTTTATCACTAAGACTCAGCTTTAATGAATAAACCACAATATCTAATCATCCCCGCATTACTACGGTCCAAGGATTTTCATCAAATTATCAATGGTCACGACTATACCAATCACCCCTCGGTCATAATCATACCAAAACTATCCATCATCGCATTACAGACCCATTGAGGACTTTTGTCACATCATTTATATCAAGCCATGATTATACCGAATGATCCTCGTCATAATCATACTAAGTTCATCTATGCACGTAAGCCAAAAGATAACATAATATAACATGAGGATGATGATAACGACATAATAATTCAATAAAACAAGTTCAAGAATTATTTAATCCGGGAATTATTAACGTCCCAAATTGTCAACATGATCATCGTTTTGTAGAGTAAAATTCAAGAATAATCGTAAGAATATTTTCATGAAAGATATCGGATGAAATGCAAATATCAAAGATATTCTACTAATTTCATGGAGTATAAGTCAAAGTTTTAACTAACCCAGGTATAATAAAGAATGGAATAACAAAAGAAATCACCACGCATGCGATGACTTGCGTATGTGAGTTTATTCCAATAGAATAATAATAACGGAACGGTCGGTGAAATTCACAATCGACAGGATGATCTAATGTAATAATAAATCTTAATAATAAACAATGGAACTGTGTCCTGTAAAACACACGCATGTGAGGATATTCAAATGAATAATAAATGCGGAATAATAAACAATGGAACCGTGTCCTGTAAAACACACGATGTGATATTCCAATGTAATAATAAAGAATGGAATAATGTAAGAAGATCACCAAGTATAGGGGATTCACAGATATCTGAGTTATTCCAATGTAATAAATAAGAATGGAATAATATAAGGATTTCACCAAGTATAGGTATGTGGCGTGATACAAGGTTATGTATAGTAGATGCCACTTTTTACGAGTTATTCCAATGTAATAATAATGAATGGAATAATGAAGTTCTCTTCATGAATAAGAAAAGAATAACACTTTTACGAATACAACAAATAATATCCCTTACCGTAAAAGAACACCGGATATCAAAGTAGTGAAGTACCGTAATACTCTTCTTCTTTCTCTACATAGATTTTCTCTCTATAAACCTCTCTATAATTTCTCTCTCTAGTTTCAAAGAATTGTAAGAAAATAATGAAGGAATGAGCTTATTTATAGGAAAATAGAATGCATAAGTAATTAATCCATGAAACGGTCCAGATTGATTTACTTTAATCGACGATCCATATTTAAAGAAAATCTTTTAAATAAAATATCATATATTCTATTTATATAAAAACATTTTACTACGCAAACACTACGCAACACTACGCAAAACACACTACGCAACACTATCGTAATAAAATATAATATATTCTATTTATGTAATAACTTTAATAAAGTATTCATTTTATATAAAAAGATGTTTCGCTTTTATTACGTTAATAATACGAATAAAACAAACGTCATTATCGCTATAATAATTCATATTATTAATCGATGAATAATGGAATCAAACCGAGTGACTTTCTCACATAAAGATCAATAATCAATACCGCTGTCTTTCTTGTCTGACCACACGTATTCTTGTATTTTTACTACCGAAGTAGTTCAACAATGTCAACGGTAAAACTTCCGCCGTTATTTCAATAAAATATTTTTGTCGCTTTCAATCCGACAATAATTACATTGTGGGTCCACCAATGATTGAGCCAGTTATACGAATATTCCCCGCTAAACCGAATATTCCCAACCAATCGAATATAATATAACCACTGCATACTTTTGCAAAATTTATAAATACTACCCACAACTATAATATTATCTCAAATTCACACCATATTATTAAAAATTATTTCGACAAAATTTAAATCTTTATTGATAAAATCTAGGGTCTCACAATTACTCCATTCTCTTGCTATCCCCGTTAGACCTAACTACATTCTTATTCCCTCAAATAATTATAGAACAAAAGGGTGAGCACAAATAGTTCGGTAAATAATGTCATAACTAAGATAAATTGTATTTATTAAAGTCAGGGTCTTACAAATATCATTAATTATCTATTAATATATTTTGATCATTACTAACAATATTGTTAAGATCAAATAATAATTAGTATAATGACGGGGAACCAACTTCAAAAAACAAGTTCCACCAAAAGAGAATAACTTATTATTAGACAATAAATAATAAATGAAACATATTTAAAAAAGGGTATTACCAAATATTGAAAAGTCATCCCTAAATTTAATATGGAGACTAAGGGGGTGTTTGATAAAAATTGAATAAATTTGAATCTGAATGAAAAAATCTGTTTGATAATTGAAATGTCTGAAATGACAAAACTTTATTATTTTACTCCCTCTAAAAAAATTCAAAATTATTGTAAATTTATTTAATATTACTTAATATAATAGTTAATATATTTTTTTTAATTTTGTAATTTTTAATTATTTTTTTTACTTCATTCAAATACTCATTCACTCATTCAAATTTCAAAAATCGACTTAGCCATTCAAATTTGGTCTATCTTATCGATTCAAATTTATTCGCATCAAAACAAACGACCTAATCGATTCAAATGATTCAAATTCAAATTTCAATTCACTTCTAAACAAACACCCCCTAAGATTTTTTGGCTTTAGAGGGAAGAGGGGAGAATATCTTATTACAATTAATTGTGTGTGTGTGTGTGTGTGTGAGTGATAATTAATGATCCATAACATGTACTCCGTATTTGATTTGGATCAAAAATAGACATACACTATTTTTATCGTTCAATATAAGAACTAACTATCGTGATTAATTCACGTCCGCTATTTTTAATAGTGGACATCGATACTATTTTCAGCATCGTACTACTAATAGTTACTAACGTGAATTAATCTCAGTCGTTGATTTTTATATTGAACGATAGAGAATGATGTATGTGTATTTTTAATCCATAACAAATATATGTTAGGAATTATTTTCTATAAATTGTATATACATAATAAGAGTGGATGTGATGCGGTACTTAGTTATCTTAAAAACATATGCAGAAACACATGGTATTTCGTAAGAAAGAGAAAAATAAAAATGAAAAAGCAAAAATATTTCCAAAAGGTCAGAAAAAGAAATAGAAAGTAGAAAGCAAATCATACAAGTATATTGTAAGTAATACTCTTAAAAAGTTAAAAGATGATGCATGCATTGAGGGATCCAAGTAAGGGCAAGGGTGGTCAATTGAACACCCATACCTAGCCTCGTTGCAATATTTTTCCTATATACCATTTATGTTAAAATGTAAAAAAGAAAATTGACTTAGGTTATATTTATTAAATAATTTATTTTAAAGAAAAAATCTCATTGATTTTTTGTATAATAATATAAATGAGACCATTCTTAATTGATTTTTTGTAGCTTTTACCGTATATAATTAAAAAGAAATTAATTTTTTATATATAGAAATTTGATATTTCCACATAGTCATTTTTAACATTAAAAGAAAGTGAATCTGATTTTTATATAAAAGAGAAATATATAAAAATATCAAAAACTCAAGTAAAAATAGTGTTCAATTGAGTGATGAGTTGGTACGAGCTGCTGACAATCGTTGCTTTGTACTATTTCAGAAAAAATATCTTTCTCATATTTTATTTATATTTAAATATAGTTTTATCTTTTTGAATTAAAAAATTAGTTGATGAATTTCATATTTGTTTTATTCCAAGATTTTCATTTTTATATTCAAAGATATGTTATGTTTTTCCGTACCATAAATAAATAAATATAATCAAAAACAGACAAAAATAAAAAGAGTTGAAAAAGAATTAGGCAATATCTTAAAATAGGAGGTGAGGAATCAACGGTGTAAAATGAAAGCTCAGAAATGAATGAGAAAGCTGTAAACCAACTTGTTCTTTGTTGTTTCTCTATCGTATGAAATGAAAAATAATAGGCTGCTAATGATGGTGACGACCCCATGATTACAATCAACGGTCACTATCATCTTGGAAATTGATATATATATATATATATATATTTATTTTAATATTTCTACATATCATTTTTTTAAGGGTCTATATTTTTCTAAACACACACACGTGTGTGCATAATTACAACTGTTTTATATTTTACCTAATTAATAAAACAAGTTCAGTAGTTACTCTCACTGAAATTTTGTCAAAACATAATATTTGACACTATTTTTATTATGTATGTGATTATTTAGCTTTAATTTCTAACTATGTTAATACAATTTTTTATGTTGTAAATTTATTATTTGACTCAATGTTACAAGAAAAATTCAAATAATTCATTTTCACATGGAGATGTGTCCAGACCGGCACATAAATTTTAAAAAAAATATTTTTGATAAAATTAAATGAACGGTCACACTTCAATTAAATGAAGTGGTCATTAAATAATTAAAAAGGAAATACACTACTACTACTACTACTCTAGAATAAAATTGAAATTAAAACATGGTTAATCAAATCATGCTAAAGAATAGTAGTACTCCACTATTTAAGATCGATGTTTAATTAGAGAAAAGTTAGGTAGGGCCCAATTGACAACAAAACAAAGAAAAGATTGGGTTTTGTGTTGCAACTGTCCTTGATAGGACAACCGGAATAATTTATTCCTTAAGATGGATCCTTCAATATTCCACAGTACTGCTCCACTCCATAATATAAACAGGCAGGCGTAATTTGCTGACATCATGTTAATTGTTTTTTACTGCTATTATTTTAAATTAAAGATTTACTAATTGACTAATTGCAATTTCCACATTTATATTAGCTAATTTTATTATGGTTATTGGCACCATGCACATACGATACCAGTAGGTCTAAAAGTTCATGAGCCATGGCATGCATGTCAATATCATTAGTTTTAATTAATACTAGTACATTCTTCATCTTGAAAATCAGATCTGTATATATTAAATTACTAATTTTAATACAGTCTAATTAAAGATGAAGGTGATATACAGGTAATTGTAATCTAATTAATTCACATAGTAGTAGTAGAAGTGTTAATGGTGTCTCCAGCAGGTAATTATAATGAAGAAGGTGGTAGCTAGTTGTCCAGTTCTATTGTGATTTGTGGTATAAGTCTTCTATGTTTCATATGCAAATGATCATATTTGTACAGTGTTGTTGTACGTACGTACTATTGCTTTAGGCTTTCACTAATAAAATACTACTACATTTTGCTAGCTTTTTATTTATTTAAGTCAAATATTTTATTAATTGAATTGAAGAGACTGATGTGATACAAAATATTAAAGTAACAAATAATACTCTTCAAATTGTTACGTAGGTCAACAAACTTCAATTTGAAGAGTTTTTTTGCTGCTACTGTTGGAGATCCTCTAATATTAATAAGATTTGCATATTATAATACACAATTTGCATTAAAAAAGAAAAAAAAAATAAGTTTATTAAGGAGTGGTTATTTCTCTTCATATAATATAGTAGTAATAAATAGATAGTAGAAGCACCAATTAATTAATCATGGACTCTCTAGCAAGTCCAAAATAGTTAAATTGCCCATAAATTTATTGTTTTGGGGGTAAATTACAGTCCAAATGCATGCATGCATGCATGTATGCATAAACTGCCGTGAGTGAATTATATTTAGGCATGCAAGCCGACAACACCCACTGCTTGAAGATCTATCAAATGGTCACGTCTCGATCACTTTAATATATTCTTCAAGTCAATATTATTAACTAACCGCTGATGATGAAGGAGATGCATTGCATGGTAGGGCTGGGCAGGCAGCACCAGCACCACTTTGTAATGTAGACATGCTATCCGTTTTGAACCGTACGTGAATGTAACCATATAATTAATAATTTTGTAAACAAATCTCACCAATTTTATACTAATACACACCGCTTAAGCACGCACGAACACATTAGATCACACCCACACCCCTGCTTTAAAAACGCTCGATCAGACTGTATATATATATAGTTTAATTTTACAAGCCACAGTGAGACAAACGTACGTGACTGACTCCTACAAATATATATACAGCAGTGATTCATAGCAAACTATTGGTATGGACACTATTTCAATAAATATATTACACTGTTAATCCATATATCTAATAGCCCAAATGGGACCTGGCCGCAACTCTGGATAGCAGTCAGGAGAAATGTCTAAAACACATCTTAGCTAAATTTAAATAGTTTTAATATATAAATAATTCCTTAAGTAATAAAATTTAACATTGTTAACTATATATAATATATTTATTTTTATAAATAAATTTTTAAGTAATAAATTTAAAATTGTCAAATACTATATTTAATGTATTTATTTGTATGAATAATTTCTTAAGTAATAAAATTTAACATTGTCAACTATATTTAAAGTATTTATTTTTATAAAATGTGTATAAATAATTTCTTATGTAATTAGATTTTTTGATAAATATTGGGATTCTTTTGGTAAAATAGAGGAGTATTAAATTATGTTGCTCAGGGTATGATACAATTAATTCAGCATGGGGTATTAATTATTTTGGGAGTGGGATTGGGATTGGGATTGGGATTGGGAGAGGGAGAAGGTCAGAGGAGAGTATTTGGATACAAATATTTGACTGTATTAAGATAGGAAGGAATTACCAGTGACCCATTTATATAGTGAATTAAATAGTTATGTATGTCCCTAGCTCCTTTTTGGAAATTCTTTTCAACTAATGTACATGGTATGTCTGCTTCATTTTCAATAATTGGGTATAAAGTCATCTTCTTCTTTAATTTCATGTTGTTATTATTGTTGTTGTTATTTGCCTTATTGGTTTCTATTGTTTGTCCAGAAATGCACAAGCAGCAAGCATGACTCTTTCCATGCAGATACCTAGCTAGCAAGATAAAGAATATGAGATTAATGATGATAATTAAGCAGCTATATATATATATATATACACTACATACTGAAATAGTCCCATCAAGATAAGAAATCACATGGCATATGCAGTGAGTATCTGATAAATTAATTCATTCTTGTTTAGGCAGGTCAGAAGTTCCATCATTAAGTATATACTATTACATTTCAATTTCATATACATATATATCTATATATTATCTATGTACGCACATACATACCTACATGTGGAAAAAATTCACGTCGAATATTGGTTTTAATTAACCAATAGTTTGCCAACTATATATCAATACTTATTTAAAAGTGCGTGTATATATATATATATATATATATATATATATATATATATATATATATATATATGGAGATTAATTTTTAATTAATTAAAAATTAATGAGTTGACTGGGTTGGCCATCACACTTAATGTAATCAACATCTGAGCTAATCAACATCGGTAATTCATTATATATATCTGACTTGCATGCATTAATTTTCTTGATTAAAAGAGTAAGTCATTTGCGTACATGTAAGAAGTGGTGAAGAGTCCCAAATACTATGCCTATTTTTCTACAACATATTTATGACACATACACATGATTGATTCCCTTTAAAAAGGCCATGCCATGCATATATGCATAAAAAACAATACAATCAAGGTCAGATCGATTCATGAGAATTTGGGCATAATGAATTTTATCAAATACTGTAGTAAATCATCAATAACAACGCAATATTGCTTGATGAGGAGGTACTCGTTTTATTACTACAATTAACTTAATCTTTATTGTAAATTCAATACTATCATCATTTTAATCACAATTTGTAATACTTTATGTTATAGGCCATATTTTATCGTAAGTATTTTATATCGGATAAATTCAAGAATATAAATAAGTATATTGGAGCAATATTAACGCTCATGATTCGATTGGCCCAAATATTAAGTCGACACTCCATGGTGGGGTTGAAGGTCAATTGTTACTCAATCAATCGGTGGAGGAAATAGAGTTAAATCGAGTGGAGCATAAGGAGATCACTCAAGCCATGAAATATGATTTGAGTCGAATAATCATATATGTACATTAATATTTCACTCGAATTGAATTATACCATTTCGATCTAAACTCATCTGCACAACTGTGTTGTGAGAATATTAGTTATGAGTAACATTGCTTGTGGATCATGTTAATTTCAGTTCCAATACTCCAATGAGAAAATGTTCCTCAACTTCATTTCAATCCCATTGAATTTATGGAAATATAATATTCCCGAAAATATATAGAACACCCATAGCATCATCATTGGGTCTTGAAATCAACTTGGAATATATGAAGTTTATATAAATATGAGCCAGATATTTTAATGAACTACGTACTGGAATTGGCTAGCAACTTTGGAGATCATGTTTGGACCAGTTTGGTAGGAAAAATTAATTCTGTCACATGAAGATGTCTATTGCCATGTTCTATATATATATATATATATATATATATATATATATATATATATATTATATTGCCATGTAAAAACATGTTGCAGAGGCGGTCAAGTTTTATATATAGTACAAATATATAACCATCAGGACATATTCCATCCGTGAGGACCTAATTAATTAGACCTACCATGATAAGAATATCCTTCTCTAAAGATATATACCATGCAAGGGATACCGTTTATATTACAAGCTTAATTAATTTGAATGATAATAACTTAAATATTTAATCTTCCCTCGATAAATAAAGTCTTATCCCTTTAGCAAAAAGAAGCTACGAAAGCATACATACATACATACATATATATATATATATATATATATATATATATATATATATATATTACGTATACAATTAAAGGTTGAACTACGGATAGATATATGTATAGTAATAGGTAATTAAACAATTAAATCTTATATATATCCCAACAGTTCACCAAACTGTTTAGTAGATGATATTAATTCACACTAGTCAGTCCACCAAATTATTTAAAGAACGGGCTAGTTATAAACATATATTGTTTGTCAAACTGTTTTACAAATTGTTGGTTATTAGCTAACTGTCCGTCGCTATGAATAATATTAATTCACTCTATAATTAATGTTTATATATTTATATAATTAATTATTGTTAGTTTAATTAGTATATATGTAGATTGTTTGGTGTTCTTTCTAACAACTTAATTTCCAAGTGAGTTTAGCTAGTTAGAGTGATGGAGAGTTGGTGGTAGATCAGATGGTTTTCACGTGCATGCATGGTGCCCCAAATGTATAAGATTTGGAATTTGGACAGAGACATGCAGACACCAATGCCACGCCAATCTCCTTATCTTAATTCTCATCCCCTTAATTTCTTCCTCTCCCACCCATATATATTTACATACATGCATATAAATTAAATTAAGGCATTTTATTTTATTTTTATTTTGATATATAAATACCTCTCTCTCTCTCTTTCAATAATTACTTCATTTGTTTTCTACTGCTTGAGGAATTAATGCCTTCATCCTTCCCCAAAGCAAGTTATATATATATATATATAGAGAGCCCGGATCAGGTCCGGACTTTTTGTTTTGTTTTATTTTGTTTTTTTTTAAAACAACTAAAAAAAATAAATAATATTTTATAGAATTGAAATTTTTTCATAATCAAACATGCTTGGGTGTAATTTGGGTGGTGTATGGTTTTGGAAAAAATGTGGGGTCAATTGACCCCACTCAATTTTTGAAAGCACTTAAATTTTTTTTACCCCACTCAATTTTTGATCCTCACTCAATTTTGACCCAACTCATATTTTTTTTTAATTAGAGATATCCAATGGCCAGCCTTCAAATCCCCAAATCTCATATATCAATATATCTTTCAAGACTTCAAATTAAAAATAGAGAGAGATGCAAAAAGCCAAACCTCATTTGTTTTAAATCAATTGTGATTTTCCTTTTTTTTGTTAGTATTATTAAATTGGATATTTGGATGCGTTTATTTAACCCGAAAGATAAAGTATTAAAAAAAAAAATGGGCACGGGCGTTCCCCGAACCCCGTCAAATTTTTATATAACTTACTAATAATTTTGACCCCATATTTATAACTTTCTGGCCATTTCGATTTCGATTTGCAGACGATAATAAAATATGTATGTATAGTCATGCAGATCAGTACCACCATTTTTAGTATAGGTATTCAAATCACGCCCAAAACATCAGATATTAAAAAAATTCTGGTTCCAAAATATTAAATATTTTTTTTTAGTTGTTTTAAAAAAAAAGCAAAAAAAAAATATATAATTTGGGTCAGATTTTTATTAGTCCCACTTCGAGCACCATTCCATTATATATATATATATATATATATATATATATATATATATATATATATATATATATATATATATTGCCTAGCTTGTATATATGGACATGCATATAACTGGAAAATAACTATAACTCATAATAATTACTTTGTTTTCTTAGAGATATATACATGGTAGCGTAAAAAATGTTGTAATATCATTTTCTTTGTAAATTGTGAGAAGATTCAATACTTTCTTTTTGAGTTTTATACATTTTTCTTGATTTTTTTAACCTCCAATCTCCAATTCATAAATGTAACTAGATACTCTATGTAATCCATAAAAGGGTCTCGTTTATATATATATATATATATATATATATATATATATATATATATATATATATATATTGCTTTAAAAAAACTCATTCACTTGATGATATATAAGATTCATGCATCTCAAATTAATTATTCAGGTTTTAACTTTTTTTTTAAATCAAATTGACTATTTTTAGAATTAATAATTAAGCGTATATAAATATATTTCTAATATTATAAAAATTGGGATTAGTAATAAATTGTATATAATTTCTTTTAGTTATAATCTCTTCACCTATATTTTAGCAAAAATAGTAAAAGATTAGTTTTAAAAATGGTCAATTTAATTTTAAAAATTAAAACCTGACAATTAATTTGGGACAGAGGAAGTATAACATGACACAATTTCTTCATGTTTACATACCCATCAAAATTTTATTATCATATCATCAATTCATCATTACTAAACGATATACACTATATAAATTTAATTAGAAATAAACACGGAACAAAAAATGTATCCTTAAATTCTGAAAATTTCGCATATGATATTCTTTCAATGGAAAGCTAGCAATGAGTACCATCATATCCATACTATTTTGTAATATAAAAATTTAGTCTTTCAAATTTTTTATTGAAGAAAAAATCATTCAATAATATAACAAAATATCTAAGTTATACAAATCTTTGTATTTTATTTTAAAAAAATTAAGCCCAACGTTATATTACCTTTGACTAAAACTAATTTGATTTTTGAGATCAAACGATTGTATATTAAATTTTAAAATTTGTATGTTCCATAAAAGTTTAGAATACTATAAAATTTGTGATTAATAATTTTTGTTATATACATCATACAATTATAACTATTTATCAACTAATATTAAATAGATTTACATTGAAATTTTATATATCATGGTTTGATCTTAAAATTCAAATTGTGTTCCTAATGGTTTGAAGTCATTTTCCAACACGCAAGTCGTCACTTTGGCCGACCGGCTGTCTATCTTAACTGGGCCAACTTTGACTCCGACCGATCTTCATGGCCATTCACCTCCATACAAATTACAACCTACTCCATATACTACTTACTATCATCACCAACTTTAATTAGTTCAGCCCTACTGGATTTTTATTCTGTCTTTTTTATAATTCTTTTCGATATGAAAATATTCCAAAATAATACCATATTTCATCAAATAAATAATCAAATTATTTAAATGAATCGTCTCTTCACTTAATATAAGTTCATTTTAAGTTGGATACTTTAACATACATAATATCAGAGTTTTCTATTCAACTTATGCCCAATAATTTTTTTTTATTTCCCATTTTATTCAAAGAGGAAGAGGTATAAAAGTGAGGCATTAGAAAGGATTTTTTTTTTATAACTATGATTAGATAAATAGCTAGCGTATTTAGATTCTCATAATTCATGTTCAACTTTAATTATCCTATTTTCAAACGATCATATTATTGTGTTTTATGTGTTACTCGATTTCCAAATTAGTATTCATATTTTAACTTTTAAGATTTCATAAATTAATTTCAAAAATAAAAAATATATTTATAATTTCTTAAAATAGACTGAAGATGGTAATCTATATATATATATATATATAATAAATAAGATATTAAAATAAATTTTTATAAAAAATATACCCGTATTTTGCGCAGGACACTAATCGTTATCAATAGTGATACTATAGTAAGGAAATAACTGAATCCTTTAACAAGGCCCGTGAGCTGTAACATGGGTACTTGTTAGTCCTTGCCTTAATATCCTTAAGAATGGGCCAGGGGATGCATCACAGGCTTACAGCCTACAACTTCAGCCCAAAATAATTAATTAAAAGAAAATAGAAAACCAATAAATGGCGGGAAACAACACGGCAACGCTTACATCTTTCCCGCGTCCAAAACAATTCTCCCTCCTCTCGAATCTACTGGCATATAACACCCGCCTTTGCAACACTAAATCTCGCTCATCGTTTCAGAGATCTTTACCGCTTTAAAAGTTTAAAAATGCCGACGATTGTTGCACGTAATTCATCTCCGATTGCCGGCGAGGTCCAATCCAATGTTAACTCTAGTCCTCAAAAACGAATACTGAGGTCAGATTCGGCTTCGCAAGGCAGTCCGATGAAGTTGAAATCTCCTCGCCGCTGCATCAATGATAGCCCAAGTATTCCAGCAAAAGTGAGTTCTGTAACTAATTTTCAGAGTAGATTTTTTAATTTTGTTGATTTTCTTATTGTATGCGATAATTTCTTAGAGTGAATTTAGATTTGATGTTCTCGTTTCGAATAGGGAATTGAGAAAGATTTGACCGCGGGATTCATGAAAAAATCACCGGTGAATAAGTTGTCAGATAGCTTTCTGGATAAACCACTATGGAATCCAACTGGTAAGTATATTTTTAAGCTTATTACAATTTCATTGATTATTGGAAATTAATAGATGCAATATAAAAGGCATCCTTAATCATCATTATCATACGTATCTTATTTTTTTTCTCTCTCGCTGTTGTATTTGAATGTTTGATCCTTGATTGTATTTGTACTTTTCCTTTTTCGTCATTTTTTGTTATCTATATCTGTGTTTGTTTGCAAGGACCACCTCCTGTTCCTATAGACTATAATATGATTTTATTAACAGGGTAAGGTATTACGATAGTGCCTCTTTGTTGAATAGTATGCTATATAGCGTCAATATAATCTAGAATATAAATTAGTACCAAATGAAGCACAATGGTTCATCAAACCATTGCGAAGATTACCTCCTAATAAACACGGGAAAAAATAGCATATATACATTAGTAAATGTGTTTTGTTTTATTTCTAAGTCTGTTAATGTATGCTCAATTGATGTAAATTAAGTGTAGGTTTGGTTTGTATTTACAGATGTGAAGCAATTGAGTGCTGTAAAGGAGGCATTGCATGTATCAACTGACCAATCTACAGTTGTGTGCCGGGAGGATGAGCAGAAAAGGATATTGGAGTTCTGCAAGCAATGTGTAGAACAAGAAAAGAGTGGGGGTTTATATGTGTGTGGACTGCCTGGGACTGGAAAATCCCTGTCAATTGAAAAAATTAAAGGGTCCCTGACTAATTGGGCCATGGAGGTAATATAATTACCTTAATCCATAATAGTAACTTCTAAGAGTTGGATTGGTTTACAAAGTTTACTCTTAAAAATAAAAAAAGTGATTACAGTTTTCAACAATATTTCAGATGAACTTCTGACTTTAATTATCTCTTTTGTGATTTTAATTTTCCTCTGAATATGTTCAATATGTGTTGTAGTAGCTTTAGTTTTTCTAATTGTGTCATACTTGGATTGTCTTGCTTGGGGAAGAAAAATGACTTTTTAATTGATCCATAATGATTTCAGACGATCTTGTAAATTTATATGCAACTGGTAAGATGTGAAATATTCTACATTTTTTATAAATATTACTCACTGGATCATGGTCTTGCTATCAGGAAGGTTTTCAGCCACCAGATATATTGGCTATAAATTGCACTTCTCTTACAAGCACTTCTGATATTTTCAGCAAGGTACTGCAATTAATAGTATACTTATTTGAGTATTTATCTGAGCCAGCACACATGCTCAAAATCTGATAATATTGGCAGATACTTGTGAATAACCAACCATGGAAGAAAACCAATGGTCTTACTTCGCCTTTAAAGCAAATTCAGAAATCTTATTCTCAAAAGCAAGAATCGCCTGGAATGAGAATGATGTAAGAAACATGTTTTTTGTTCAATGGAATCATAGACTGCCTATAGCCTAGAGAGATCAACCATTCTTTTTAAACAACTCATACAGTATACGTATAATCAAATAAGACATGAACAGGATCTGTTTGAATTTGTAAACCATACTGTATCATTATACAAGCATCAGTAAAAGGTGTTGCTCTACTTAAATTAATTTTTTTTGCTACAGGCTGATTATTGCTGATGAGTTGGATTATTTGATCACAAAGGATCGGGCTGTGCTTCATGATCTTTTCATGCTAACATCACGACCATTTTTCAGATGTATATTGATAGGTTTGCTTAATGGCGCTCATGCTCTTAAGAATTTCTTGTTCATCAAGTACTTGTTTGTATTAGGTTAGGTTTTCTGAGCTGATAACTTTAATGCGTGTGTATGAGATCTCATATTGCATTTACTTTCACAGGCATAGCTAACGCCATTGACCTCGCAGATCGATTTCTTCCGAAACTGCAGTCCTTGAATTGTGAGTACTTGCTCCTATCCTATCAATTACTAGATATGTTATAGTTCTTTGATTGCAGTTTCTGTTTACTTTATCAAAGAGGCTTGACGTTATAACTTAGTTGACTGTATCCTCCGAAACAGTTTTTTAATGATTTTTTCCAACAAGTGTACAAACATAATTTAACCCAACTATCCCCTTGGGCTGCCGCAACTGAGAAACAATGAAACAATGTCCCGTCCTTCGTCAACGAATAGTAAATTTCCATTATCCATACCAAATTTTAAGATATTTCTTGGTAAAACAAAATTTGAAAGGAATATCATTTATAACACCTAGCCTTCTATGTTATCCTCAACTCAACTCAAGAATGTCTTTTATCCCAAACTAGTTGGGTTAGGTTGACAGCAAACAAGTTAAAGACAAGATGAGAAATAAATAAATAAAATAAGAAGAAGAATAATAAACAGAGATTAAACAAAAAGGAATAAGAAACTGAGAAATATCTAAAATACACAATGTGCTTCTTTCTTTGTAGTAATAAACTTGTATTGATGTTTACTGCTTTTTGTGCTAGGCAAGCCTATTGTTGTGACTTTTCGAGTCTACTCCAAGGATCAGATCATCACGATTCTTCAACAGAGGCTAAGGGTAATCTTGTGCTCCCTCATTTTATGTCTGGTTTACATGTGCATCTTCTGCTTCACATGCTATTGTATTTCCATTAACATTACATTAACTAAAAGACTACATTGTCATCTCCTTGATGTAGAAGATGATGTTATTTGACCGCAAATATAGCTATGCTCCACGTACCTAATGCTATTCTCATGATGAGATATTGAATTTTTTTAAGTTAGTTGAAGTAAGATTTTTATTTCACATGCAAGGATATATGGTTTAGGAACTAACAATTAACATCTTTCTTTCATTCTTTAAGAGTTGGCTAAAGATATTTTGTTTATCTGGCACCATTGTAAAATATAATTTTCAATTTTACATGCATGCTCCAATTTTAAATAATCAAAGTGTAGTTATATATATGGAGATAACAAGATCTTATCATGCATTTTCTTCACCTTTAGTTCATACTAAAGAACTGCAACTTGTGTGCTAGTCTTGTGGTTTCTCTAAAAAGTTCACTACTTATTTTATTTTAATTTGACTACTGCTCAAATAGGTATTCCCATTCATTGTCTTTCAGCCACAAGCGTTGGAATTTTGTGCGAGAGTGAGTTCACCACGTCTATTCTCTGAAGTGTTCTATTTTTAGTTTCTTCCCTTTGATTTCAAATGCCAAAAAGATCTATAAATGAGCTATTGCATAAGTGATTAAAGCTCCTTGGCAAGTAAATATTTTTTGGGTGACATTAAGCAGCACTGCAATTTCAAGCACGTGATTCAATATAGCTATTTATCTCAAAATTACTGAATTGTGATTGACAATACTTGTTTGATTTCAGAAAATTGCATCTGCATCTGGAGATATGAGGAAAGCTCTTGGAATTTGCAGGTTGGTGTTGTAGCAGTTGTTGGATAATTTCTTTGTTACTGAATCGGACAATGGCACGACTAGTCTGTTGCTTGCGTGATTTAAGTTGACAAAACTGAGGCTAGGCTGTTGTGTATTGTTAATCTTAAAAGTTTATTTCAAACTCAAGTATGTTTGATCTTGGGAGTCACATACACGCACGCTCTCATGAGCTAGAATTTAAAATCTCCTGAAAAGTTACTGTTGATCATGAAATATTCTTTTTTACATATAATGACCATTGATCAACATCAATGCTCAATCAACGAATATATTAAATAGATTTGAGGGGACATGGCATGAAGCAGTAGGTGGTTTATTATGATGCAGTTATGTGCTCTCATGTAAATGGGATCAACTCTTTGCAAGCCTGTTCTATGATGTCTTTCAAGAAATAAGATTAGCTACAAAGTGAGAACTCTACAGTTTTTGCATTAACCACTATAAATTTCATCATCATTATTTTTTAATTTTTTCAGGAGTGCAATTGAGGTATTAGAGGCTGAGCTCAAAGAGTCTACATGTGATATGAATTTGGTACCCATAGAAACGGGTTTCTGTCATCAACAGACAACCGATGCTAGTGAAATTTTGAGAAAGCAAGAAAACATTGTAAGTGCTCGTGATGTTTGTTATACTTGTGATATTATATAATTCACAATTGTACGACATCTGCCCTGTTGCATGTGTTGTAGAATACTGAGTTTTTTGGATAACAGGCTGAAGTTAGTAGTCAACTATAAGTATCATTTTTTTTTTGTTTTCCATTTCTTTCACTTGCAGTAATATCCTCCTGGGATGTTTGTAGGATTTAAGTTTTGTTGCCCTGGAAACTACCTAGTACCTACTAGTTGCATGTGTCCTAGAATCAATTGACTTGCATGATTAGTCCAGATGCTGTAATCGGTTGATATGCAATTAGTCCTTGCATGTATTCCTTACTTTTGAACTTTTGAACACCGATGACTGTTTTCTGAACTATCAGTGTGCATGAGAGTGTGCAATTATCAGTGTTCACTATCAGTGTCCCATATTTTCTGAACTTTTGAACACTGATGACTAATTGCATATCAAAATTTTGTTTTCTATTGATGCCTTTTATTAATTACCGGCTTCTTTCCTCTTACTAGTTGTATACCTTGCTACAGGTGAGGATTGATCATATGGCTGTTGCTTTGTCAAAGGCTTATAGATCGCCAATAGTGGACACTATACAATCCCTTCCACAACATCAACAGGTAAATTTGTGCAAGTAGAATGGTAATAACCATTTCCATCGTATAGTTAGAGCTACGAAGGAGTGAGTATTGAATTATCTATTTATGGAAGTTTGGGGTACTTTTAATTCGACTAGTGTATCCATTGGCTATACATATAAAGTTGGACCAAGATTTGTGCAAACCATAATCTGGGAAAAAGTGAGTGTAGTGCCGATTAAATTGATGATTATATCAGACCTAGATCTGTGTTTGCTTTTTTGAAACTAATCTAAATTATGGCTAATGAATTAAGCGTAAAGAGTTTGAATCCTACTATTTTATGAGGTTGGCAAGTCTTAGATATGGTATACATTAAGATTTCAGATATGCATTATGGGAATGTACTTAATACCTGGTCTTGAAGAAGGATACATGCATCAGAGAATCTATTCAAAACCAAACATACTAATCATTAAACTATATCACTATGTTTTTGCCGCCTCTCGCTAAAACCCATTTTCATTCTATGCGCAGATAATTCTTTGTTCAGCTGTGAAGCTGTTCCGCAGGGGGAAGAAAGATACAACTATAGGGGAGGTATAATTTGTACCATTTTATAAAAGTTGAATTCTTCATTTAAGTAGCTATTATTTGACTAATGTGTTGATTGTTTAATTTTTGTAATTGATGCAGCTAAATAAATCGTATGTGGGTGTCTGCAAATCAACATCAATTCCACCTGTGGGAATCATGGAGCTTTCAAGTATGTGCAGAGTTCTAGGTGACCAGGTAAACAAGGCATTGAATAATTCTATTGTGTAATATTAGATGAGGTTCTGAGATTTATAGCCATTCGGTGTGCTATCTACAATCTATTCTTGTCTCTTTAACACAAGAAAGTACCATTTGTACCTCTTCCATCTGTTGCCAATTGGCACAAGGAAAGATGAATAGTCACCTGTAGGCAGTTGAATAACAAAAAATCTATGGAATAAAAGAAAGTAAGGAAGTAAAAAATCTATGGCACGCAGAGATTGCTTGTTCCAAAACTTAGATTACTCGGCTTAACTAGAGAAGCTGCATAATTTTTATTCACTACTCTACTATATCATGGGTAACTTGCAATATAAGGCAAGTGATGAGACATGGTTTGAAGTGCAGGGAATTCTCAAACTTAGTCAATCTCGAGAAGAAAAATTGAGAAAAGTAGCACTAAAGGTAGATGAAGCAGACATTAGTTTTGCATTACAGGTACATAACATTAATCTAACCATCCTTTTTGTGTTGATATTTATTCGTTGATCAAGTAAGACGGTTTATTTCTCCTTGAGAACATATTTAGTTTTTTTTGCTTATTATTTCAACTTTTTGGAACAGGGAGTTCGTTTCTTTCGAAATTGTCTTCAGTAAATTATAGCCATGTGTATAAACTGATCCATGGTACTTACTAGCGACTGTATCATGTTGATGCCGACTTAAATTAAAAGGTTAGAAGGCGTTTAATATTTTATCTTATACTAGGTACATTTGTGTTATAATTTTATGTACATTTGATTTAATTAAAAGGTTTAAAAGCTTTGGTTTAATATTTAGATTTTTCCTTTGCATAAAAATGCAGATGTTAGTGTTATGGCAACATTGGTCTTGATGAGCAATCACCATCAGAGTTTTGCCAGATGCTCCTCCTTTGTATGAATTGGAATATAAACAGCATTGGAAAGATTTATGCCTCCGCTCGTTGTTGAGAGTTGCAGCTGCTGCTATTATGATATTTCAGTAGTTACTTTACCAAATACAAATACAGAAATAGATTAGAAAAATCACATTATAGTTATTAATATGTTCTACACATTTTCATTCGTATCTTGCAAGTGAATTATTATAATCATACCTTTTTCTAGTCTTTCTAATTTATTGTTGTGATTTAAATAAATACAGTTATTTAATGTTAAGTATTGCTCTTGGAAATCCATGATATTACTATTTGCTCTTGGAATCTATCTCTAATCAAACCAAATCCATTCTCTTTACGGATGGGGGATTGCAGTAAAACATAGAAATATCAAAAACAAGAGTTGACAACAGAATACACGTTTTCTGATGCGATCCTCAACAGAATACAGGTAATAAACTTGAAAGTTGATATAAATTGATAAAATAATGCTATATGTCTCAAATTTCTTGGTCTTAAATGAGGCAAATAAAAGGTCATCATTAAATTTGAGATCCTAGCATTATTCAGTTTATAATGGCAGTTGTGGGCTCCATAATTAAATAAAAAATCCGATAAGAACATAACTTCAAATAACTAGTAGAACATGAAGTCTCATGAGATGAGCAAATTTAGACTGAACATTCAAGCTTTTTAGTTATGATCTCAAGGCATAATACCTAAGGATACTAACAGCAAAATAAGATTCTAATAATGAGTTCTTGGTAGGAATACAAGTCTACTGAATTAGTCTAGTCATCAAAGATATTAATAAATTCACCATCTGATTCCTCCTCACTTTTTTCCACCTTTGGTTCCTCCTCAGCAGCACCAGATGCAGCAAATAATTGAGGCCACAGCAACATCAAACTTGGCTGGATCCTCCATAGTGTAGTAGTGTGTTCTAATAGTAAGCAAATAATAACCTTCAAGTACACCTTCACTTGCTCAGCCTGTTTGAATGTGTACTCTGTTGCTACAGCAAGTGCCAAAACATTCTTGTATGCATTGCTGAACATGGACGGTGCAGCAGCAATAGTTGGGTATGAAAGAGCCACGGCCAAGGAAGCAATATTGGCCACCCCATTAGCAAACTTGACGGCAATATCATCCTCGGTGAGATTAAGCACCTCTGGACTAAAGACAGAGCCATTGTCATAGGCTGACTGCACTACTAGACCATACGAGAACGGCCTCAAACCCAGCTTTGCCAGAAGGGCGGCTTCAGAGGAACCAACCTTGTCACCCTTCTTGATCAAATCCACCGCGGTAATGATCTCCACGGTCCCTTTGTTGATTTTAGTTGGGATATTAAGAACCTGCAAAAGTAGGATGTCAGATTATGATAATAATGCCCCCATCCCTTCCAAAAAATAAGATACATTTTCCTAATTTGATTTTCTAATTTTGGGACAAAGGGAGTAATAATGAACAAATATATATAGTTGTGCATGAGGGGTGTTTAGAAGTAACCTGGAAGAAGTTTGTCTGAGAAGGATCAAGCCCAGTGTTTCCAGGTGGGACAACAACATCAATTGGAGCAATGAGGCCGACACGTGCTGGAGCTCCTACCTAATCAAGTAAATATGTATTGTAGCTATAATCTCAAGATGAATAACGTATGTATGTAGCAAATCAATGAGAAATGATTAAGATAACCTTAAATTTGATGGATATATCGAACAATGAAAGTGTGCCGATTAGACAAAAACAGATGTAACCAAAATTAGCAAGAAAACAGTTTAATGTTCAAGGGAAAAAAAAGTGCTGTAGTAAGGTAATCGATTTGTTAGGTTGGTGAAATACTTGATTTCTAAGGTTAACATAAGCCTAGTGAAAGACTTTTTCTCAAAGTGCTGCAATGAAATTAAGGTAATAACCTAGAAAACATGAGGGACTAAATTAAAAAACTTTAAAAATTATAGAGTACCAAATTATAATTTTCCATAGAATATGTAATAACCTAGATCTGATCTCGCACCTCTCTTCTTCAGATATCTCACGCCTCTTTTCCCCACTTGACAGACAGAATCCTCTCGCGTCTTCTTCTCTTCCCAAACAGCCGTTCTTCTTCCTCCTCTCACGTCTTCTTCTCTTCCCAAACAGCCGTTCTTCTTCTTCCCCTCGACGCGAAAGACTGCTCTTCTTCTTCCTCTTCTTCCTCCTTGATAGTCGACTCGCATCCAGTGAAGAAGCCAGGAATTGTTGACAGTGGGGGCGATTATTAGAGTATCAAACAATAAATTAAAATTGATAATTATAGTAAAAAAAAACGACTTAAATATATAACCAAAAATATATAATATATGTCATTGTTGTAGCAATCAAACTTATACACCAAAAATAACTAGTATAATATAACAATTACAATTGTCCTCTGCGCGTTTTCATTCGTTGAAATCGTTGCATAATACTTTCATTGTCAATGCAATCAAATACATCATTCTCGATGTATGTAATCAAGCAATCATTCATCAGCATAAATTAGACAAAAAATCAAAGAAAACCCCCAATTTGATAATGGCATAAAGATAGAAAATCAAGGAAAATCCCCAATTATAGATAGAAACTATCAGGAATTCACAAACCAATTAGACAAAAAATCAAGGAAAACCCCCAATTATAAACCCTAAAAGCATAAATTTTACCAGCTGATAGATGGCTTTGGGGTTGGGGTCTTGCCGTCTTGGGGAAGAGCCGAAGAGGTGGGAGATGATTGGAGCCAGTGAGGTCTTACCAGTTACCAGCTGATTTCTTTTCAGTAGCTTCGTCCTTGTGACTCTCAGCGAACAAGTTACAAGCGAGATGGAGGGAGGAAGTCAAGCATTCGGCGTTCAAAAGAGGAGAGGAAGGCAATGGTCGAGTCTTTTATAAAGAAGTATTCTCTTGATACTTCCTTTTGCTTTAATTCTTCTACCAAGTGTGGATGATGTCAATCTAATTTACTAGTAACTACAGACATCCAATTATTCTTTGTTTTTTTAATCTGTATATCCACAATATGAACTGAAGTCCCTGTTCAAAATTATTGTGTATGAGGTGAGGGTATGAGGTGAGGATTTCAGTGGGTTGAATTCACTCTTCTATCCCACCAAAAAAAAAAAAAATCTATTTATTATATATTAAAAAAAAAAACAAAAAACCAGTGGGTGCAATTGACCCCACTGGCTAACCACTAGCTTCGCCTCTGCTCGCATCTCTTCTTCTTCCTCCCAAACAGCTGTATCTGGATTTGTGTAGCCGAATCCCGTACGAATCCCGCACCCGTACCTGTGTCGACACGGGTACTCCACCAAAAATAACGAGTCCGAGTAACACAGATTATGAGTTGCGTACGAAAAACAAATCAATTATTCAGATTTCTAAACATAGAACCAAAATGAGAAACCATAATTATGGAACCACGATACCTTATATTTGGAAATTTCATCACTGACTTCCTTCAAATCACCCTTAGTAAATATCAAACCCACATTACCCTAATTCAAAAGGAGAAAAATATTCAGCATTAAACAAAAGACAATTAATCTGAAAAGCGATCAATATATATGTTAAAGAATAAAAACTCTATTTTGTACATTCTTCCATATATATTATTTCCAAAAAAAAATACCAGTCAACTAAAACAAATTTATAGTACTAACAACCTTGTGTACATAATTTTCAAAACAAATCAAATCACTTCGTATTCTCAGCATAAAAAATTATTATAAGCAAATATCAAACCTAATCTTAAAATAGGATCACATAATATATTCTATATTTATTCACATAACTGAAAATAAAGACAGAATAAAAGGCATTTGAAAGGAGTAGTACAAAAGCATTTTCTACCTTCGTATGCTTCCACAAACTCTATGCTCCCGCAGAATAAAGCACAGACCAGATTCATGCCTATTGAGTTCAACTTATAATTAAGCTGTCAGATATATAAATTCCCTAAACTATATATATATATATATATATATATATATATATATACAAAAATGAACCTGTTATATCGATCGGCTGTAAATTTTCTCTCTAGCTAGTAATGACTTTGATTGATATTAGTTATGTGGAGACCTGCCGCATATTCATCCGGTCGTGTGGAGATTCTGCTGAACATGCAACTCCAATTTCAAATAAAGATATCAAGATTTCACATCTCAAGCCACTCTTTTTAGCAGCAGCTTGTACAACTTCTTCCTGCAGAGCTGATTGTTCCACAATTTTCATCACTTGATCTTCGGCCGGTGAACAACTCCAGCAAAAGAATATATTCCATAGCTGTATATATACTAGTTGAGATTTTTAGCAACAGATTTAGTCTATAAGAAAATTCTTGAAGAAATAATAGTGTAAACAAGTTACCTGGAGCTGCATATCCAATGCTTCCTTTGATCCCAAGCGAACTAAACTGATCATTCAAATTGACTTATTCCTTGCTGAATCTTAAAAGTATTTTTGCTAAACCAAAATCACTTACATGAGCATTAAGATCGTGGTCAAGAAGAACGTTGTTGGGCTTCAGATCACAGTGTACATATCACAGGTGTTTGGCACTGATATATGATGAAGATAATGCAATGCAGAAGCCACATCTACTGCAATGTTTATTCTTTGGAGAAGGTTCAAAGTTCTCGGTTGAGTTTGTCCTTTTCCAAACATCCATTTGGCATAAACTGGTATACCAAAGCTCTAAAATCATTGCCTCGGAAATCAGTACTCGAGCAAGCAGTCAGGACCCTCACAAGGTTTCTGTGGCGGATGTTTCTCAAAGATTCACATTCAGCCTTAAAGATTTTGCAAGCTCCTTTCTGTTGAAGATTAAGTGCCTTAATCACGACAACTCTCTGATCTTCTCCAATATTTCCTTCATACACAGTGCCAAAATTACCCGAACCAATCAATTTGCTTGAAGAGAATCCATCAGTCGCATTGAGGAGCTCATTGTATGAAATCTTTGGGTATAAGTGCTCAAAGGGAGCTGCTGACTGAGGTTTTTTTTTCAACTTCCTCAGCAGGTATACTAAAATTAAAGACACAATCCCGGCCAAGCAAGAAGAAGTGATAACTATCGCCAGTATTATCTTGAGAGCAATATGCGTCCTTGGATTCCTGTGTTTTTGTATATGGCATGGATGCAAATGCAGCTCTTGGACCCCCCCCCCCCCCCCAACACAAAGGTCACCATTGCCAAAGAGATCAACTGCACTTGAATTTTGAAAAACTCCACGTGTGGGTACCTCACCTTCCAGATTGTTCAGTGACAAATTCAAATATCGTAAGGAAAGGTTCCCTAGATACTATGGGATTACGCCATACAACTTGTTCTTGGATCGATCTAAATACTGAAGGCCTGTCAAGTGTCAACTGGCTCAGATCAGGTATGGTTCCGTGGAAGAAGTTCCCTTGCATATAAAGTATTTCCAAGCCCAAACAAAGCCCCATCTTGCTAGGAATCTCACCAGAAAACTTGTTATACGAAATATCTAGTGCATTAAGAATTCTCAAATTTTCAACTTCATCTGGTAAGTACCAGTGAAGGAATTGTGAGACAAGTTAAGTGTTCTAGATAGAGAAGAAAGGTCTATGAGCTGCTTAGGTATGGTGCTATTCAAAATATTTTGAGAAAGGTCTAATTCTTGTAGGTGTTTAAAGTTTCCAAAATTTGAAGGTATGCTCCCCTCTAACTTCTAAGCTGTTGTTGAGCAAATAAAGGTACAATAGCTGAGTGAGGTTTCCTAAAGAATAAGGTATTTCCCAGTGAAATGGTTTAAGCCTAACCAAGTTCTTTCAAGTTTGGGAGCTGTCCAAAAGAAGATGGAATTTTACCTGTTAAGAAGTTGAACCCCATCCCCATGCCCAGTGCAGTTAATCCAATGAGGTTAGAAATATCTTCAGGAATGCTTCCGCGAATATTGTTACCTTAAATGTTCAGCCATCTCAACTGTGTTGATAGATTGGCTATTGATCTGGGTAATTTACCTCCAAAGTGGTTTCGGCTGATATCAAGAACTTGCAAATTGCTGCAATTGGCTAAAGAAGTGAGAAAATTCAAGTCATCATCTGCACCGCTTCCTAGATCATTAGCAGGAACATTGAGATACCATAAAACTTTTACATTCCCAAAACTCGTAGGTATGTTTCCTGTGAAGTTGTTCTGACCGACAAAGACTTAACAAGCAACACATGAAAAAGACAAGAAGAAACAACCGAATAGATTAAATTTGAAATAAGAAAGTTAAGGTTAATAACATAAGCAATGACATAAGTTTTTTACAGGCAATATTATGCAAAAAGAACACATTCCGAATCAATGCAATACTCAATAATAAGCACCCAGTTCGATTCAAAACCTCAAAAGCAAGATTAAAGTTGAATTATTCTTACTCCGACCTCTTGAATTCAATGCGTGTACCACATCCAATTCCAATTTGATTTGAAAACCTAAGTATCATTTCTTTTCAATTGGACAATTACATGAAGTTATAAGTTTGAGGTTTCGAGTTCAGGTTTGTTATCCAAATTTTTCTATAGTAAAATGTTTGTTTTGCATTTACTAACAAAAAAGAGCACAATATCTAAATATATTAAGAGTAGGGTGTTCATTTTTGCATTTTACACTTTGTAATTATAACGACTTGTTATATATAGTCCTCGGGTCGCAAGATAATTGACTCAAACAAGCTAGCTGATTGGACAGTTTGAGATGATAAACACTTGACTAAAAGAAAATCAGATTAGCAGAATAGAGCATGATGTTACCTTAATTATTCTCTTACTTCAGTACTAGTTAAATTTTTCTAGGCTAGCACTCTAAAGACTATAGCCCCAGAAGAAACTTCAAAAGAATAATAAAAAAACATAAATCAGACTAGAAGAATAGAGCATGATGTTTTCTTCTTCTTTTCCTGTAGTAGTGTTATTTGTCACCAGTAACTTCAATTATTCAAAAGTTAATTTGTTTATAAACTAATACCAATTAACTTTCATATGCTCACCATTCTAACATCAAAACTCTTGAAGCTACATGGCATGTGTCCTGGCTGGGCTGGCTTCTGAAAATAATACTAAATAATTCATAGAGTATAAGATATCCACATGATAACATTAGCACTTGCATCATGGGAATTTAATTAAATGATGTTAGACTCTACAACAAAGTTTCCTCAGACTTATAGTCCTTAATGTTGAAATGGGAAAACATATGTAGTGCATGCTCTTGTCCTTCAAGTTTTTATGAGTTGTCTTTTGGAAGCTTAATGTTACAACTTTTGGCACATCAGAACAGCCTTCATATACTTTTAACATATAATCTTCTCCTAAGAACTGGGGGAAAAAACAAAACTTGAATCTTGATGTACATCAACTTATTTAGCACATCCAGGATGTTATTAGATAATGTAAGACTTAACATGCAACTTCTTGTTTCAGAAAAAGCTTATTATATATACCTTCATATGGATTTTACAAACTATATGCTCGGCTTCTACATCATTAGATTTAACCACTTAATTTCAATCTTCTTCATGCATTCTTGATCGAACAAACTTGTTTCTCACTGATAGCAGATCCATTGTAACTTTACTCATGTTCATTCTGTCTGGTTGAGAATCCTCTGAACATGCAACCCCAATTTGGAAAACAGAAATCAAGTGTGCTGTCTGTTCATGTGTCCATTTACTCCCAGACTCCATCTTTTCTATGGAATCTTCTTCCTCTTCATCATACAGAGCTGATTGGTCCACAATCTCCATTACTTGATCTGGCAATGCCATTTTGACAAAATTGTGGAGGTTTACATTGTCTTTGAATAGTTCATCAGTCGGTCTTCTCCCTGTCAACATCTCTAACAAGAGAACTCCGAAGCTGTAAACATCTCCTTGAGTTGTCACCTCACCACCCATGCCATACTCTGAAAATTTCATAGAACTAAAGTTATTTATGCTCACACCAAATTATCATTCAACAAAGATAAAAAGGCTATACATTTCATAAACCAATCATTTAATGGCAACCTTCTAGTATAATTCAGAAAATACACCTTCTAGCAAAACTGAAAACGTTGTTTAGATAAAGATAAATGCTATTTTAAGGGTATTGTTGAAATTAATTTAAAAAATTCAAATCTGATTATTTTGTAACTTAAAGAAAGATGTGATGTGCCATGTCAGGAGGTACAAATATCAAGTGTACAGAATAGATGTGTGTTTAATTTCTCTTAAATAAGACAAACAGATATTGGAAGAAGTTACCTGGAGCAGCATATCCAATGGTGCCCTTGATCCCAAGTGAGCTGAACTGATTCAAATTAACATCCTCACTGGAGTTGGGAAGGAGCCTTGCCAAACCAAAATCACTCACATGCGCGGTCAGATCTTCGTCCAGAAGAACATTGCTAGGCTTCAAATCACAATGAACCACAGGTGTTTGACACTGGTGATGAAGATAATGCAATGCGGAAGCCACGTCTACCGCAATATTTAATCTTTGGAGGATACTCAAATTTTTGTGTTGCATCTGTTCAGCTTTTGGGTGCAGCCAATCCTCCAAGTTCCCATTTGGCATATACTGATAGACTATAGCTTTGAATTCATTGCCCTCAAAAGTGATGCTTGAGCAAGCACTTAGAACCTTGACAAGGTTGCGATGGCGGATATTTCTTAAGGCTTCGCATTCAGCTATAAAGCTTTTGGAAGCTCCTCTCTGCTGAAGTTTAAGTACTTTCACTGCAACTATTGTTACATCTGGGGCAAGAGATCCTTTATAAACAGTGCCAAAACTACCGGAACCTATCAAGTTACTTGAAGAGAATCCACTAGTTGCATTGAGGAGGTCTTCATAAGAAATCTTTGGATAGAATTGCCTACCAGAAGATTCTGAATGAGGTCTATTCTTCAACTTTTTCACCCAGCAAAATGAAAGAAACAACGACAACAGAGCCAAGCATGAAACTACACTGACAATTACCAATATTAACTTGAGAGTTGTGCGTTTCTTGGGTTTCCCATGTGGTTGCACAAAGCATGGTTGCAAATGCAGCTCTTGAATACCCCCACAAAGTTTGGAGTTGCCTAACAACCTGAATCTCAGTTGCATTTTGAAGATATACCTTTAAGAGGTACTGCACCCTCAAGATTGTTAAATGACAGGTTTAGATTTAGCAAACTGGGAAGGTTTACCATGTTCTGAGGAATGAGGCCAGACAAGTTATTGCGAGAAAGATCTAAATAGCGAATGCTTTTTAAATTATCTAAAGGTGGAATATTTCCCCAGAAGGAGTTGTTTTGCATATAGAGTTGTTCCAAGGTCACACATTTACCAATCTTTCTTGGAATTTCACCAGACAATTGGTTATTTGAAACATCAAGTGCAACCAAATTAGTCAAATTCCCAACCTCCTCTGGCAAGAGTCCGGTTAAGGAATTATCAGCCAAATTAAAGAGGACTGAAAGTAATGAAAGACTTACAAGCTTCTTGGGGATGGTTCCATTCAGTTTGTTTAGAGAAAGGTCCAAGGACTGAAGGTATATGCAATTTCCCAAACTTGAAGGTATGTTTCCATCTAAACTGTTATATGACAAGTAAAGATTTACAAGTCGAGTGATATTACCAATGGAAGATGGGATCTTTCCTGTCAGCTGATTCGATTCCAAATGAATTGTTCCCAAATTTGAAAGCTTTCCAATTGTAGCTGGAATATTACCTGTTAGAAAGGTCTCCCTCATGCTCAGTACATATAAGTTGACAAGGTTGGTTATCTCTTCAGGGATACTTCCGCGAATACCATTTCCTCCAATAAGTATCCTGACCAATGTGGTTGACAGATTTGCTATGGCATTCGGGAACATTCCTCCTAATTGGTTGTCATTAAAGCCCAGGAACTCTAACTTGCTGCAGTTAGTTAAAGAAGTTAGAAAGCTCAAATCATCATCTCCATCATTTCCGAGATTATTATTAGCAACATTGAACCACCATAAATTCAGTAAGCTCCCAAAATTCTTGGGTATATTTCCAGTGAATTTGTTGATAGGAATATCAAGCCGTTGGAGACCTGATACATTGGTCAACGAAACTGGAACCGGCCCAGTGAAGGAATTGTTTGCCAAGTAAAGAAGCTGGAGAGCTGGTAAGGCAAGGCCTATGTTGGCTCTTAGAGTACCCGTAAAGTTGTTGAAGGACAACCCCACGAGTACGAGTGTAGATAAATTGTACAGTACTGGAGGAAACTCACCAGAAAGAGAATTTACAGACAATCCGAGCATTCTCAGGCTTGTCAATTGTGCCATTGTATCCGGAAGTTGACCCTCCAAATCATTATATGAGATGTAAAGGTCTTGGAGAGATGTGAGATTACCAATGGAAGCCGGGATTCTTCCTGTAAGATTGTTGTTTCTGAGATAAAGAGTCACCAGCTTTGATAATGAACCAAGTAGGGGAGGAATGTGGCCCTCTAGATTGTTGTGATCTAGTGCAAGATTGAGTAAATTCGAACAATGAGACAGATTTTCTGGAATTTCACCTGCTAAAAAGTTGTTGCTCAAGTTCAAAGTTTGAAGCCTGGCTAAGAGGCCAAGTTCTGGTGGAATCCCAGCATGGAAAAAATTTTCTGCAAGATCAAGGAATCGAAGAAATGAAAGATTTCCAACATGGGGTGATATATTTCCAGCCAAACTCTGACCTTTGAGATCAAGAGAGACAACTTTCTGGTGTTTGGCGCCACATTTGACTCCAGTCCATCGACAGAGATGGAGGGAATCATTCCAAGAGTTCAAGACTCCTAGAGGATCTTCGGTTATTTTTGACTTGAAATCAAGCAATGCAGATTTATCTGTCGCATTTTTAAGAATATCTGCACAAGCACACTTTGGAATCGACAAGTGAAAGAACAGAAGAAGAAGAATAACATGAAAGGTCAGCGAGAAGATTAGCCTAAAACTGAGCAGTTTAAGCTCCATTTGAGAGGGAGGGAGAGAGTATGATTGTGCAGACTGCAGGCAACTTCAACTGATTTTTTATAGATGAAGTATTTGGTGTTTGAGGGTGAGACTACCCTTGCAAGATTCTCTTGTCCTGTCCACAAATGAGAATTTTATTCTTATTTTCCCTACCCATAGCCATATTAAGGTCAAATATTAAAAGTGTTTTACTCAAACCTTTTAAAAAAATGAGACTTTTTGCTTGAAAGGAGCAGTAAAACCACTAGTCATGATAAGTAGTGGCCTACTGGCCTCGGATTGTATTTGTATTGTAGCACACTGAACTATACAGAAGCTTCAACTACAAATCACATACAGTGAGTGAACCATTTTCTACTCAATCTTGATTCAAAGACTTTGACTAGGAAGTAGGAAGGAAGCACGAATGGATATGCATGAGAATGAACCAGACCTGAGTCTTATTGTATTCTTGATGCTAACCGAACAGCTGTGGAAATCTCAAGTCAAGATTTTGGCTCTATAAAATTATCCAACTCATTGACTTTGCTAGTCGCCCTCGTCCAAAGGGTTAATAGCTGTGGGAATCTCAATCAATATTTGGACAATAAAACTATCTAAGTCGTTGACTTTGATAAAATACAGATCATTGACTTGTCATGGCCAGAAATATCAGCTGCAGAGTTTGACATTATTATACTCTTCAGTCAAAACTAGGGGGGAAATGACACATTTCTTCGAAAAGCTCTGAATATCAAAGCCAGCAGTTGCACGCAAAGGGCAACGTATTCATCTTGACTTTTATGGCAGAGAATTCATGCTAGTGCCCACAAAGCTATGGGCCTATGGCTAACAAATTGGCTTTAATGCAAAACTAACTTCCATTTTTTTGCAGAATTACCATTTCAATATTTAAAAGAAAATCGTTGCCAATTGGGTCAACTAAACCCTTTTTCAAATTTAAACTAAAACTCAACTCTCAAGTGCAAATTGTCACACATTTCTCCCTACTGCATATTGTCACACATTACTTTATTTGTTATTTTTATTTTTTGAGTCACAATTCAACTCCGTCATAAATTTGTTAACATATAAATTAATTTTTTTTTAATATTTGTTACTTTTATTTTTGTATTTTTGGTAGAATACATTCAAATGTTCATAGCCATAAGCTTACATCAGAAGGGGGGAAATTGGTAATCTGAAAAAAAGTATCTCACTAATCGCCACAAGACTAAGTTCTCAAAACACAAGTATCAGATTGAACATTAAGCTTTTTGACGATAGTGATTTTCTTAAAGTGTCAAATTTAGTACCAAACAGCGATTGAAACCTTTTTTATTATGAAACAGTGATTGCAATTTGCAACGTTTTGTAATTACGTTTAACCATAAGAATCTAATAAACCCAACGCACAAAAATCAGAAGCAACATAAATGCCAAATACTCGAGAAATATATTTAAAAACAAAGGATTCATATCTAGAGATATATGAGGGTCAAAATAGTTGATACAAATGGGACGAGTTTAGATTTTTAAAAGATTAGAACTACTTAAAACTATTCTCTATAGCTTTAATGTAACCAAATCCAGATATTCTCATCTGCGTGATCTCTGTAACCTATCTTCATCTGTCCCTCTATAACGACGGGGGGAAGAATCTCTATCATGGACTGGTTGTTTGTCCTTTCCCCTGTTTTTTCGGTCTTCTCTGTGATATGATTCTGATTCATGCTTTCTTGAACCCATTTCTTCCCTCCTATGACCATTTTCTCTAGGATCTGATTCAAAGTCACGCCGTTTTGACCTTTCCTCAAATGCTTGCCTATCCCGGCTGTCCTTGTGGTCCATTTCCCTCTCCTGCCGCTCTAATCGTTTCTCAATGCCTCTATCGTCATGATCTCTTGAATTAGATTCAATGCGCTTATGATGCCTCTCTATCCCACGCTCATTCACCTGTACTCTGGACTCTTTCACCTCTCTATCAGTCAATCTAAACCCATCTTGCCCAGCAGAATCTGGAGCATGACCCAACTGGCCAGGCTTTTTTTCAATCCTTGCTGAACCCTCAAACTTGTCATCTACCCGTCTCAACTTTCTGTGATCCTCGGCACCCCAGCCAGTGTTTGCAGCTCTCTGAGTTAAAATTTAACACAAAACTTTAGTGTGTGTTATCATGTGACAGGACTGCAAGCAACCAGTTAAAATTGCACCATGAAGAGAGGTTCTAATGTGTGTTTGCAGAACTTGTCAAAAAGCAAAAAGTGTCTTCACAGCATAATCCAAGTTTCTCACCCCACATACTTTATACAGGAAAGTTTCAAGACAAATATAAAAAAGGATACTCAGAAGAAGGAGAAAGAAAAAAAAACAAAAGAGGTAAAAGTTCATGTACATCTCAAAGAATAAAGGATCATCTCAGTGCTCTTAACCATGAAAAATATCCATTTAAGGAAATACAACATATTCAAATTGGTGAAAACAAAAACATAGCAAGTCCGCACATATGACCTGATTTGTGGTATAGGCACATACTACCTGATTGTGGTATCAATAAAGATTTAGGCTTGTATGCACCACACTGTTGAATTGTTGATTAACGAGGGCCAAAAACACAATGTCCTTCTAATTTTCTATTAATAGAACCTCAAATGAATCCAATGAATATTCTTAATAATAGAATTTTTAGCAATCAGACATTTAGGGGTTGTTTGTTACGCACTGCATGGCTGAATGGCTGAATGGTTGAATCGGTCCGCCATTCAGTGAGTTTATTTTGGAAAAAAAATCGTCTGAATGTTTAAAGACGATTTGGGCTGAATGGTTTAGTGTCATTTTTTTGGCTGAATGAAGTTTTTTTTTTTTACAATATTAACTATTATATTAAGTAATATTAAATAAATTTACAATAATTTTGAATTTTTTCAGAGGGGTAAAATAATAAAAATTTATTGTTTCAAACAACTTTTTTCATTCGGTATTCTATTTCATTCAGCTCATTCAGATTTAGAACCATTTCATTCGGTTTTTATCAAACAGCACATTTGACCCAGGTCCTTGTAATTACAAAATGGGTCTGGCTCTGACATAAGAAAGAATTAGATCCATTTCATTAATCTTCAAAATGCTGATCCCTATAGTCTAAATATTCAGCAGATACCTTAAATCAACTCAGAAAGAAAGGAATGACAAATAAATGTGTTTCTTCTTGCAGTGAAACTTAAATGCAACTCTCTATACAATACATGTGCTGATCAGCAAAAGAAGGAACCATGACCAACTCATTCTATCAATCCCGTATAACAAATACTAAAAGATGATTGTGAAAAACTTGAAAATGATATAGCAGTCAGTTTTAGTAGACAAGCAGGAAGTGGTATAACAATTTGAGATGGTACTTTAGCTTTAATTGAACAACACAGAAGACAGAAGTAAACAATGGCAATAGAAATCATCAAGGAATAGTGATCATACTTGTTCGTTATGAGAAAATTTGCATCCATCCCCACGGGTGCATTCGCCTCTTTGAAAAGCACGGCATACACCTCGTTCCTCCCGTTTCTGCTGCTCTATCTCTTCATCTTCTACTTCTTTCTTTTTGTAGTTACTAACATGATCAACCCTTATAGTTCGGCCAAGGATTTGGGCACCATTCAAATTATCTGTGGAGGTAAATAGCGAGCAATAAAATTGTGATTATCAATATACATATATAGAAGGGAAAAATATTATCCACAAAGCTACTGTAGGAAAATTCATCCAGAAGAAAGTATTTCCAAATTCCAATTACACTCACCTATGGAAGATCTATATAGACATACAAACAATATATATATATATATATATATATATATATATATATATATATATACACACACACAAACATATATATAGAAAGAGGGAGGGAGAGAGAGAGAGAGAGAGGACCAACCCACAGCAAGAACTGTACTTCTTTGATCCTCATATGCAACAAAGGCAAAACCTTTTGATTTGCCAGTGCCTTTATCTCTAACAAGATTAACATCAACAATCTCTCCATATCTGGACATTAATCAATCAAAAGGCAGATCTCAGAGACCAAGAAGGAAAAATATTTTTTCCTTAAGGAGAAGGTAACCAGGAAAATTTGTAATCATAAGTACCACAGATAACCAAACTGATGGTAGTAATTCATGTAACCAAATCTTCATCTAACAAGTGCAAGTGTATCTACCAAGTGATTGGTATAATAAAATCTACTTGAGTATCAGCCACAGAATAAAGCAATACTTTGTCTGAAGAAATTCTATGACCCCAAAGACATCCAATCAGAAACCCATCATCGCAAAGGCTATGTTCAGAACTTGGAAAGGAAAGGAAATTATATATTTCTTGAAATGACCACAAAAGGTTTTTTTTTTTAAAAAAAAAAATTGTTTTTTTCTTCCTGTTTCATTTCCCTTTGCTTTTCCCAGTTCCAAACATCATGTAATAACTTTAGGGTATAATTATTTGATGGTAAAAACTCACTAACAATTGTTGTCCAATATCCCAACTCTTATTTAATAATCTCAAAATTTACAACCAATGAAGCACAGGTATGTACACTAACGCCGTGCATTTATTGTTGCTGGAATTTGTAAACACAAAGTCTTTAAACCCCAATAGTTTTTTGTGTAACAATATCCAACATCAACATGAATATGTCAAATTTCTAGTTCTTAACTTTGCTTATCCTTAGATATTAGTATAGTATATCAGCTGTTTTGCATCATATCATGATTGTAAACAAACAGGCAATTACATATTACATCAAGTAATGTCATTTTAACTTTTCGAAGATTTAAAATATATATATAAAAATAATGTAGTAACTTACTGGGCAAAAATCGCAAGAAGATCGCCTTCAGTCAGATCAAACGGAATGCCACCTACATATACGTAAGCCGATTCTTTGTATATCGCATGCCAAGAAGCTTGTTCAGATATACCAAGTGACGCTTCTTTTGAATTGATGTTCTGAATACGCTTCACTAACGTCAACGGATTCATTTTTTATGTCTCTAATCCGAAATTCTTCAATAATCAAATTCGAATAAGAGGGCTTAGGGACCAAATCAGATGGAGATGAGCAAAACTTGTAGAAATCCTAGATATTCAGTTGGTACTAGCAGGGATGAACTTACCAGCAAAAAACCCTAAATTTTCTGCAGTAATCGAAGCAACAAAGCATCATTTTTTTTAATTTGATTTAAATGCAAAACAGATCCTATTTTTATGTCACTTTGACGATGTAGTCCTTCGCCTCTTTAAATTTCTAAATTCAGTCCTCCATATACATTAGGGATTTGGCTCTTGCACATTATACTTTTCCTCCAATTTCACTATGTTTTTTAATAGATACTCATATTCATGGATACTCAATGATAATGAGATCACTTTTACCACGCAAAAGAAAAAATCAAATATATTTTATTATTATAAATTAACATAAAAATGTTAACCATTAAAACTACAACAAAAAATACATAAATTCACCAAATGATGAAAAAATATTGAATTACTCAATATTATAAATCAAATGATATGTGTTGATTTCATTTATACTTATTAATAGTATAATTTTTAGTATAGTGGATGGAATTAGTAGAAAATGTATTACTCTATAAGATGAATCTAAAGCATACCTCTTAAATAACATACTCTCTTAAATGACATACATTTATTAAAAGTTTAAAATTATATCGTTTTGGAGATTTTTTAAAAAATAAGTGGAGGCCACGGGTGGCATTTTTATAAATAAAAAGAAAGTAAGTGGGACCATTTTCTTTTAATATTTTATTTTTTAAAAGAATCTTCAAAACAACGTAGTTTTAATAAATGTATGTTATTTAAAAGAGGGTATATTATTTAAAAGTTATGTTTTAAATTCGTTCTGATTAATACTAATTACAGATTATTAAGCTTCGGACAGTTTCTTTTATCGTGTGTCACACCACTTAATGGTTAATGCCTTCCATTTGTAAAAATTCTGCCCATAATAAATTAAATAGAATGATTAGGTCCACACTCAATAGAAATACTCAAAAAGTTAGCAATTTTAAGTGTATACAAAAACTCGTACATAGAGATAGTAAACAAAAACTAAAGCTATCTTCTATGCTAAGGATAAATGGCTTGTGCTTCAAGTTTTGGTAGAACAGGTGGCTAAATTATGTTTCCTTGATTGCCATTTTCTTTGTTATTTAGGATCATGTAGAAAGTGAAGTTCAGTTACATGCTTCCGAGACTAGGAGCTAGCACCAACTGATGGTCTTTTGAGTTGTATTTAGGAATTTGTTGACTCATATGGTGATGGTGGACCAACTGGAATTATGTAGTTTGTTGACTAAATTTTACTTATTAAGAATTTTGAATTGCGATACAGGGGATCAGTACCTGAAACCATATGTAATAGCTACACCAGAGGTGACAGTGAGCAAAAGAAATGATACGAGTGAATTCTTGATACTAGACAGTGATGTATTAAGGATTATGGGATGAAAATTGTTCTGGTTAACATAATGTTGAAAATGACGAAAATATAAAGAGCAAACCAACCATTTCCTTCTACACTCCTATCTACTCCATAATTCAGTGACAACCTCTAAGAGCCAATTTTTCAAACACCTTATGTGCAACAGTTTTAAAAGCGGGATTCATACAATTGACAACCCAATAACAGTCCAAGTATAATAATATGTAGTTAATAGGGATTTAAAAGCAACAAGTAAAGAGTACGTTTTTCTGTCAAAATCAAAGAGTGAACCTCCCAACAAAATTGTTACCTCGCGAAGGATTTGGGGCGAAAATTAGGGCAATCCGTGGTTTTGAGATTTGGGGCGAATGAGCGAGCAGGGGTTGAGAAGCCAGTGAACGCCTAAGATCGTGAGAAGCGAGAGAAAGAGAGATCGGGAGAGCGAGAGAGGAGAGCTTGGGGTGAGCAGAAGGGGAGAAGCTGTCTCTCGCGTGAGGAGCTCTCAGTTCGCGTTATGTCTGAGAAGCTGAAGTTCGTGTTATGTCTGAGGAGAGAGAAAAAAAAAACATTTTATAGGTGTGCTGGGTGAGTTTTTTGGGGGTGAGATTAAGATTGTATATCAACTTGAATATAAAATAAGAAGTGACCATGTATTTATAAAATTTCGGTCAGGATCAATAACATTTTTTTTAAATAGTATTTCGTCTTAAATAGTATTTTTTTTATTAAAATTACGTCGTTTTGGAGGGACGCGGTGATATTTTTTGTAAATACAATGCTATCGCGTATTTATAAAAATACCACCGCGTCTCTTCAAAACGACGTAGTTTTAATAAAAGAATGCTATTTAAGGTGGAACGCTATTTAAAGAAAATGCTCTTTATCCTTACCGTATAAAACTTTATCAACTTGTACTATTTTTTGAGTTTTAAATAGACGAAGAAAGAAATGGAAAAAAAGAAGAAGAAGAGTTTTTTAATAGACAAATAGAGTAAGCTTGATTACTGTTGGGCCATGATATTTTATGTAGTGGGCCGGATTGTTTGGGCTGATTCATTGGGTTATATCTATTGAGTCTTGGAAGTGTTGGGCCGGTTCGGTGGGCTGACCCATTAGATGAATAATATTTTGATTTGAGCTTTGACCGATAATGATGACAAAGATAATGATTGACTGTTATCTCTGCATTGCATTTATGAGGATTGGACTGAATCGGCCAGCGGTGACAAACAGTGGTGGGATGCAGCAGGTGAGTTGCACTCAATTGGCGGCTGATATTTTCCTTGATTAAAACACTAGAGTTTTTATCCTCCATTGTTAACCGTGTGTCTGCCTGTACTGACTCTCACGCGGAACTATCCCCCGACGGTTCAAGTCGTCAAACTTCTGGTATTGACGTGTTTACTGTGCAGGATTGTGCGTGCTTTTACGTGATTGAGGTGCGTGAAAAAATTTTGGCGTTAACAATTATTTTTATTGTTCAAAAATTTTTCAATCCAAAAAATAAAGACTTTGGATAAAAATAAAATAACATATAGACATATTTAATAATTCTTATATATATATTGAGAGAGAAAGAATAAAAGTAAAATGAATTTAAGAAAAGAAATCAAAATAAAATACTCTTAGGGACAAAATAAAAAAACGTGTAGGGTACAAGAACTAAATGATGGCGTGACAAAAATAAGAAGTGAATTGATATTTTTATATAAAAAATTACTGTGACGCCCCCAAAATTAGGTATACGTCACCCATCTTGGGTCACCACTTACATGGTACAGAATTTAAATACAACTTACTAACATAACTGTCGTGTAAAATACGACATAAACTGTGAGTTTAAATACAAATATCATCTACTAGATATTATACAAACTCAAAAAGGAGTCCTCATTACAATTATTATCACACTATTTCACAGAATAGTGAGGACTACTAATGCTATCTTCAGACCATCACTGCTTTCCGACTAAGTCCCAAATTTATATTCTCATTTCCTCGAAGAAAAAAATGAAAGAAAAGGGTGAGCTCAACTAGCCCAAGAAGAAATATTATGACTAAGATAATGCGAAATAAATTATCAATAGTCTTCAACAATATTAAACCGATAAAATACAATAGACAACCGGTTTAATCTGCAATGAATATCGCAATCCATTAAAAGAGTCAAGTAGAAAATAAAGTCTACTATCTTTTAGGTTTTAAAGGTTTTTCATCATCATTATAAATTTGAGACTCGACTTTTAATAAATATTCCACATCATCGAATCACCCCACACTACTGGCCAAGGATATTC
Source organism: Panax quinquefolius (assembly GCA_020205615.1). Lineage (NCBI taxonomy): Eukaryota > Viridiplantae > Streptophyta > Magnoliopsida > Apiales > Araliaceae > Panax > Panax quinquefolius. The sequence goes on along the minus strand of CM035162.1, from coordinate 10,677,578 downwards.
TTTAGTATCACGACCACAATTATTCATACACTACGGGCGAGAATATTTGTGTATTCATTAATGGTCATGATCATGCCAACAATCGTCCATCAATGCACTACTACTGCCAATCGAGGATTTTTACCACATCATTTGTAACATTACTACTATGATTACAAATCAATAGTCTCAGGTCATAATCATACCAAGTCCATCTATGCACTACAAAAGCCGAGATGACTTTAAAAAAATATAAACATGAGGATGATGACAATGATATAAGAATTGATAAAACGAGTTCAACAATTATTTTATCCGGAATTATTAACGTCCAAATTATCAATATGATCTTGTTTTGTAGAGTAAAATTCAAGAATGATCGGAAGAATATTTTCATGAAAAGATCTTTGGATGAAACGCAAATATCAAGGATATTCCACATCATCGAATCACCCCGCACTACTGGCCAGGATATTCTTTAGTATCACGACCACAATTATTCATGCACTACGGGCGAGAATATTTGTGTATTCATTAATGGTCATGATCATGCCAACAACTCGTCCATCAATGCACTACTACCCATCGAGGATTTTTACCACATCATTTGTAACATTACGGTCATGATTACAATCAATAGTCTCGAATTCATAATCATACCAAGTCCATCTATGCACTACAGGCCACAGATGACTTTAAAAAAATATAAACATGAGGATGATGACAATGATATAAGAATTCAATAAAACAAGTTCAAGAATTATTTTATCCAGGAATTATTAACGTCCAAATTATCAATATGATACTGTTTTGTAGAGTAAAATTCAAGAATGATCAGAAGAATATTTTCATGAAAAGATACTGGATGAAACGCAAATATCAAGGATATTCCACTAATTTTATGGAGTATAGAAGTCAAAGTTTTAACCAACTGGGTATAATAAAGAATGGAATAACAAAAGAAATCACCATGCATGCGATAGACCACACAGACAGGTTATTCCAACAGAATAATAAATAACGGAACCAGGTCAGGTGAAATTCACACCGACAGGATGTTCCAACAGAATAATAAAGATGGAACCAGATCCGGTGTAAAACACACGTATAGAATATTCCAATGAGAATAATAAAGATTTTAACCAGTCCGGTGTAAAACACACGCAGTGGATGTTCCAACAGAATAATAAAAGACGGAACCGGTCCTGTAAAACACATGCATGGATGTTCCAATGAATCATAGAAGAATGTCACCAAGTATAGGGTAAACCACAGATATCAAAAGTTATTCCAATGTAAATAATAAACAATGGAATAACAACAGTTCTCTTCATGAATAAGAAAGAATAACACCCCTTATATTTGGTAGAAGATTGAATCTTTACTTGACGGTAGTAACAAAATACTCTTCTTCTTTCTCTTATTCTCTATATTTTCTCTCTCTATAAGCTTGAATGAATTAAATGAAAATAATGAAGCCCTAGCCTCTATTTATAGAAGATTTCTAGCTTTTAGCAGACCGCCGTATATGAAAAGCGAGTGGCTCGACTTAATTGGTTTGGCCTTTAATGTGAAACGACAAGTGGTTCGACGCTTTAAATGTGAAAAAACGACAAGTGGTTCGACGTCGGTAAAGGTAATTACTATTAACGAAGGTAAATACTATCGACGAAGGTAAATACTATTCACAAGGGTAATTACTATCGACGAAGGTAAATACTATTCACAAGGGTAATTACTATTGACGAAGGTAATTACTATTGATTTAAGGTAAATACTATTCACAAGGGTAATTACTATCGACGAAGGTAATTACTTATCGACGAAGAGACTCTTAGATGATGACATATGAGCCCCCCCCATAAAATAATCAAACTTACCACAAATCATTTTTTTTTCATCAACACATATTTAATCTTTCAACAATTATTAATCATTTATAACTTGTCGCCTCAATTATTGATTTAATACTATAACATATTATCGTATGATACTTGTGACAATAATTGAATCAATAATATAAGAGATATGATGCAACAATTCTTGTAGCAATAATTGAGCATAGCTGAGTGACTTCTCACGACATATGAGCCCCCCCATAAAATAATCAAACTTACCACAAATCATTTTTTTTTCATCAACACATATTTAATCTTTCAACAATTATTAATCATTTATAACTTGTCGTCTCAATTATTGATTTAATACTATAACATATTATACGTATGATATCTGTGACAATAATTGAATCAATAATATAAGAGATATGATGAAAGTGATTATCGTAGTAATAATTGAGCATAAATTGAGTGACTTTTCACGTAAGCATCAATAATCAATACCGTGTCTACTACTACTTAACTACGCAGACATTCTTTATTTTTACCAACGGTAGTAGTTCAACAGTTTTAATTGGTAACACCTCCGTAGTTATTTTTATAAAATATTTTGTCATTTTCTCGATCCGATGATAATTACATTTGTGGGGTCCACCAATGATTGAGCCATTGTATGCGAATATTCCTAACAAAAAGAATATTCCCACCAAACGAATATTTTATAACAACTTGCATACTTTGCAAAATTTATAAATATTACCCACAACTATAACATTATATCAAATTTATTCCATAATATTCAAAAATAATATTTATAGAAAAATTCATCTTTATTTATAAAAGATGGGGTCTTACAATTACTCTCTCCGTTTTTAAAAGATTGTCGTTTTAAAAGAAAAAATTTGTTTTAAAAAGTTTTTCGTTTAGAACTTTCGAGAAGAATAAATTATTTACTTTCTTATATTACCCCTACCTTCTCTCATTGTCCCAAGAAATTATCTCCCTTGTATTACTAATAGTTTTTAATTTCCCATAAAGGGGTAGTTGTGACAACCCCAAAATAGGTCCATTCCACCCAACCTATTCTGAGTCGTCAAATACATGGTACAAAAAATAACTACAACTTTATTACAACAATTGTCGTACAAAATACAACAACAACACATATCGTTTGTGAGTTTTGATACAAATATATACCAACTGTGACTCATGTCCCAACCAGTAATGTGACAAATGTCCCATCAAGAGACAAAGACCTCACAAAGGTACCTACATAAAGGTATAGTCAAAAACTGCTTTTAAAATTAGAATCTTTGGGAAGTGCTCAAGGAAACCTTCGTACATGGGAGGCCATGCTTCTGGGTTATAATAGATATCATATGGCCACAGAATTATCCTTGGTTGACCCAATAGACCCCAAAGAAAAATGAGAAGATTACTATCATATTCTTTTCAATGGTGAGTCTTCTCTTGATTTATCATTATCTCCACTGTCTCAAATTGAGAATTATATTTCAAACAAACACTAAGATTATATAGGTAGTGCTCGTAAATATACTCAACAAGTGGATGAGCACAACTCTGTCTTATGATGACATGAGGTTGTATGTCATTAGACATCTTGTATGATAGTGGCAAAACACCCTTCCAACGTTGGGTTCGTCTCTCCCTATATGATTCACCAAATATAACTACTAAAAGATGTATACAACACACTTGTCTATACTGTTTAGGGAGAACTCCACAGCTAGAGACCACTGTTCTATTCCCTTATTACCCCCGCTCGACCCAGCTACACTTTTATTACCTGAAATGAATTATGAAGCAAAAGGGTGAGCACAACTAGCTCAGTAAAAAATATCATGACTAAAGATCATTAAATTATCAATAGCTCTCATCAATAACAAATCAGAGATTTAGAACATATGGTAGATGATAAAAATTTCAACCATAGTTGCAGCGGAACGAGTAATCCATTAGAAGAGTCAAATAGACAATACAGTCTATTATCTTCTCCATATTAAAAGTCCACTAACAATGTCTTATCCCTGTAACATTAATCAACAGTTCCTTTCCACAATTATATGAATAACTCATAATCATAATTGTAATTCTAAATTCCTCTTCGCATCCAAGACGAATATAATTTTCATCACATGTCTTTACCTGAAACATCAAAGATCATGGTTATACCAAATCACAGTTCATGTTCATAATCATACTAATAACTTCATCTTTGCACTACTACCCAAATATATTCGTCAACAGCTTCATCTTTGCATTCTTCGCCAAAGATATTCAACAACAGGTTATCTTTGCACTACGGGCCAAAGATATTCATCAACAATTCATCTTTGCACTACAGGCCAAAGATATTCCTCAACAGTTCATATTTACACTACATACCAAATATATTAATATCTCAAAGAAATATATAATCATTTCAGAATTTATATAAACAATAATTATAACCATGTTGATCAATTCACCTTTGCATCTAAGTTAAAGATATTCAATTGTAAATTCAATGGTCATGATCATACCAATCAACAATTCAACTTTGCACTACTGGCCAAAGAGAACCCATAGTCACGATCATACCAATAATCTACCCATTTTTACACTCAAGTGAAAGAGAAATTCAACATCAGGGTTATAAAAATATTATATATGATAATAAAAATAATATGATCAACAACTGCATTTATTTTCAAGAGCAACAATCATAAATCAATGATAATTTGGTCAGAAAAGAAACCAATTTTTTTTATCGTGAATAGTACCCGTGAATAGTAACTCGTGAATAGTAACTCATGAATAGTAACTCGTGAATAGTAACTCATAAATAGTACTCTGTATTTGTACATAAAACTTGTATAACGTAAATAATGTCATATACATAAATAGTGCTAACGTCGTAAATAGTGTTGTATACGTGAATAAGACTAACGTACGTGAATAAGTAACTCCCGACACAAAAGGTAGAAATTCCACAATAAAATCCATATCAATATTGCAGTATAATGATATTAAAAGAATAACATCATTATGAAGAAAATAACATTCCTTACAATCCCTTAAAATTCCTTACAATCCCTTACTATCCCTTACCTCAAAAGAGCAGCACTTCTGACTGGATATCAGATATGACGTTGAAGGAAACTTGCACTGATGAATATCAACTCACCAAGTATCTAAATACTTATAAAATACACTCAATAATCTAGAGAGAGAAAGAGAGAAAGCTTATGTTTTTGGTGTGATTTTCAATTCTAACTTAGCCCTCTATTTATAGGAAAATTTTAGCAGACTTGATCTGCAACCTGATGGTTTTACCTGCTACTATTCCCACCCACCACATTTAAAATAAAATTCAGCACATTTCTTCACCAACCACAAGTAGGGCCCACTCAATTCTAGAATTTTCCACCAAAATCATTTATAACCTAATTTCCGAATCAGTCACCTCTTAAAATTCATAACAAATTATAAGCTCATTTTTAACGGTTCAAAATTTGTGGATATATACTCAACTTATATATGTATAACATATCCAAAAATTACAACGATCCAACGGTCGGATTAAAAATTATAACTCACGCAATATAGCTGTAAGAACACCGACTTTATCTTTTAATACCTCCAATCCGACAAAATACTGATAAAATACCTCAACATTAATTTCTTCATTTATAACCACATAAATAAATCTATCATTTATATCCACATCAAATAAATATTTCCTTATCATATAAATCAATAATTAATTATTCATAAATAATATTACGTAATCACAATTATGACAACCGCACTGCTTCCGGAAAAAGAGGGCTTTCCGATAAGAATTTCTCCTTACTTGGCAATGCAATTAGGTGACCAAACCTCTCCTCGATGTAACTTTTTCTGAACATTGCCAATAATGCTATCTAATAATATTATTCAAATAATATGAATTATTGATCCGATAATGAGAAATATTGTAATCGATAATTATCGAACAAAATAATATAAAATATCAACGCAAAGAATTATCGAATCAATAAAATAAAATATCGAATAATGAAGTTATCGTAATAATTATTGAGTAGAGTGCCTTCTTATGTAAGGATCAATAATTCAAAAATACCGTAAAACCGCTACATCATTATGCAAACACGCGTATTCATCAGATTTTAACCACCGTATTCCAACAATTGTTAACGATAACGATTACGCTGTTATTTATAAAAATTTAATTTTTCGCTTTCTTCATCCGACAGCTTATTCGTTATGGGACCCACAATGGTCGCACTGTCTGTCGTCGCGAATATTCCCCACAGAAAGAATATTTCACGACCAAACGAATATTCTCCGACAACAATGAATATTTTATAACCACTTGTGTATTTTGAAAAAAAATTCATATATCACCCTTAACTTTAACTTGTTATCAATTTAACCATTTACTAAATAAAAAAATTGAATAATTTTATTTCATAAAATTCAGGGTCTTACAGTAGTGATAAAATTTAAAACAAATTTTATTTGATAAATGATACTTTTTTAATCCATGTGTCAAAACTTTAAACGATAATCTTTTAATAACTTTAAACGATAATCTGAACGGTAGTAATATTTTCACGTGATTATTCTCGAATAAATAGCATAAATAATGAGTGAATTCTACTTTTTTATAAAAATATAATTTTAACTTATAAAAATATCATTAGTAATAGTTTGGTAGAAATTAGTCAAATAGTATAATTTAATTCACAGAAATAATTATTGACACTTGTGGGACTGCAAAGTGGAGTAGTGAAAACCAAAACCAAACCCTGATATCATACTCCCCAGTCCCCGCCGACACTAGACAAGACTAGACAAGACAATACATAAGTCATCATTACATACATAAAACACAAATATTTACTTCTTGCTTAAAGAATTCCAACACGCATATACCTTGATTACCTTACACTCTCTCATAAAAGTATTAAACCACATTATCAAAGTCATTTCTCTTCCCGGCCTCTGGTCAGCATCGGAAAAATGTTTCCCCGGCGAAACCACTTCGCCGTCATCTTCCTCCTCTTCCTACTACTCCCAGCTCACTCTCTCGAATTTTCCAAACGCACACACAAAATCAAAGGCCCCATCAAAACCCTAGTCGTCTTAGTCATGGAGAATCGCTCGTTCGATCATATGTTGGGCTGGTTAAAGCAAACGCGACCCGACATCGACGGGCTCAGCGGCACTGAATCCAACCCTCTAAACGCCTCCGACCCATCCTCCCCCAAAGTCTTTGTCTCCGACGAAGCCCTCTTCATCGACTCCGATCCCGGTCACTCCATTCAAGCTATCCGGGAACAGGTATTCGGGTCAAACACCACCTTCTCGGACCCAGCTTCGATGAACGGCTTCGCCCAGCAGGCCGCCAATATGGGCGTGGAGGGCTTACCACGAACTGTCATGAGCGGGTTTAAACCCGAGGTCTTACCCGTTTACACTGAGTTAGCCAACGAGTTCGCCGTGTTCGACCGGTGGTTCGCCTCGGTTCCCGTGTCGACTCAACCGAACCGGTTTTACGTCCATTCGGCAACCTCACACGGCGCTTCCAGCAACGTAAGAAGATCTCATCCACGGGTTCCCGCAAAAAACCATCTTTGATTCTCTGGACGAAAATGGCCTCTCTTTTGGTATTTATTACCAGAATGTTCCTACTACTTTGTTTTTTAACAGCTTAAGGAAGTTAAAGCATGTAACTAAATTTCATTACTATAATTTGAAATTTAAAAGTCATGCAATGAATGGCAAGCTTCCTAATTATGTGGTAGTGGAACAGAGATATTTTGATGTTGAGCTTTTCCCTGCTAACGATGATCACCCGTCTCACGATGTGGCGATTGGGCAGAAGTTTGTGAAGGAGGTGTATGAGATTTTGAGGGCTAGCCCACAATGGAAAGAAATGGCACTCTTGATTACATATGATGAGCATGGTGGGTTTTATGATCATGTGCCAATCCCTGTTTCTGGCGTGCCTAATCCAGATGGGATCATTGGGCCTGACCCCCATTACTTCCGGTTTGATCGGTTGGGTGTGCGTGTGCCCACATTGTTGATTTCACCGTGGATTGATAAGGGCTGTGGTGAGTTTTTCTTTAATTTGGGCTGTTATTGGATTACTGATTTTATGTGGTAGCCCTTTGATTGGTTACTGATGATAGTTAGTTTGATTAAAAAGAAATAATGGTTATAATTGTTGGGCATAAATGATAAATGTTTCACTGTCTCCCTGGAGTTCACTTACAAGTCCAAATTAGGTTTTGTAGCATATGGTTGGACAGTTATTCTAGTTTTAGTATTAAGGCCACGCTATATAAAAGATGGTTTTTTTTTAACTTTTAATGAATCAAGCTGATCAACTGTGTTTATAGTTTTGCAAGGAATTGCCTAAAAAGATTATCTTACTCGTTCATATATTATATTAGAATAAAACACCAACCGCATCTTAGGGTTCCGGATTGAGTTAAATTGACTTCGAAAGTCAAAATGGGACTCTTTTTTGTGTGATACTGAGGGAATATGAAATTGAGCTAAATTAATTTCTGACAATCTTTTGACTGCAGTTTGTTTACTTATGTTGGAATACTAAGTAATTGGGCTTCAACTGTTTGCTTGTTTGATGCAGTGATCCACGAACCAAGTGAGCCAACCCCTTCTTCTCAATTTGAACATTCTTCTATCCCGGCCACTGTAAAGAAGCTTTTCAATCTAAAATCAAACTTCTTGACAAAAAGAGACGCATGGGCAGGAACCTTTGAGAATTACTTCTATCTTCGTGACACTCCACGTGATGACTCTCCAGGTTGGTCCATGATTATTACTAATCATCTGTATCATGATCAATTATCTTTTTTTCTGTTAAAGTTTTATTTGTTTCGTTGAGTAGTATCTATATGATAATTATATCATGTACATATGTATAAAATAGGTGTACTCATCAGTCATAGGGTCTTCCCGTTTCTGTTACATGACTATTTAATGGTCTCCTGTCCTATATATATATATATATATATATATATATATATATATATATCCATGACAACTAGTTGCCATGGACACTGTTCTAACAACCCCTTTTCGGACCGTTGATCAATTTATTGGAAGGTTTAGATTGAAACATAAAATATGCCCAGTCGGCACAACTTGTACCGGCTTTTATTTTAATATAAGAGTTCCACATGGTCAACATCTTGTCAGTATATTTAAACAAAACGAATTTTTATTATTAAAAACACACGCCGTACAACGCATACATACCGTGTTTTTTTTTTTTTTTTAACATAACAGTAACTTCTATAACACTGATTTTCGTCTTAAGGTTCTGCTTATGGGAAATCTGCTCATATGATATATTACAACTTTGAAAACACTGATTTGCACAAATATTCAAACTTCATATGATGTGACAATGTAATTCTCATCATTTCATATTTGAGAAATATAGGAGTTATTGGATGGATGTTATAACAAATACATATACAAGTCGTTATAGGAGTTAAAATATTAAATTATTTTATTTTTTTACAAAAGCGTTAATTTTTTGATATTAAAATATTAAAAAACGTTAATATTTTTATATTAAAAAACGTTAATATTTTATTAATATTTTTGATATTAAAAAACGTTAATATTTTAAAAATATTAAATTTTTTTGATATGAGGTTAATATTAAAACGTTAATATTTTTTTGATATAAAAATATTAAAATATTTTAAATTTTAATAAAATGTTAATTTTTGATATTAAAATATTAAAAAAGCGTTAATATTTTTTTATATTAAAAAAACGTTAATATTTTATTAATATTTTTGATATTAAAAAGCGTTAATATTTTAAAAATATTAATTTTTTTGATATGAGGTTAATATTAAAACGTTAATATTTTTTGATATAAAATATTTTAAATTTTAATAAAATGTTAATTTTTGATATTAAAATTTTAAAAAACGTTAATATTTTTTATATTAAAAACGTTAATATTTTATTAATATTTTTGATATTAAAAAAAGCGTTAATATTTTAAAAATATTAAATTAATATATTTTAATATTTTTAACTCCTATAACAGCTTGTATATGTATTTGTTATAACATCCATCCAATAATTCCTATATTTCTCAAATATGAAATGATGAGAATTACATTGTCGCATCATATGAAGTTTGAATATTTGTGCAAATCGTTGTTTTAAAGTTGTAATATATCATATGAGCAGATTTTCCATAAGCAGAACCTTAAGACGCAAATCGCTGTTATAGGACTTATCGTTATGTTGTGGGCACACAAAGTAAATTTGACAAGTCAGTCTTACCGGTGTTTTTTAATAATAAAAATTCGTTTTGTTTAAATATACTGACAAGATGTTGACCATGTGGAACTCTTATATTAAAATAAAAGTCGGTATAAGTTGTGCCGGCTGGGCATATTTTATGTTTCAATCTAAGCCTTCCAATAAGTTGATCAACGGTCCGAAAAGAGGTGGTTAGAACAGTGTCCATGGCAACCGGTTTCCATGGATGGAATCCCTATATATATATATATATAGATATATAGGTTCTACTTCTCATCTAAGTTGATCACAATTTCTGCTGTTATGAATAACATAAGCTAGTCTCTGCTTCCGAGTTCCACCCCTTCTTAGAAGGTCAAACAAAGCCACCCACTTCTCCAAAAATAAACTGAGGAACATGTAAAACTCAAACACAATTACACAATTGACAAGACGCATTCCCATAATGCAAGCAAACAAGGCTGCATATAAATAGGGTACTTTGTACATGACATTGTTCCTTACACATGCTGTCGTTAGGCTTTTATTGAGTGTCACGAATGGCTTAATTCTTTTTCAACATTCAGATTTAGTTTCATAGGCACCTTGTTTCTTTGAACATGTATTAGGCTGCCCAATGACTTGCATACTATTAAGTGTTGATAATGCATTATGAATAGATCTGACAAACGGGTCGGGCCGAAACGGCCCACGTTTTGGCGGACTAAAGAAGTGAAGCCCAAAGCCTGCATTTTGATGGGCGGGCCGGCCCACAGGCTTAGATTGATTTGTGACCAAATTTTGACACAGATATCGACCGAGCTCAAACGGGCCAGGCCATTGGCGGCAAAACGGCCCAGGTTTTGATGGGCTGAAAAAAATGAAGCCCAAAGCCCGCGTTTTTTTGGCCGGGCCGGGCCAGGTCTAATTACAAAAGATGGCTATGAATCATAGTCCCTAGAGGCAATAGCGGACAAATTAAGGGGCCAGTGGAGACCCACTGAAACGCAGGAAACAGAAATCAGCATCAAGTATTATTTGAATTTCCTTTCATTTTTGATTCATACATGTATTATACATGCTAAATTTAGGGGCAAATTTAGAAAATTCATAAAAGAATGGGCATTTAACTTTGTATTTTGCACTATCTACATATGTGTAGTTATCTTTATCTTCTATATAAAGTTTATCTAGGACACAAATAAAAGTATTTTGTTAAATAGTAACCTTTCTAAAACAATTTTTAACCATTATTTGTATCTTCAAAAAATGACCAGAATTTTATTTTTTTAGTTTGCCATAACCAAACTTTTATTATGCGTGCAAAAGTCAAAAATGTCAAATTCATTAATTTTCAGACCAAAGGGGTAATAGATAATACTATATTTCAAATGAGAAGTAGTCTAAAGACTCCAAACAATGACACTTTTTTTGTTTATTGAACTGTTTGTGTAATTTTTTTAATACTAATATGTTATAATATTTCTTTTTACTATGTTTTATATTATTTGACCTCTTTTTAAAAATTAATAGTAAGCCACCAGTGAAGGAAAATTATGTCTCATATTTTGTAAGGCCTTGGCCTGATTTATGTAGCAAATCCCACATCCAAATTTGGGCTGATGTCTGACCAGGATTTGGTCCAACATTCCAGATTAAGGTTCAGTAACTTGTTCCAGGAACACTTGGATCCTTGGTCGTAGAGTTTTGACCTTATGTGAATATTCAGTATATTCAGTATACGTTTCAGTTTTTATTCCCTTATATTATTTCATAGATTGAATCATAATCAACTATAAAATTTTTGATTGCTAAATAGAAAAGCTTCCAGAAGTTAAGACATCATTAAGACCTCGGGGACCAAAGGAAGATGCGAGACTCTCTGACTTCCAAGTTGAATTAATCCAACTTGCGTCCCAGCTTAATGGTGATTATATGCTCAATACTTGATATTGGCAAAAGCATGACAGTAGGTGAAGCCAACCGATATGCAGAGGATGCGATTGAGAGGTTTCTGGAAGCTGGAAGGGCTGCTTTGAGAACAGGGGCAAATGAGTCTGCTATGGTTACAATGAGACCCTCCCTCACTAGCCGAACATCTGGAGAAGAGTTTGGTAGTTATGGGAGAACCTATTGATCTCTCACCAATCTACGATAGGTTGTATATAAATGCTTGAATCCCCATGTTTTGTTCTCTCTCTCTCTCTCTCTCTATATATATATATATATATATATATATATAAAAATGGAGTATGGTAATGGTAAATTTTAAAGATACATCTACGATAAATAGATTTTTAAAAGCTACGATCGTGCCTATCACCCATCGATTTGTAACGATTTGTGAATTCACTCTACGATCGTAGGGTGAATTCACCCTCCTATTCTTAGATTATTTATACGATTTGTGAGTATTCAATCACTCTACGATCGTGAAAAAACTTAATTACACTATCAGATACTTCCATATTCCCCATATATATATATATATATATATAAATAATGTATCCTATTTAAACAAATTGACAGTTTTACGTCTTAGTTAGGGATATCAAGTAGGTAGTGGAATCTTCTGTGTTGTGGTGTGTATGCGTTTAGGGGATTTCTCAGTATTAACTCTTGAGCCTTGTGAGGTCAAGGAGAGTGAACAGTCTGAGGCTAGTATTGGATAACAAATGAACCATCACCCTGCACTGCCTTAAAGTTGGATAGGTTGGACACCCTTTGTTCCTTGAATTGAGGAACTGCTTGAACCTACAATTTGGACACCTTCATTGTCAACATTAGGCTGAAAGTAACACTGGTTTCTAAATTACTACTTCCTCCGTTCTTAAAAGATTGTCGTTTAAGGTTTTGACACATGTATTAAGAAAGTGTCATTTACCAAGTAAAATTTGTTTGAAATTTCATCACTATCTCTGTATGAGAAATTAAAAATTATTAATAAAAGGGAGAGAATTTCTTGGGACAAGGAGAGAAGGTAGGGGTAATATAGGAAAATAAATAATTTATTCTCTTTGAAAGTTGTAAACAATAAATTTTTTGGAATAAATTTTTTCTCTTAAAACGATAATTTTTAAGGGACGGAGGGAGTATTATAATTTTTTCTTTTTCACTTGTAGTAGGTAACAATGATTCACCCAAAAAAGATATAATAATTACAGAAAGAAAATTATTAAACAATGATTTTTATTATTTGTTCGTTACATTAATGGTGGACCAAATGCCAAGTTAGTTACTCCCAAGAATTTTTATAGCTTCGTTCGGTTTTATGAGAGAACTTCCAGATCCTAGAGTTGAAATTTACAGAAAAGTAATTAGAGTTTCAAGTCTAATTGTTGGACGGACATAGGTCGACTTCCTATCATGTTCTTCATTTTCTCCTATCATGTTATTCTAGCCTTAATGTTAAATGTAAAGAATTATGATTAATGTTAATTGTAAAGTAGTCTAGTTTCTTTAGACCAAAAAAGAGATTATTTACCGTAAAAGAGAAGTCTATCTACACTTGATACAAGTCACTCATTTAGAATGCACAACTTGTGTAAAACATGCAAGTGGGCAGTAAAACTTCGTACAGTTATGGCTAATAGCCACTATTCAAGGGACCATAAGCATACCTATAGGCTATAACATCAGCCTATCTTCCCTCTTCTTCTACTGCCAACCATCTTTCCCCCCTCCTCTCTCTCTCTCTCTCTCTCTCTCTCTCTCTCTCTGTGTGTGCGTTTGCCGGCTCAATGGATGCCTCGTGGGAAGCCAGTGTCACAGATTCAATCAACACAATTTACCTTCTATTCTCAGCCTACCTAGTCTTTGTTATGCAGCTCGGCTTTGCCATGTTATGTGCGGGCTCAGTCCGAGCAAAGAATGCCATGAACATAATGCTCACCAACGTAGTGGATGCCGTGGTTGGCAGCATTTCTTACTTCCTCTTCGGCTTCGCCTTTGCTTTTGGTGATGGTTCAAATTCAAACCCTTTTATTGGTACACAATATTTTGCTCTTAAAGACATTCCCAGCTCTTCTTATGACTATAGTTTCTTCCTGTATCAGTGGGCTTTTGCTATTGCGGTTGCTGGTATAACCAGTGGCTCCATAGCCGAGCGCACCCAGTTCAGTGCCTACCTTATTTTCTCTTTTTTCCTTAGTGGGTTTGTTTATCCAATTGTGGCTCATTGGGTTTGGTCATCTAGTGGTTGGCTTAGTCCGAGCTCGAGTACTTTGTTGTTCGGCTCAGGTGCTATTGATTTTGCTGGGAGTGGAGTGGTGCATTTGGTGGGTGCTATTGCTGGGCTATGGGGCTCACTGATAGAAGGTCCACGGGTTGGCCGGTTCGATGCTTTTGGTAAGCCTGTGCCGATGAGGGGCCATAATGCAACTCTGGTGGTGCTTGGGACATTCTTGCTATGGTTTGGATGGTTTGGTTTTAACCCGGGCTCGTTCAACAAAATTCTTGTAGCGTACCCTGACACAATCGATCAAGGTCATTGGACCTCAGTGGGGCGGACTGCTGTTACAACCACCCTTGCCGGTTCAACTGCTGGTATTGTAACCCTATTTGGGCGGCGGCTCCTCGTGGGCCATTGGGATGCTCTGGATGTTTGCAATGGGGTTCTTGGTGGGTTTGTGGCAATAACATCGGGCTGTGCAGTGGTGGAGCCATGGGCTGCAATTGTGTGTGGTTTTGTTGCGGCTTGGGTGTTGATTGGGCTGAATGTGTTGGCTCTGAAACTAGAATTTGATGATCCTCTGGAGGCAACCCAATTGCACGGTGGGTGCGGAGCTTGGGGTTTGATATTTACTGGCCTGTTTGCGAAAGAGGAATTTATTGTTCAGGCATATGATTCGGGCATGAGTGGGATAGTGCGGCCTTATGGTGTGTTTTTGGGTGGGGGTTGGAGTTTGTTTGGAGCCCAAGTTGTTGAACTTTTGGTGGTTGTGGGGTGGGTTAGTGTGACAATGGGGCCTCTTTTCTATGCACTTGACAAGCTTAGGATATTGAGAATATCTATGGATGAGGAAGTTGCAGGTCTTGACATCTCTAGCCATGGAGGCTATGCTTACAATGCTCATCCAGAAGAAACTGGGCCTCGCTACTATAGTGAGTACGTGCGGCTTCAAGACCAACAATCATGAGACTCCTATTTTCCAAATTGAAAACAGACGGTCAATGGTGTTTTGGTTCTATGAATATAAAAGTAAAAATGCAATTTAACACTTCCAGATCCTTTTATATAATAGGTTAAATATCTTTTTTTTTAATTAGTTAAATTAAAATCTATTGAGACTTATTTAGTGAGCAAGATGGAGAATTCATGCATATTATAATTAAAAGCATCTATGAGATCGTACGTATTTCTGATAAACATTACATCATGGCCTGTTGACAAAACAAAACAAAAGGCACGACAACCATGGGCTACGAAAAAAAACCTGTTACATGCATTCAAACATCTAGAATTGCAATCCCTATCTTGCTTGAATCAAGAGGACTTCCTATATCCTTTCCAGAGAAAAGTTTTTCCAAGCATATAATTAATACTACAAGGATTCATGTGACCAAGTTTTTTTAAGAAAACAGGCGGCATTAGCTGCCGGATTTGAACCCACCATAACCCTGCCAACAAAAAAGTTATTTTAATTTGGAGCTTGGAATTAAAGGCAAACCACCAAATCTACTGTTGTTCAAACTCGTTTCTTGTGCCTTGAAACAGTTTAACTGCAAATCAATTATTAGCCATTACAGATTATTCACATAGATAAATTATTTATTTTCAAAGAAGCACTAATCGTAATAATTCAAACTTCTTCTCCTTCTTTATTTTAATTTTTTTTGTACATATAATTTTAAGAATGATCGTCAGAGCTTACTTGACGCAAGCCTCCAACTCATTGAAAACTTTGTCCTTAGTCAGTATCCAATGATAACAGTACCTAGCTTCATATTGAGCATCTCTCTGAATCTTTAATTGGTAATTGGTAGTTTGTATCTCAGTATAAGTTCGCAATAAGTTCACAGAAAGGTCGAACTACTGTGGAGAGACAAACAAAACATTTGGGCAAGGCTATTAATCCTCCATTTACAAAGATTAATAATGATATTGGCCTCTGATTAACTGTAAAGTGATCATCTAATTCAATTTCAAGCCCAGATTCAGTATTCATTCTGTTCTTATTTTCACCTCCAAGTTCCAATCTTTTCAAATAGGTTTCTTGGCAGAAATGCAGAACATATATAATCTTGGGAAATAAACTAATGGCAATGAAGTGGTAAGTATGCCCCCTACCAAAATTAGTCAATTTCATATACATTTTCAACCAAAAAATAATTCATTCAAATTTTTAGGAATCATTAATTATAATTTTTCCTCTATTGTCCTCAACTATCTTTCTATCTCATTTATCTAGATAACTATATAATATATTTTTTATTAATTAATGACTTCCTTAATAAATATGAAACCTTTTAAAACTTCACTTATTTAAGAAGGGAGAGAGTAGTACGTACAGTTAGTACTGTCATATGTGTGTCTAATCTTGTTCTATCCTATTCCGGTGTGATTTCCTAGCTAATTGGAGTTAGTTTCAATTTAAATTAATTTCTTCCTTGCAATGCCACGGTACTATGGTAGTAGGATATGCATGAATATTATTCCTCTCTATTATTTTAAAATTTCATATAAATCATGTCAATTTTTAACTTTAGATTAATTTTTTAAAAGGTCTATGATCCTTCTTATCAAAATATAAGATCAATTTAATTTTTTGAAATCTTTTAAATATAAAAATTATTATAATTTTATTTAATTCATATTAATATTAAATTTGAAAATATGTCTGTCAAATTGATTTTAAGTGGTCCTGTATTTTGGATTGGACATCATAAAAAGTTGTTCATTAAATACTACATCCATCGCGAAGATGGCCCTAAACGGTTAATATCAAGCCACGTACTCTCCCGCCACTTCCCACCACCGCAATGTCGGATATAACCCGCCAGCCTTATCATTGGGGAAGTATCTCAAAGGACACTTCGGTAGTTATCCTTCCCAGTGCCCTCTCATTTGCTAAGTCGGTTGACTTCTTCTTCCCCTTCCGCCCCCGATTTCACTTCTTCGAAATCAAACTAAATTTCAGCTCTCTGTTTGTTCCTCTGCTCCAATCGAAACAAGTAACAAAACCCATATGCCATATCTTCTGCTTATTTGACGAAAATGGCCCCGCAAACTAGAAGAATGGCATTCCCTAATGTGGTTATTGAAAGAGACGAAGATTCTGAAGAAAGTTCATCATCATCATCAGAAGAAGAAATGGAAGAAGAAGAAGAACCTGAAAAAATAGAGGAAATCGAAGAGAATTTGGTGGCGAAGAAGAAAGAGAAAACTCCCATTACTATTAGTCTTAAGAAAGTCTGCAAAGTAAGGCCTCTCTATTTTTCTCTCTCTTCACTACCCTTTGATTTTTTCCCATTTCGGTTTTATGTTTATGTAGTGTATTTTATGTAGGTGTGCAAGAGAACAGGTCATGAAGCTGGGTTTAAGGGGGCTACTTATATTGATTGCCCAATGAAACCGTGTTTTCTCTGCAAAATGCCTGGTAAATTATCTTATATGATTGTTGTCATTCTTTTGTGTTGGCAGTTTCAATGACTTGTAATTTTAAGTTTGGACGAAACTGTTAAGTGTTACTAAATCAGTACACCTTGGATTGTCATGAAGTGGCTTAATGTCTATGTATTGAGGTTTATGGGTGTTCACCCTTGGTACTAGGATGCGAAGGGAATTACTTCCTCTGTCCCAAAATGAGTGTACATTTTTATCTTTTTCTAAAATGAGACTCAACCATTAATGCATCACATATAATTCTGTGAAGTTGTGATCCTTGCATTTTATTTCAAAGTTGGAACTTTTAAACTCACATTTTGGGATGGAAGGAGTATGTTGTTGCAAGTTTGATTTTTGCTGACAGTTTGAGGGCATTTGGTATGATTCAAAGAATTCATGTATGCAGTTTATTTTCAGATTTGTGTCCTCGGAGTGGCAACCTTCTTAATTATTTTTAAAAAATCTGTAATATCATCCTTCAGTTAGAGACGACTAATAGGGAAAGGAGGAAGGGATTATAGTGAAGGCAAAACCTTTTGGCATCTTCATGGGCAGATTCAGCCCTTTGGTTCAGTGGGGTCAAATTTAAAGAAAAATTCTCAATAAAAAATTAAAATATAATACAATAAATCACAAAATTAAATAATGCTCATATATTGTTTACAATAACATTTTTTGAGACTCCATAACTTGAAATTGTTGCATGATAGCCTCATTTTCAATAGTTACAAAAAATATCTTGTTCAATAATGTAAGTTACTAAACAATTATTTATCCATTCATCTTTGAATTTTATTTTTTTATGGGTCAATATTGTTGCAAAAAATATCATGATAGCCTCATTTTAAACAATTGTAAAACTTCACAAACAATTACTAAATTTGTGAAATTATAAAAAAGAAAAATTACAATATGCTTTAAAGAATTTTTCTTTAATGGGTAACACGTTGTGGCTAAATGACTGAAAAAGAAAGAGTAGAGACATTCATTAATTTTTTAGGTAAACACTTTATATAGAGGGGGAGGGGGACAAACTGAAACCTGAAAATTCAGTGGGGTCAATTGCCCCCTCTGCACTTAAGGTGGATCCGCCACTGGGCATTTTTTACTTTCTATAAACGTTCATCTTTTTGAAATAAATAGCAAACGTTATCAGTTTTTTGGTTAGTTTACATTTATGAAATGACATGATTAGTGCTTACATTATTTCATTCTCGTATTCTGAATTCTTTGTATTTCGTCTCCATGGACAGAGGCTCCTTTTTTACATGGATTTTTGGTTGATTAAATTTTACAACTTGAAGTTTTTGATATATTTAGAACTGGAATTTGAACCCTTTTTTTTATATATAATATGGTGCTAATAGTGTTCTACTTTTGCTTTGGTGGCTTAAGGCCACACGACAATTACTTGTCCCCATCGAGTGGCAACTGAACGGGGTCATACCAGCACCCCATAAAAATTCACGTAACTCATTGGAATTTGTCTTTGAGCGGCAGCTGAGGCCCACCATTACTAAAGTAAGATTCTTCTTGGCAACCGATAAATGTTTCAGTGGTTGGATCTCGTGTTTAATCATACTAGCATTTTAGACCAACTGGTTTTAATTGCTTATGGAATGCCACTTGTTATTTATCGAAATGATAGTTCACGTAATGGCTAAATTGCTAAACTGTTCTTGTTAAATTTTTATTTGTCAAAATGATAGTTGCTTTGGACTCGGAATTTTTTTCCTCAGAAGCATTGCAGTTTAATAGAAGCTGCTAAATTAGTTTCTTTAAAGCTAAAATAACCCATGAATATATCAGGGAGTGTGTTTAAATTCTTGGTTTTAAGTTTTTTTATATATTTTATTTGTTTCAAGGATCAAGCAAGCTTCAAGTTTGAGTTAGATATAGTTTTCCTGGTCTAATAATTTTTAGTTATTGAATCCTCTTGAAACCAATCATAATGAGATTTGAAATAATGGAAATGGAAAATTCGATCTGTATGATCTGTAGCACATCAACTTTCTGCGAGCAATTAATGTAGGCAGTTTTAGATGAAGTTTTGGTTACAAGCTCAACTGTTTTGATTGTCCAAATCATTAGTAGATGAAAAACCATTTTCTGAGACATTTTCTTTACTTTTCCATATCTTATCTGGTTCCTACTTTCGGACCAATGTTTACATTGGTTGATAATAATACGTCGATGTTAATTTGAATTTTCTTGGCCAAGCTCTAGCCTGGTATATTATTCTATGTTATCTTCAAAACATGTATGTTCGGATTGTCCAATTTCTATGTCCCCCGGGTAGTTATATAATGCGGTTAGTTGGATATTTTATTGCATTGTAATTTTAATTGTCTTATCTATCCTCCGTGTAATAGACTAAACCCCACATTGTAGTTATTTAATGCAGTTTACAGGATATTATTATCACAATGTAAATGTCTGATTAAATCTCCTCTGTGCAATAGATTAAACCAGCATTTGTTATCCCAAAGCAAGTTATTTGTGCGGTAATCAGATCATAGCAAACGAGTTACTTGCTTGGAGTTCCATCCAAGTAGAAGTAACATTCTTTTATCAGGTGACAAGGTAAGTGTTATCTGTATTGGTTGAACTCAGTGTTGGTTTGAGTTGACTTGGAGCTTAAATTATTGATACTAATTTTCTTTTTGGTTTGTTGTGAAAAGAAAGGACAACTTGGGGTCTGGGATTTTGGAAAAGTACATGAAAAGACAGTTTATGGGAACATACATGGTTGCATACTTAATCACATGAAGTGAGTCATATTTATCTTGCTAGTTTTAATTGCTGATTATTAACCACATGAATTGAGTCATATTTATCTTGCTAGTTGTAATTGCTGGTTATTTTTATATAGTTATGAATAAAATGAATTATTCTACGCGTAGTTCTTATAAAAGGGGATATTATCCAAATATCTGCAGGTTTGACCCAAGAAATGAAGGAACAGTATATGGTGCATCTTCAGATGGAACCATCAGTTGCACGGACTTGGAGACAGGAATTTCATTATCATTGATGAACCTTAATCCTGATGGATGGCAGGTATTTCTAAATTTAAAACATTTTTCCTTTCAATAAACAAATTATATTATTTTATGTGATCATCTTTTTTCAATTTCTCAAAGAAAAATTGAACCTTTATGGCCTATGATCAGTTTTCTGATTCTATAAACCTCTGGATGTATGTGATAATGCGACTATTATAGTTTCATCCTTAAACTTTATAGATTTTGTGTGTAAGAATTTTAGTCCCTTTCCATCCCAGCTGCAATACTGCTTCCTTTTTAAAGCCAAGTTTACTGCAGTTCGACAATGTAATGATATGCTTATTAGTGACAATCAGGTTGACACGAGTTATATTCCAAATCATTTAGTGTTCTTCATATGCCTTAACCATGTCAATTATTTGCTCGTGATGCAAATTTGTAGTCCATTTACATGCAAGGATTAGTTGAATTTCACCGTATAATTTTATATACTGTTTTATTTTTCCAAGGTCAAAGCTTATCTTTTTGGCTATAATCAGCACCCGCCAGCCAGACCCTTTGGTGGGTAGTGGGCTGTTGGAGTTTAGGGTGATCAACAGTTTCAGTTAATAGATCCAAGCTTTGGTCTTGGACTATAAATAATTGATGGTTTTTCTGTAGGGTCCAAGCACTTGGAGGATGCTGTATGGGTTGGATGTAAACCCTGAGAAAGGTCTTGTGCTTGTTGCAGATAATTTTGGATCTCTGTACTTGTAAGTTTAACTTCTCTTTTTGTAGCTAATGTTAAATCTATTAGTGTTTTATCTAGCTGTTTTGGCTTCTTTTATAGCAATGAAAGTAATGATGTGTCATGCATTCATACCCATACCTCTCTTGATATCCATGGCTGCTTTCTTCCGTTCTTGTCTTGAAACTCAAGAATCTATTAGATGAGCGCATTGACAGAGTAAGATCAGTTTGTAATGAAGAAAAAAGAAGAAAAAGTTAAATCAAATTTGAGCCTTGGAGTAGAGAGAAAGTATTCTTTCTATGAAAGAACTTACGTAGCTGATTACATACTGCTGCTTGCATATTTTGTGATTTTAGTTGTACGTGTCTGTGTCCAGCGTAAAGTATATATAATTTAGGTTTGCTTCCTTTTTTTTGGTGTACACAGGGTGGATACCCGCTCTAATAGCAAAATAGGGGAGGCTGTTTTGATTCATAAGAAAGGAAGCAAAGTTACAGGGTTACATTGCAATCCCATTCATCCAGATCTTCTCCTTAGCTGTGGAAATGATCACTTTGTAAGCTGTCTTTCCTAGCAGTTCAAGAATTTATTCTTAATTAAGTACTGTTGTACGAAGAAAGTCAAAACATTGTAGAAATCATATCTGATCTTTGAGTATCTTGTGTTTGTATTTGGTTATTCACATTTGTGTTTCTTTGTTTGTTTTAATTGTTTTTGAAATGTTATGCATCTCAGGCTCGTTTATGGGACATTCGCCGGTTAGAAGCTGGGTCTTCTCTTTATCAGCTTTCACATAATCGTGTGGTGAACTCTGCTTATTTTTCTCCACAAAGCGGCAGTAAAATACTTACTACATCACAGGACAATCGTATTCGTGTATGGGATTCTATTTTTGGGAATTTGGATTATCCAAGTCGAGTAATTGTACACAGTCATGATTTTAATCGACATCTGACTCCTTTCCGAGCTGAATGGGATCCGAAGGTGATGCTTGTGTTTTGATCTTGGAAAACATCAAACTGTATATGTTCTAAATCCCTCTGGTTTGTCTTTAATAAAGTTGTTCTTGTGCAGGACCCTTCGGAGTCCCTTGTGGTTGTTGGACGTTACATAAGTGAAAATTACAACGGAGCTCTTTGCATCCCATTGATTTTATAGATATTAGCACAGGACAACTGATTGCTGAGGTCATGGACCCAAACATTACGACTATAAGTCCTGTGAACAAGCTACATCCACAATATGATGTTTTGGCATCTGGTAGTTCAAGGTATAGCCATGCACTCAATATTGTCAATGCTCTATGGTGACTAATATTTTTGAGAAATGCTATTTATATCCCATACCTTATGATCACCGTTTCAGACTTTTTTAAAACATTCCTGCTTTTTTTTCCCGGTTTTCAATTTTGGGTCCTGTTGTAATAATGTCCAGTTGCTAATCTATCCTTGAGAGTTTTAGATAATATTAAGTAATTCTCCGGTATAAGAAATTTGTCAAGATGTTTCCATTGTTGGTGTTGGATTTTAAGCATATCATAGTTGTCATTCTGTCAGGTCCCTTTTCATTTGGAGGCCTGAGGAGGAGTGGAGTTTGTTGAAGGAAAGGATGAGAAGAAGATTGTTCTTTGTGGAAAGGCTGAGAAGAAGAGGAAGTCTGAAGGTGATAGTGATGAGTCTGATGATGACACATTCAAAGGTAAAAAGAAGTCCAAGTCCAAAATCAAACACACCAAGTATTAAGGGGGGCAAGCGATAAGCTTGTAGATATAGTATTATGCAGTGTTTCTGGGCCTGTAGCAGTTTTTTGGCTTGCAGTGCTGAACAGGATAACTTGGCATTGTAACATCTTTTGTGGATTTGCATTGCAACATCTTTTTGTTTTCATATCCATTGCCTCTGTTTCACTAATATCTACCATGTTTGTTTGTTTGTTTACTTGTAAAATATTTATTCAAATTTTTGTAGCCTATTGGATTGTAGTATTAATTCTGTTTGATCAGTTTTTGAACTTTTCCGGTTGGAATTTGGATGGTTTAATTTATTTATTTTCTGAAATTTTATATTTATTACCATATTAATTTTGAAAAGGAAAATTTTAAATTAATCTAGTAAAGTTAATTTATTTATATTTTTAAATAAAGGTGAAAAAAAAACGTATATTTGGGTGTCTAATCAACAAAGAGAAAAGTTTAAACGGTATTAAATACCAACTATCCCCTAAAAGACTGATAAAAATAAAATGATAGTATTACTTTTCATTTCATAAAAATGTTTTATTTATAAATTTTAATAATATATTTTTGTCTCGCTTAATATAATAATATCGATATGATAATGAAATTATGATAATAAATATAAGTATATATATATATATATATATATATTAGTGATTGTTTTATAGTATCAACTTCAGAATTAATAATTAATATATGACTTTTTGTTTGAATTAAATGAGAATCTTTTCATCATAAAAATAAATTTTGAATTTTAACTGAATTCAGAAGAATTATCATTTTCATTCCATTTCGAGTTTCCAATTTCTTCAATAATCCGTAATTTTATACAACGAAATGGGAAAGTTATCTAAAAAATAAAACAAATACAAACCGGAGAAAATTTCTTACACGTGTTACCAAGAATAGCCACATCTGGAAGTCTTATGAAGCGGGCAAAGCACTAAAATAGGGACACTTCCGTCCTTTCAAACCTTCAAAATTCGCGGGGCAACGATCTGATAAACACTGGGGAAAAGGTTAGTTTCATTTTGGAGATCACGCTTTCTAGAAGGACAAAGAGTAGGGAGTCCGATCGCTCAGACTCTCAAATAAACTGTGTTATATATAAACACATAAACTATGTTAATTAGTTAGAGAGTGAGAGTGAGAGTGTGAGAGAGAGAGAGAGAGAGAGAGATTTAATAATAATGGCAGCTTCAAATGGAAGCGAATATTTTGAGTTAGACGTCGAAGCCGGCCACGGCGAGTTGTTTTCCCGGCCGTCCAACGCCGAAGAGGTGGAGAGGGACGAGGAGGAGCTGCTGTGGGCTGCGATCGAGAGGCTGCCGTCGCAGAAGCGGACGAACTTCGCATTGCTCAGAAAAGCCGTTTCGAAATCCGCCGGCGGCGAAGGGGAGAAAACCGAGACGGTCGACGTCAGGAAACTCGATCGGTACAATCGAGAGCTTGTTGTAAAAAATGCGTTGGCGACAACGGAGCAGGACAATTATATACTCCTCTCTGCAATTAAAGAACGACTCGATCGGTAATTAATGCATTGTTACGCAAAAGGAGAAACAAATTGAGCTTAATAAAGAACAGTTTCCCTAATTTAATTTATTAAATTAGTTTTTGAATGAGTTATGTATTCGGTGTTTGATCTTGAATGATTAATATTTATTAGTGATGGTTTCAGATCTTATGTGATTAATTTCTATTTTTCAACTTCTCACCGTACGTGTGAAATTGTTGGAGATGGGGTTTCAAAGGTTGAAATAAAGTTTGTTCATATTTACTTTTAGTATATGCTAATAGCGCGAAAAGATAAATTATTGTTTGTAATGAAGCATATATGATCATATGTGTGTTCTTCAATGTGAATTAATATGTATATAACGATATATATATATATATATATATATATATATATATATATAAAAATAAAACTTATTTTATTATTATTATTATTATTATTATTATTATTATTATTATTATTATTATTATTATTATTATATTTTAGCTTATTAATTTTGTTTTTGTTTTTTCATCACGGAAAAGAGTTGGAATAGAGGTACCAAAAGTCGAAGTAAGGTTTGAGAACTTGACGATCTCAGCAAACGTACAAGTCGGTAGCAGAGCTTTGCCGACTTTAATTAATTATTCTCGAGATGTGATCGAGGTCTGCTATTAGTTTCATACTATAGTTTTGCTTTTAATTCATCAATTTGTGTCTTTGGAATTGGTTTATTTATCAACTTAATGATAAAATGCTCCTAATAAAATGAATGCAGAGATTATTTACTGGTTTGAAAATCTGTCGTCCAAGGAGACGTTCTCTTACCATCCTGAACAATGTCAGTGGTGTTTTGAAACCAGGAAGGTATGTAATTTGATTCTCTCTATGACCTTTTTAACAGCACATGTGGTGGAGAAGAAAGATCATCTAGCTAGGTTAATTCTGTTGGAGCTATAAGCCTATAATGTATCCAAATAGACTTAACAGGTGGCCGGCTATTCATACTCCTATATAATTGGCAGTTGAATAAAGTAAATTTGCATGCTAAAACTAAAAAAAATATCTAACATCAATTTCATTGTGGAACCTTACAAATTTCTTCAGAGACAAATAATTATTATATGCTGAGGGTTCAAAGAATTCATAGATTTAAATGCTTGATTTCTATTTAGATCTCATCTTGATTTGTGATATAAGATCTCAACTAGAGGGGAAAAATCTGAGATTGATTTATAAAAAATATATAATATAATGACAATTAAATGCTTGGAGGATCGGTGACCGAGTTGAAGCACTTATACAATTGGATTTCTAGATAAATAACTAACACTTATGAATCGGATAGTGTTCGGTAAATAAATTATTAAAAAAAACTATGGAGTGATATTTTGATAAGTTTTTAAGTTATAATAGACTAGCAATTTTAAAGATATTATAGGTTAGCATAAAGTTTCTGTTTGCACTGTTTATGCAAACAGAATTTTTTTTTTTGGCCATGATGAAAGAACATGAGCTTAAGAGATTAAATAAAGCGCTAGATAAGAGTCCATGAGGGTCTAATAATCTATGGTATTATCAAACAATCTTAAATGTAACTTTTTTAAATGTACTAAATATTGTAGCAATTAAGATTGAAAGATACCATAATAAGGGGTGTTCGGCAGTGACTTATAAGTTAGTCAAACCAACTTATAAGTCATTTGCCTTTGTTTGAGTGTTTGGGAGCTACTTATTTTTTTAACTTATAAGTTGGCTTTTAAGTCAAAAAAAATAAGCAACTATTTGTGACTTATTTTAAAATGACTTATAAGTTATTTTAAAATAAGTTAGTTTGATATTTTGTTAATTGCGTATTCTTATTTGGCCAAATGACATGCTCTAGGAAATTATTTTTGATCTATTTATTACTCCTCAATTCTTGTAAGAAACAAACCTGAAATACATAGAGACAGATTTGAATATAGTATTTAGAAATGTGAAAAATACTGCTAAATCATCAATGTGATAGACATTTAGTATCAACATATCCACATCTTGGCCAAAACCCAAAAAGCAGACATGTTTTACTTTTACATTTACCTTAATGCAATTAGTTTACTTTTTATTGTAAAATAATCAGTGCAAGTTTTATTTATTTTTTGTTGACCTTGATAGGATGACATTGCTTTTGGGGCCTCCTGGCTCTGGTAAATCCACTTTACTTTTAGCTCTCGCTGGGAAACTTGACGACGGTAGCTTAAAGGTATGTGCTGAATACATAACCAGGCCAATGACTTCCTTTTCTTCCTTGCCCAAATGAAAGGATTATAGTGGAATAAGTTGTCAGCAGCTGTAAATTTTTTGAACTGATACATGGCATACGGCTTGTTTGCAACTTGCTGACGTTTTCCTAATCTCCAAACAGATTATATGAGGAGTGAGTTGTTTACAAATGTGTGTGATATAGAAAAGAAAACTGTTTGAAAATTTTACTGGCTTTATCTTGTGCTAATGGTTCTTCTAAAAGGAA
This sequence comes from Panax quinquefolius, assembly GCA_020205615.1. Classification (NCBI taxonomy): domain Eukaryota; kingdom Viridiplantae; phylum Streptophyta; class Magnoliopsida; order Apiales; family Araliaceae; genus Panax; species Panax quinquefolius. The sequence continues at coordinate 10,650,368 of CM035162.1, read as the reverse complement.
TGAGAGTTCTAGAGAGTATAAATTCATTGTAAAATGAAGTATGGTAATCTTTTTTACAAAATTTTAATATAAGTGACGTAGTATTCTGTAAAAATTTAACCTTAATGTTGATGTCAATGATTTGTTTTTAACCCATGCATAAACCAAACATGCTCCTTAATAAGAAAAGGGTAATGAATGGTTTAGGATAAAACAGATGTTGATTTCCTTTGTTCCTATATTTCATAATTGGTGAATAGATGTCTACTTAAATTGAATTTGAGTAACTTAGATTGTACTTAATTTAATATTTTGTTAATGCTTATTTACCAAGATATCAATATGGCAATAAGCAGTAAGAGTGCTTGCATTTACTTAGATTCTGTTATAGGTGCAAATCTGTCCATCTTATTATAAAATTTTGTTTTGGTTTCAGAAAAGTGGAAATATTACGTACAACGGTCATAATCTTGATGATTTCTTCATTCAAAGAACTTCAGCTTATATAAGTCAAACAGATAATCACATTGCAGAGATGACTGTACGAGAAACTTTAGATTTTGCCGCTAGATGTGAGGGTGCGAGTGAGGGATTTGCAGGTTTGTCCCATACATCTGTTAAGGGACTTGTATATTTGCAATATATTATTTTTAATTTATATCTAGTTAAATCATGAACTACCATCAATACATTGTTTTGAATTCAAATCTGGGCATATTGTGAAGACTAATTTCCCATTGAATTTTCTCTATTTTTTATTTATTTATAAAACTCTTTTACTTGTCTGCTAGTGTAAACTGTAAAGGTGTTCCATTTTCATGCTGCTAATGAAGCTTTAGGATGGGTTGTGTTGTGGATTAGATTGGATATGCATAACCTTTGTTACTTTGCGGTCTTGTTTCAACCAATGCTTGACAAGCACCATCATTTTCTTTTCCTTTTCTGTGGTTTTCTGCCAAAAAAAACAACCACCACCATAATTACTTCTAAGATCAGTTTCCAGTATATTGTCTATTTGCTATTTTATTTTTCTGTGTTAGATTCACCAATTACAATTGATTATCTGATTTATAAATCCATTGATCGCTCACACCATTTGACTTTTTGTTGTTTGAATTTTATGACTTGCTTATTGTTGTAGCCTTAAAATTTTTGAACCATCCATGTTTCAATTAAGTCATATGCTTGCTGGACTGGCCTCGTGTGAAAATGAGATGAGGCATTCAGTCTCTTCTTTATTTGATTTTTCTTTTTATCTTCAGTCTTATTTATTATAGAGTTTAACTAGTCCTTGCTTTTGTTACTCTTAAAAGTCTCAGTATTCTTGGTTAGTTCCTATGGCCTTTTGTTAATCCCCCTGTTAATCTAATGTTTAATTGATAATAACCAACTCAAAATTAAAGGCATTTTACGTGAAATGTTTCTCAATAATTCTTACCTTTTATATGTTTAGAACGAGTTTTGTTAATAATTCAATTTGGCCTCGTGTCTATGCAGTAATTTTCTGTCTCTTGATATTTTGCTTTCAGGATATATGGATGATCTTACTCGATTAGAAAAGGAAAAGAATGTTCGCCCTATTCCTGAAATAGATGCTTTTATGAAGGTTGTCAATTCAAAATGTTTGGATCTTGTCAATGCCAATACTATGGTGTTATGTATATATATATATATATATATATATATATATATATATTATCCAGTCAGATTGTTCCACTCTGCAACACTTTTATCCTAATGCTTTTCGAACACATTCTCGCTGCTCAGGCATCATCTGTTGGTGGCAGAAACCACAGTGTTTCGACGGATTATATATTGAAAGTTCTTGGTCTTGATGTTTGCGCTGACACACTTGTCGGTAATGATATGCTCAGGGGAGTTTCAGGTGGTCAAAGAAAGAGAGTTACTACAGGTCTCTCTCTCTCTCTCTCTCTCTCTATATATATATATATATATATATATATATATATATATATATATATATATCCATGTGGGTATGTATGTATGTGTCAATCTATGTGTATCTTCTTTTTTCACACTTTCTCAAAATTATTCCCATTTCTAGTGCCTTTCAGGTATATTTTAAGCTTGTGTTCCTCTCTGTAGTTTGAGTGTGAAAAAAAAGAGAGAAAAGGATGGCAATGATTTATCTAGTAATGGAGTTTCCATGTGTCTGGTTGTGCTTGTGCGCTGAACTGATTCAATAATTGATAATCTAGATGCAAATGCTGAAACTTCAACAAATGGGCAAGGCTAACATAATATTTCAGTTTCAAGATATGCTTGCCAGGATGATAGTTGCCATAATAATTGAACACCAAAACTAAGTAACAGTCGCATAATGCTTACATCACAAAAGTTGAAACTACAAAGATTCTAATATATTAACCTATTACTTGTGATGGATTGTAAGAAATGCTCACTATAACTTTTCCCATAGCTGGTAACGTCTTGTTCAGTCACAAGTGTCACTGTTACCGCACATTAAGATTTTGAGGATTAGATAAGCAAATACAGTCATGTAGAAAGGTTTTTTCTAATATTCTGAAGAAATGGGAGTGCTAGGAGAAGGGAGTGAGAGACAGAGGGTTTCCATAATTTGAAACTCAGAGAGTAGTCAGAATTCCATTTCAAAACTAGATAGTGGAATATGTGCCAGATGATAACTGATTCATAATAATAAATGCTCCATAGGAATGCCAGTATATGACTTTCTTTTGATTGAGTTTTGATGAATGATATCCTTTAAATTATGAAAGAAGGGAAATTTTCACTGTTGTCCTGTAGAAAGCCATTGGATTTGTTGTTGAATAAATAATGAAAATATTTATTATTCCCTCTACACGATGGTTTAATAATAAGAGGATTAAAAAGTAGTGTTATATTTTATAATCAAATTGGGAATATGTTATAAGACTTCTGAATTATGAATCTGCACTTCAGAAAATCCTTCCTTTTCCATGTTTATTTTAAATGCCCCATGATTCGTCTTCCAATATAGACTTTTATAGTCTTTCACTACTGATATGTTTATTATTGACATGATTTAGATATGCTCCATCTGTATACCCTTCTTCTGCATGTACGCTTATTTCTCTTTTGTTAATCTACGTTCCTGTTAGTTTTATGGAACTTTTGATTTGTTAGTCTTCTTATTACTCTATTTTCTATGTCTATGACATCCTTCTTCCGCGTATGATGTTTACCTAAGTTTATGAGGTGTGGTTCTCCACTTCGAGGCTAGGAAATATCATCCCACTGTGAATACCACCTAGGGATATGTGATGCTTCTCATTGTCATTGCACAGTGTCTGGAGTGGTGTCAACTGGTGTATTATTTTCACTATTAAGAATGAAAAAGATAACAGATATGCTCATTTGTTGCAGAGAACACTATGACTACGGTTGGTTTTAGGACACTTTCATCAAATATGATGATTGACTTTGTCATACTTTTGTAGGAGAAATGGTGGTCGGGCCGAGGAAAACCCTTTTTATGGATGAAATATCAACTGGACTCGATAGTTCTACAACATTTCAAATTGTGAAATGCTTACGAAATTTTGTTCATCTAATGGAAGGATCACTTTTAATGGCTTTGCTTCAGCCCGCTCCTGAGACATTTGACCTATTCGACGATCTAATCTTATTATCAGAAGGGTACATGGTGTATCAAGGCCCTCGAGCAGAAGTTGTTGAATTCTTTGAATCGTTAGGTTTTCGGTTGCCGCCTCGTAAGGGAGTAGCAGATTTTCTTCAAGAGGTATTATATTTACTTGAAAATTATTTTGACTGATGCTTACTAGGTGATCATCTAACTTGTGTACTTTCATAGGTTACCTCAAGAAAGGATCAGGCGCAATACTGGGCAGATTCTTCAAAACCATATGTGTACATTCCTGTTTCAAAAATTGCCGAAGCATTCTTAAATTCCAGAAATGGAAGCTCTCTGAAGTCTTCTCTTTCTGTTCCTTATGATAAATCCAAGAGTCATCCTTGGGCTCTAGCTAGAACAAGGTTCGCTGTATCAAAAAGAGAGCTCTTTAAAACATGCTTTGCAAGAGAATTTCTACTGATTAAAAGGCATCGTTTTCTTTATATTTTTAGAACATGCCAGGTATGTTTCACCTTAGTTCTTTGATGATCTCACACTTTGTCTATTTATTATTGAAATTTGTATCAACATTTCTGTGACAAGTGTAACCTTTTAACGGTTCTCAAAAAAAGTGTAACCTTTTAACGGACAAAATAGTATAGTGAACTCTTTTTCATTATGAGTCCCATTGATTTATAGAGATCCGACAATAAACTTAGACCTGACTATTTTTGTGTTCCAGAACAGTTAGAATACTATATTGTTGGGCCTGAAAAAGCTCCAAAAGGAAAAGCGTAACTTTATCTGATTACAATTGGATGTTTTTCCCTTGGTTACATGAAATACATCTATGTGGACTTTCTTTTAACTAATTAATAATGTTGTTATATTGTGTATATTTTCATTTTTGATGCAATCTTTGAACATACATTGGGTGCATGTACTTGTGAAATAATATTGTGTATATTTTCATTTTTGAATTTGTTATATGGTGTGTATCTCATAGTTTCCTGTCTTATATTGATCAGGTTGCATTTGTAGGATTTGTCACATGCACAATGTTTTTACGAACAAGATTACATCCCACAGATGTAATAAATGGCAACCTTTATCTTTCTTGTTTGTTTTTTGGGCTGGTGCATATGATGTTCAATGGATTTTCTGAGCTACCACTTACGATATTCCGACTTCCAGTTTTTTACAAGCAAAGAGATAATTGTTTTTATCCTGCATGGGCCTGGTCTTTGTCTAGTTGGATACTACGTGTACCTTACTCAGTAATTGAAGCTGTTGTATGGTCTTGCGTTGTATACTACTCTGTTGGATTTGCTCCTGCTGCTGGGAGGTGCGCCCTGTTTGCTGTTGTTACTCTTCATATGCTTATTTACGTTTTTCCCATACTCATCTGCTCATAATAAATGTTTCAGGTTTTTCCGCTTCGTGTTTTTACTCTTTTCAGTGCACCAAATGGCGTTAGGTCTCTTCCGAACAATTGCTTCTTTAGCACGAGATATGATCATTGCCAATACATTTGGCTCAGCTGGACTGCTAGTTATTTTCTTGTTGGGTGGATTTATCATTCCCAAAGGTAAAACTTTCTTAGTTTTACATAAAATTTTGTAAAGAGAAGTTACCTTTATTGACTTGAGTTCCTCTTCATTCAGATATGATCAAGCCATGGTGGATCTGGGGATATTGGATCTCACCTTTATGCTACGGGCAACGTGCAATTTCTGTGAATGAATTTACTGCCACAAGATGGATGGAGGTTTGCTATTTGGAATTATTAATTACTAGCTGTATTATATTGCTTCCTCATGCTAAACAAGCATTATGTGTCATTAGTACTTTTACGGTGGATGCTACTGAATCAGACTTGGGACTTTGCAGATACCCGCAGGAGACACAACAGTTGGACTAAGTATTCTCCATTTACACAGTCTACCTGATGATAACTACTGGTATTGGCTTGGACTTTGTGTCTTGCTACTTTATGCGATTTTCTTCAATACTACAGTGACTTTGGCATTGACCTACCTCAACCGTAAGTTTTCAGACACTATGTTTATTTGTCCTATAACATTTTTATTATCAGCAATGTCAATCTCTTACCATTTGTGCATGTATGTGAAGACAAGTTTTGATATTTTTCATATCTCCATTATCTCCTGCAGCTATACGGAATTCACAGACAATAATTCCTCTAGATGCTGCTGAAGAGAATTCAGCTACTGTTGCTGGTTAGTCATTCTTGGAGTTTATAACTTTTACTTGTTCTCTAATTTGAATACAGTATATCTTTTAGAATTTTGTTCTGACATACATTAACCATAATTTGGAAGCAAGCAGCCGGGAAACCGCAACAGATCCAGTCATTGCTGAGAGTCGTTCTAAAAAGAAGGGAATGATTCTCCCATTTCAACCATTAACAATGACATTCCATAATGTTAATTATTTTGTTGATATGCCCAAGGTGTGGCTTTAAGCTTATTTGGTTCTACTCAACTGTTCTATAATTCAAGTGATTGAAAAACTAAATATATAACTGATCTTTCAGCATATGAGGTTAAAAGGTATACCAGAAAAGAAGTTGCAACTCTTGTCAAATGTAAGTGGAGTTTTTTCACCAGGTGTTCTTACTGCATTAGTTGGGTCAAGTGGGGCTGGTAAGACTACTTTGATGGACGTGCTTGCTGGTAGGAAGACTGGTGGATACATAGAAGGGGACATTAGGATATCAGGTCACCCTAAAGAACAACGCACTTTTGCAAGAGTTTCGGGATATGTTGAACAAAATGATATACATTCTCCTCAAGTGACAGTTTTTGAGTCAATATGGTTCTCTTCTAGTCTCCGCCTTCCAAAAGAAGTGACCAAAGAACAAAGACGTGTTAGTTGCCTCTAATTTACCTTCTTATAATTTAATATTCTTGTTGTTTGTTCTATTTTGTTATTAAAACACTTGACTAAAATTTTCTTCAGGAGTTTGTTGAAGAAGTGATGAGATTAGTCGAGCTTAATACTTTAAGAAATGCTTTGGTAGGGCTGCCAGGCAGTACTGGCTTATCCACTGAGCAAAGAAAACGTCTAACAATTGCTGTGGAGCTTGTTGCAAATCCTTCTATAATTTTTATGGATGAACCTACATCTGGACTAGATGCACGAGCTGCAGCCATTGTAATGCGAACTGTTCGTAACACTGTTGATACCGGAAGAACAGTGGTTTGCACTATACATCAACCTAGTATTGAAATATTTGAAGCATTTGATGAGGTTAGTGAGCTTAAGTTTCTTGATATGCATGATAATAATTTGTGTGTTATATTCTTACAAATATAATTTAAAAAGTGAATGAAAGTAGTTTGTGGTAAATAATACTCCCTTCGTCCCAGGATAAAATTCTTTATTACTATTTTTGGTAGTTCCAAGTTAAATGTCTACTTAACTTATAATCTATTTTTTACAATAATTTGCCTATAATACCCTTAGTATTAATTGTCATATTTCTATTCTGTATGCATATTTATGGAGTATCACTAGTCATGTGTAGAAAACTATGCAAGTAGATGAAAATTTCAATATGAACAATTTTGTCATTTGATCTTTTTTTTTTAATATGTGCAAAAAGTCAATTAAGACTTTTATCCTGGGACGAAGGGAGTGTATTATTGATACTATCTTCATTATTTTGATCTCAACGCTCAGTTACTTCTTATGAAACGAGGAGGGCGAGTAATCTACGGGGGGAAGCTGGGTGAGAAGTCACAGACAATGATAAACTATTTTCAGGTAACTCTTGGCATATGTTTAGAAGTATTAAAGATACTTCTATTTGGTTCATTTTGTTGTAAGAGGAAATCATTGTTGATTGAATTGTTATTCCCTTCCCCTTGTGAGTTTGTATTTTGTAGAAGACTGTTTTTTGTTGTTGTTGTTGGTATTTAGATATACTCTTAAGTCAAAATTAAGATACCATTCACAAATACTCCCTCTATTCCAAAATATAGGATTAATTTTGACTTTTGAAAATCAATTTGAGATATGTTAAAATTCAAATTAATTTGAATTCATTTAATTTTGGACAATACAATTATTGTAACTGTAAATTATATAAAAAGTACTACTAATTCCAAGTTTTATTGTTTTCAAAAGTTAAATGAGTCGTATTAATTTTGAATTTAAAAATATCTCATATTGACTCTGAAAAGTCAAACTTGATCTTGTATTTCAGAACGGAGGGAGTAATATTTGACAATTAGTAAATATAATTATTGTTAATCTCTTCTTTTTCTCATCAGATGTCATCATGTCACACCATTCATCAATGATTTCCCTCTTGATTAGATAGTTAGCAATTGATTTATTTACAATGGTTTTATCCTCTGGATGATAAGTTCTTTTATCCTTTTGTTATACTGCTACAGTTTGAGCCCTTACAAATTTTAGCATCACCAACTGTAGGATGGAATTTCTTATAGAGAATTAAACTTTGTAAGACGTTACAATTATGGTTTTCCATGTTCTTGTTTTTGAGATTTTTGTTATTATTATTTGGACCGATTGATAAGAGAACTGAGCTGGCCCAAAAAGCGCTTGGGCGCTCTACGTAGGATGTAGACTCCATTAGATACATTTCAATTTCTTTCTAATGGATCAAGACATACTGGCGCAATTTTTATCCGGTGGTTGGGCCAACCCACTAACCCCAGGAGAGGGAGGGTACACCAAAGACAATCCAACTAAAGAATAAGGGTATTCCTTCGCGGCTTTATCTGCCGTTACACGAGTACTTATTCATATTCGAGGAAGGCATGCCACAGGCACACTAGGAACAGTTGACTTCAAGTGAAATTTTATTGCTATAGCTATGCATTATTACTAGTTACTGCTGCACTTTCCTGGAGTATTTTGTCTACTGACCCTAATACATGTTGACTGAGCTACATATGTGGATACTACTTTTAGGTTTCCCTAGTTCAATTAGTGTATTTGAATATGTTTTTTTGGAGCTTTTAAAAGACATAATATATATATATATATATATATATATATATATATATATATATATATATATATATATATATATATGCACTTTATTTTTGATAGGATCCTAATGTTACTTCTCCTTGTGAAGGCAATTAATGGGATCTCTCCAATTCCCTCTGGATACAATCCAGCAACTTGGATGCTTGATATTAGCACACCTGGTGCTGAAGAAAGAATTGGTCAAGACTTTGCAGACACCTACATACATTCTGAGCAGTTTAGGTGAACTTTGTAGATGCTGAGTTACTCAGCAAAGTGATATTTCTGATAATTTCTCTTCTTTTTGTTGTTGTATCTTCCATTTATTATCCCTATATTCTTTTCAATCCAGGGAGGTTGAAGCTTCCATTCAGCGGTTCAGTATTCCACCAGAAGGCTCAGAGCCCTTGAAATTTGCTTCCACATATTCTCAAAATATGATCTCCCAATTTAAGATTTGCTTCTGGAAGCAAAATCTTGTATATTACAGAAGTCCAACCTACAATGCTGTGAGGATATTTTTTACTACAATGAGTGCATTGATAATTGGCACCGTGTTTTGGGACATTGGTTCAAGAAGGTAATTTCTATTTTCTGGAGTTTTTGATAGGAAGTTTTAGTGCCTAGATAGATGTTTTGTGGGTAGATCACTCCCCTCCCCCCATGTTGACCCTTTCAAATAATGTGATTCTTCAGAACTTAAAGCAAAAATTGGTTGAATTATCTTGAATGAAATCACTTATTTACTCTTCAAAGTTGGGTTGAGACTTAGTTTCGGTGTTTAAGTACTTAGATATTGCCACTGGCAGGCAATTGTAAAAATTGCATATCAAAATCCACTATGTTTGTCCTGAGTTATCTTTCTTCAGAATAAGACCTTGACTATAAGGATCATAATTTTTCTTCAGATATTTTCTATCTTTTGGCTCATAGAATATCACAAAATGGATATAAATATTACTGATGCATGAATTTGTATAGTGCATTTATTTGTATTCTTTTGCAAGTTGAAACTGAATTAAGACAGTATATCAGATGGGATTCAGTGTTATGAAAACTATTTCAGGGGGAATACTCAAGATTTAATGGTTGTCATGGGTGCTCTTTATGCCTCAGTCATGTTTCTTGGAGTGAATAATTCTTCTTCAGTACAACCAATAGTTTCAATTGAGAGAACAGTTTTCTACAGAGAGAGAGCAGCTGGAATGTACTCTCCGTTTCCTTATGCGGCAGCTCAGGTGTGTGCCATGATGCGAGGAACTGCTTGTTAATTTAATTTGATAAGGAAAAAAAAGATTAAATGTGTTGGACCTGTTGTACACTAGGCATATGATGTCCTTATAGCCTATTTCTTGAAAATTTATGTCTCAAACTTAAATAGCAAGCCAAATTTCCATTTTGTGCTGATATTCGTGGCTTGGTTGGCGGCAACCCTTTTCTGTTATCCCATTAGCCAGATCAGGTCTTGTTCATCACTAAGTGGTGGAAAAGATCAGGGTAACCAAAAGTAATTATATTATGGCCTAAGAACCGAATTAATGTAGGCTTCTTAGTGCCATTTCCAGGATTACTTTCCAAGCACCAAATGGAGCCCTAACAGAAGTAGGAAATTTTTGGTTCTTGTTGATGTCAGAATAGGATGAAACCAAGTTAATGATTTTTTCTATATCAGGGGCTGGTGGAGATCCCATACATTGTGTTGCAGACAATAATATATGGTGTCATCACGTATTTCATGATTCACTTTGAGAGGACAGCCAGTATGATTCTAACTTCTCTTTGAAATCTTCTTGGGTGTTTGGTCTCCTTTATTGCCTTTTACTAACATTATCATCCTTGTTCATTTTAAAATTAGAAGAATGAGATCTCCTTTTATTTGTGAAAAAAATGTACAGATTGAGGGGAACTTTAAGAGGTCCAAGCTTTTATTGTGTTCGTTATATTTGATTTAGGAAATTGTTAAATTCACAACACTTTTTGTTGTTTTCACAACAAAAGTGTCGCTATACATCCTATAGCGTTTTACCGTCGCTATATATCTACAACAACACTTTTGTTGTGGAAATAACAAAAAGTGTTGGTAAATTTAACAATTCCCTTGATTTATCATAGAACATTGAAAACCAAGCATAATTACACATCATTATAAATTATATGTATATGGCTTACCCGTATCCTATATTTTAAAAGCCATAGGATGGCAATAGTACTTTCTGTGATGTGCCTTGTTTGAAATCTGGTATAAAAAAACTAACAAGAACATCTTTACCTATATTTACCTTAATCATGGAAATCTCCTCTCCTGAACTAAACTTTGACCATAAAAATTGGTTTTCTTTTCGATTACGATTATCTGAATAAATGAACTTTCAAACATCATTCACTTCATATATCATAGGCACATATAATAAAAAGATTGGTTAAGATAATTTTTAGGTAGAAGATATCAAACGATTAGTGATCTCAAATCTATGTTGCTACTGTGATTTTGACATTGCTGCTGCTTGAATGCAGCAAGCTCGCCTATTTTATCTTGATTACTTAATTCACCAGCTCTTAAACAAATTGAGTGTTTTTAAATTGATTTTTTTGCTTCATGATTCTTTGATATATTGTTCACTAATCTGGGACCAATCTCTTGTGACTTGTTGGTTCACGTTTCATTATGCATAGTCAGGCATCTTGCCACTTTCCTGAAGGTAAGCTCATTATTTAGTTGGGTCATATGGTATTTCAAATATTCTTTCCTCATAATGTCTGTGTTCATCATTTGGTAATTTTAAATATCCTTATGATATTCAATGTTAATGTTCTTATTGAAGTTTAACCACTATGTTTCACTGCATTAACTACCGCAAAAAATGAAGTGAAAAGATAACAAAAAATAAAATAAAAGGAAATCAGATGCATGTTAATGCTCTGCCATGCAGAAAGTTTTAATAAATATGGGTTTACTAAGTTACGGTTTCTCTATGGTGCAGGGAAATTTTTTCTCTACCTTGTATTCATGTTTCTCACTTTCACCTACTTCACCTTTTACGGCATGATGGCTATTGGTCTCACACCATCTCAAAATTTAGCAGCTGTCGTCTCTTCTGCATTTTACTCATTATGGAACCTCCTCTCAGGTTTCCTTGTTCCGAAACCAGTAAGTACTATATTCTCTTTGAATATCTATAGCTTTATAATCAAGATAATAGTAATCAAACCATATCTCGTCTTATACACCACACTCCGACGGAAAATCAAGAGATGAGCTTGATGTCATAAACTTACTCGATTTTCTGACCCTGAAATGCTTCTTTCATTTTTAAAAGAAAACAGGTTGTTTACTTTCTAAATCTACTACTGTTTCTAATTAAATATCCCTGATTTACTTTTCTATGTAAAGAACATCCCTGACTGGTGGATATGGTTCTACTACATCTGCCCGATGGCATGGACCCTTCGGGGTATCATTACCTCCCAACTTGGTGATGTTGAAACAATTATTGAAGGACCTGGGTTTAAGGGCAGTGTGAAACAATACTTGGAAGTTAGTCTTGGCTATGGCCCGGGGATGGTTGGCGCCTCAGCTGGAGTGCTTATAGCATTCAGTGTCTTCTTCTTTACTATCTTTGCTCTCTCTGTTAAAATCCTCAACTTCCAGAAAAGATAAAACTCAGTTCAACAGATCCAGAATCACCATGTCAATATTGCAATATCCAGCAGCCAGATTGCAAATTATATCATGGCAGGATATCCTGGGAGGAGTGATACAGGAAGGATATCGAGCTTGTTCATGTCACTTATCATACATTTCTTCCTGCTCTTGCACTGTTCACTAGAAATTAAACTTTGTGCATTTGCGATACATGCTTTTTAGCTGGTATGGTCAATTGCACTTCAGCCCCATGTAAACAAGTAACCAAAATACTGAAGGGTGTGAAGTTGTTTACTTAATAATGGATTGGATGTATACACTTTACCGACGAAATATAATCCAATACCTAATTATTTTGCCAAGAAGAAAATTATTCTGCATTAGCTATTAGTTTGGTTGTTTCTTTACTCTGTTCTCAATTATTTACAAGTCATGTACTAATATTTAAATTTTCCCAGGTACTTGCGATGCCTATAGAAGATTGTTCTTTGCCATGTTATATTTTTTTCTAGATTGATTTGTTTTTTTTTATGTTTTAATATTCTCTTACAGCTGGACAGAGAGTCGTACAATTGCAGAGACACGTAGAAAATTGTTGGTAGTGGAAGGTCAATTCTATTTCCCCGGTATCTAATTCAGCTATACAAAGAAGAAAAAACAGTAACAAAGTTCTTAAAGAGGTAGGTCATTAATTAGTGCTGCCACCACTTTTGAAGACAAGATCAGTAAAACAAGGGGACACTAATTTAAAGAACAAGGCATACTCAATAAACTATTGAGCTACTCTATATTCATATAATTGGAACTAGAAAGAGCAGTCAAACAAAGAAATTCCAACTTTAACTTACTGTTACAGCTAGACCTACTTTGTGGTGCACCTCATTCTCTTCCAAATGAAATTAAAATGTACTAGTATTTTTTTTAGGGAATTAATTTATCTTTTCTCATATCATCTATCCAATACAGCACTGAATCCACGGTTTCATACATAGCCGTTAGGCCAAGCCGATCAGCTTTGTCTCGTGTCGCGAGCATCTTGGCAGGGCAACGAAACAAATGATCCAGAAATTCCCAGTTAGCCAAATCCCCCATTTGTGTCTCAACTAGTCCCTCCCTTGCTACTATCTCTTTCCAAACACCTCCCTTATCAGCCATAGCTTTGGCAAACATGAAATCCTCCGAGAATATGTGGTTTGGCACCCTTGCCCCGAACTTGATACCAATCTCTCTCCAGATTTCCTTCCACGTGAAACGCGGTCCATTGATGGCATTAAATGCATGGCCATCAGTTGAAAATAATGCATCATTTGTAGCAGCCCATATCTGCTGTTCAGCCACTAACCGAGCATCCGAGCCATCAATGCACATCTCTTCCCAGCACTCCCTTGTCCCCCCAAACACAAAAGGGAGATTCAAATGCTTACATATGGTTCCATAAACACATAAACTGCCCATAAAGTTGTACAATGCCCTCTGAGAACTTCCCAATATCAAACCTGGCCGATGAACCGACCAAGCAACTTTACCTCCTAATCTCTCCTTGAGCAAGTCCTCAAGTGTATAATAGAAATTATTTTCTCTACTCAACCTCGGACACTCCTCGTTGTAGTAACGAATTTCTTTGATATCGAAAGGACCCCGTAACGATATATAATGCTTTACCCCTGTCTGGAGAGAGAAATGCTTTAATGCCTTGGCTATTGGGAGGATAGCATCCAAGGCATTAGACATCATGGCCTTGTTCTGCTCACAACACTCTGTACTGTCCAGAGGAAACTGGCTAGCCCAAGTGATCCAGAAAATATGGGTCACATCTTGTAAAAATGAGAGCTTTTTTAGGGTTTCTGAAGCCTGCAGAAGGTCACAAGAGATGAAATGGAACTTTGAATTTTGGATGAATGTGATATCTGCTCTCCGGGAAATACCATAAACCTTCCAGCTACCTTTAGAGAGTAACCTTCTGGCCAGCTCCTTCCCTACAAGCCCGGTGACTCCGAAAATCGCCCCAACATTTTTAGTGGGAGCTTCTGCTCTTGCAAACTCTTTGATAGCCATAATGGTTTTTTTTTGGCTCAGTTTTGAATCTGATCCAACCTTCCTATTAGCAGGGTTTATATATAGGCCTGTTTGCCTTTATGACTAATGACACCTCTAAACAAGGTTTAAGGGTGTTTGTCACCTAATTCAAATACTAATTGATCAGCATCCTAATTTATAGGAACACTTCTAGAATCAACACCATATGCTTGTTTTTTAATGCATTTTTGTTTATTTTAGTTGTAATTGCTTGCTTTATAAATTAATTATATTAATCCCAATTGGTGATGGCGATCATTGATCGAAGGATGGTGACACCAGCCGTAACGTTATTGGCATATCAGTTGAAAGGAAGTAAATAAGGTTAGATACACGGTCCTGCTACATATTATAAAAGTTTTCTGTCAAATTACAATTACAAAATACATTCATATATGGGATTTGATAAGATTATAAATGTGACACACCGTATTACATATTTTTTCAAAAAAGTTGCCATTAATACTTATCTACGACAATAAAAGATTATATACTTGATCAACAATTTCTCAAGTTTCCTCCAAGCTAGGAAGTCAAGGCATAGCTATATTATTTCACGGTGCCTACAATGCTACAAGCTGGGCACCATTATTGAGACAGCCTAACTAATTAGTAATTACTCCATCTTATGGCTTTTAATTAATTTAAATGTTTGGTTAGTGAGATCGGTGTGTTATCCGAATATTTCGAAAGGAATGATCCCCTTCTTTTCCTTGTGAACTAAACTATGTCGTTTAGTACGCTCGGACGAAAGAGCACAAGTAGAAGTAGGAAGTCATCTCTCTGGCAATTGCATTATTCTAAAAGCACGAAATTGGGACGAAGGAACTAAATTAATATCATATGGATATGGTGGCCTGTGGAATTTTTTTGTTATTTTGACAGCTAACTCAGAAATGAAAAAAACCAATGTTTTTACAACGTCTGCCAACCCAAGTTGAGAAAGTTTTCTCATTTCATCTCTCTTTCCCCTATCACCATGATGTCATATTTTAAAATATTTTAAATTTAGACCATAAAATAGAGAAAATTAATTCCTTTGTTTCGTACTTACGCGGTGAATTAGATTTGTTATGGAGTATTACATTACATTATATTATATACAAAATTATGAGGTAGTGAGAGTAGCCTAATTTTTGGATGAACCACATAAATTTTTATTTTGCGTGTAATTGTTTGTTTTTTTTTCTGATTTCTCTTTGTTATTATTTACCGTGGGTGAACCACATAAATTTTTATTTTGCATATGATTGTTTGTAAACCACATAAATTTTTATTTCTTTTTGTGGCTTTGTTATTATCTAAGAAGTAGTTACAAACTTACAATTATATATTGCTTGTCATGGTTAGATATTTTTAATTATATTCAACCCCAATTATTAATTAGTCTTCAGGTTATAGAGCTTGTTATGTATCTTAATACGACTCAATATTCTTATTGGAACGTAAAATTTTCTATTCGAGCGTGGCGTGGCGTGGGTATCAAATTGCATTTAAATTGTTGTATAATCACCAAGTTGAACTGATGATTAACAAGGGGTCAAGGTATAAAATCAATCTCATGAATCCCAAAGATGGTGCTCATAAGCACATGATTATGTCATTCTCCTAATAAAAAGTAATTAATTCTGTAAATTTTTATATTTACTTTCTTAATAAAGTAGGTAATATTGTAGAAGGCTTCTAGTCCAATATATATATATATATATATATATATATATATATATATATACTTCTCTTATATGAGCAGATTTTTAATTATCAAGAATTCAACTGAAATTTGTAAAATTAGATAAACAAAAAGCAAGACGAACATGCTCATATATATAAATACATAGAAGTATGATTAAATCATGTTGAGGAGACTTTTGAAAGATTGCATAGCTAGCTCATGTTGTAGAAATCTATCCTAGTTTAAAGAATTACTTTCAAATCTAAAAGAAGTTAGGTTGTCAAAGATTTTATTCAGAAGAGCTAGGCAATAAAACAATTGCATTCTTAATTCTCTAATTAACTCATGAAATATATATGTATGCTGCTGGAGTAAGTACTGAAAAACCAACGCTTTATTACAAAGACAAAAGAAAGATATTGCAGTACAAACACGATCCACCATGCAGGAGCATGCATGCCATTGATCTCAACATCCAAACAGTCTTGCCTCTCTTGAGCTTAAGGTCCACCTTAAGGAATATAAAAAATTGAAAAAACCAAGGATTAAGTAATTCGTGTATGTTTAATAATTCATTCATTTTGGATGATCGAGCAAATTAAATGGCTCGTGGAGCTGTCAGTCAACTCACCGATACAGTTTATATTTTGAATGTCGAGGGTGATGTTAGCTAATTAAGCTGTCAAGCTTGGAGAGGATGCCCGTCTCCCAAATTTGTAATACTTGTTTGAATATCTACATCAATAGATTATTAGTAATTGATGTGTGTGTGTGTGTGTGTATATATATATATATATATATATATATATATATATGACAGAAATCAGTATGTAGATAGCTATAACTATCAAATGGAGGCTAGGGACTTACTGATCAATGGAACTTTCTCAACAAAAAAGCACGAGCCAATTACTATGTAGGAAAGACACGGAACCACTCCTTTCAAGTAATGTGAAGTTCCATCCTGCATGTATATATCAGAATATATATTTGGTAACTAATAAAAACTAGCTAGACACTAATATTTTTGTTATACGAATTTGGTATATATATTGTGATGGTTAATGGAACATTAGTCTAATAAGCATCATGATAGAGGAGGGTATGGTTAGTAAACCTGCAATGTTAAGGCTGTCAGGATAATTGCCAATGCAAGGGAACCAGTTTCAAGGAGTCCGAAATCAAGATCCATGGGGATGTGCATTATCCACCCAACGATCACACATAGGGGAACCTGAAACAAAAAGCATTATTATTATTAATTTCAATTTTCTCTTTTAACAAGTACTCCGTACCAATAGAAACGCTAATTACTAACCACAAACATTGAAATTTGAGACGCAGACCCCAGAGAAACACCCAAAGATATATCCTGCATAATAAACCAAAATTTATATATAGTCATGGAGCTAGCCCAGTTTGACCAAAGTAATTTTTACTAAGAATGTAGAAAAATACCAGTTTGTTCTTTAATGCAAATATGATTGATCCTGCATGCTCTGCTGCATTCCCAACAATTGGTAGCAAAATAATGCTAATAAAGCTCACAGAAATGCCCCAAGATTCTGATGCAGCCTGATTGAGAAGGAATATAGTATATTCCATTATAGTTTCAATAATAAATAAATGAGCATGCGTATGCTATAAAAATAGGTTTACTAAGATAATTAAATTTATTTTATATACCTCTATAGTACCCACAACATACTCGGATAGTAAAGCGACCATAATTGTCATACCAATTAACCAAATAAATGCACTCCAAAATCCGATCACAGACTTCTCTTCAGAATCCTCGTTACTTTCACCTCCCTAGAAATTTCCACCATGATATTGAATTAGAACATTAAGTTCGATTATAATCCACATATTGGTTAACATTTATGTATTTATAGATTTTTTTTTTTTAAAATAATTTTATCTTCTAGCTCATTAAGAGCACTGGGGGAACAGGAAATTGAGACAGCGGTATGGAGGGCTTTAATTTTCAATCACCAAGTATCTCATCTGGGGCAATAAAATTGTTCTTTTTTCTTCTTTTTTTTTTTGTGTAAATGCTATATATAATGAAAATGCAGAAATGGAGCATTTATCATGCACGGAAAATTAAGGGATAAATACTGGAATGCAGCATAATCAATCGTTATTAAATTCACAGAACCATTATGTTATTTTTTGACATTATTGGAATGTACTATTATACTCACCTCTTGTGGTTCAAACAACTGGTGGTGAGTCTTTAACTGAAAGACTAGATATGCAACATATGCTACAAACATAACAATGCTGCTTGCTCTGGACAACTGAAGAATGGAACCCTGCGCTAAATCACTGGCTGGCACTACGGCATATCTGAACATCAATGGCAACACATGGCAAAGCAATCCCAACAACAGAAGTAGCGAATTCACATCGGCCTGCTTCTGTCAAAACCCAAAAAATAAAATTATATATACAATTATAAATATATATAGTTGAATTAATTACAGTGGCTGAGTTTTCAAGAAAATCTCTTACTCTGTCAAATCTTTGTTCTTTATTCAGGTTGGCCACTCCTCCGCAGAAAAGGGAGCTTCCAAGAACAAGAAGAAGGTTCGATAGAACGGAACCCAAAAGCGAATACTTTAGCACATCAATTTTCTTTTCATGTAGAGCCAATAATCCTATTATTAGCTCTGTCGCATTACCACATGTTGCATTAAGAAGCCCTCCAACTGCAATTTAGTGCAAAATCCTCAACTATAATCAAGCTTTTCGCTCTTAATTTATGTGACAGTGATTGAAAATACCTGTTGGACCGGTAAAGTATGAAATTTGCCTAAAAACAATAAGATTGGTAAAAAATTAACATTTTAGAGATACAATGTGACATAACATTTTAACTTAAAAATGAAGCTTAGAATACATGGAAATAATTGGAACTTACTCAGTCATGAAGCTAATACGTTCAGCAAGTGGAGTGAGCCCTAGTAAACTCAGTCCAAAAATCCATGGCTGAATGGAAAGGGAATTAATTAACAATGTCAAACTCAATATTTACAACCCAAATATACATGTATATAGTGATGAAAAGAAACGCATGCAGATGCAGACAGCAATAGCACTTACTCTTCCAAAGTTGTAACATTTAGCAATAACTGCACAAGGGATAGCTGGGAAGAGCACAAAAAGCTTGGTTCCCAAAATCACCTCCTGAAGGTTGGCAAGGAAAAGCCTAAGCAATCGAAACCGGACCCTCGAAACAAGCGCCGGGTCGGACCTTTTCCGGACGAATGAAGCCGATAAATTATACGCCGTCCGAGCCACCGGGTGATCCTTGCTCAAAACTTTTGGTTCCCCATTTTCAAGCTCCCAATTCACCAGTGAACCCATAATATAGATATCTATATATGATCGGTTAATTGGTTTATTTCTAATTAGTTGGTGTCTGTGTGTGTGTATATATATATATATATATATATATATATGTATGTATATATATATGTATGTATGTAAGTATGGGGATAATTGTCCGGTGCAATTTCCGGGAACTTTCGCAATATATCTTTGGATACGATATAGATATATTTGCATGAACTAGACGTAGACGTATATAGTAGTATTTGAGAGCTATACAGGTGCTACGGTTACAAAATAGCAGTGATCATCAATGTCGTATTAATTTGGATTTATTACAGGAGGCCATCCATCCTCAACTTCACAAGTTTTTGCGGCTTCTTTACAGTACTCTTATCCTATTTCTCCCACCTATCGGTTTCTTGGTTTTATTAGGTAGGCTGCTTCCGTACACAGCAACTACAGGTACTAGGTTTAATAGGTTTATGAAACCAATAAAAATTTTAAGTGGGTTTAATTTCAATTTCTCTAAACGTTATAAATTAAATATGTACTTATTGACTCATGATATTTGGATGAAAAATAATATCTTTAGTTTCGTTAATTGTCGTTTTTGTTTTATTATAATCGCTTGTGTCAAAACAAAGAATTACATGAAACAACGCCTAAATTTAATTTTAAAATTTGAACAGACTAGGATTTAGGACATTTAAATTAAAAATACATAAATTGAGAAATTGAATTTTACTACCTTGTTTACTAGGCCTCTCGAGAGCGACCCATCTACAAACATAACATGAATCTCAACATATGGTTAGAAAGGAAATGGTTTACATGAAGTTCATTTTTGAGTAAGTTTCTACTAATCAATAATAGAGTGATCGAGCTGATCTTTATGCAGATCAAGATTCTATTGGCTAATTTTTAATCATTTCAATTTAAATTTAAAAATATCTCAAATTGACTTTAATGATATTAAAATTTGAAATGGAGCTAGTACAATATTTATTGAGACTATTTTTGTCTATATATATATATTTAAATTTTTCATTAAGAGGCAACCCTTAATGGTTTAGATTTATGTCTTAATTTTCCTTACCTTACCGATTAAGAGACAATAAAAAAAAAACAAAATTTTATCAAACAACTTTACTCTCTTATATGTGGAGATGTGGCAAACAAACACTACCTTAATATAAATAGATATCCGTCATTAATAGTTATTGCTGTCTTTTTCTTTAATTGTGCATATTAATTATTATTAGTATTTGTAAAAGAAGAAAAAGTCATAAATACCCAACGCTTACGGTCATTTGCAAGTGTAGTATATTTTAAGAATTGTACGTAGTAGTATTTTTCAGTAAGTATTTCTTCACGTCAAGAAAAATTAGATAAAAATTGGTGGTAGCTCAAATTAAGAAACTTCCTAGAATTTTCAATGCCTCCTAGTACTAATAGGGAGAAGAATCAAAGGAATATATATATAATACTCCAAGCTCTCGTTAGTTAATACTAATTGATAAAAGAACGAAGGAACAAAAAACGGTTGCACGAAATTTCCTCACTTAATGTTTTGTCAAGTTTTAAGCTTTTAAAACGATTTGTCAGATAAATTTTATATATAATATTTTTGAATGATCTCCACGTAACCAACAAGGTTAGCTTCCATACACTATAAAGTAATAATAATATCTACCAAAACTGATCAAAATTAATTAAGAGCTGCAAAAAAAATCATTTTTGTCCGGTTTGCACCCATGGAGATAGTAAGCTGTGTCATTTCCTAACGGATCGTCTTATCTTGCACTTTCTGGTTAATTCTCAATATTCATGTCCCTGAGGCCTGAGCGAGTGAAATTTTTTTAAAAAGAAAATTAATTAACTGGGCTTAGAGTTTAATTAAGAAATTAAAACAAAGAATAATATGGTTAGGTTATCAATTCCACTGTTAGTACAGTACAGGATAGGAGAGGTTGCATGCATGAGCATATATATATATATATATATATATATATTTTGAAAGAGTTGCAAAAGCTTATCATTCTCTTTGATTGAACCACTATATATTTACATCATGAAGATAACAACGAACTATTGAAAATCCTACAAACTAGGAAGGTTACAATTGAATCCTATATCTATGGGCAACAACTGAAATGAATTTGAATAATGCAATCTGTAAGACCAAGTCTACCAATATCTGAATAATACAATCTATAAGACCAAGTCTACCGAATATCTCTGTTATGCCCCCTCAAGATGGAGCTCGGGAGAGAATTCCAATCTTGTGTTTAAGTTGAAGAAAACGTTCTAGTGGGAGCGGCTTGGTAAGAGCATCAACAAGCTGATCTTCAGAAGAAACATGAGCTATACGAAGAGCACCATCTTGAACTTGATCCCGGATAAAATGAAAGTCTATGGCAACATGCTTCATTCGGGAGTGAAAAATTGGATATTGGAACAGAGCTGAGTTGTCCCTATATTATCACAATAAATGACAGGGCAGTGGAGAAGTGAAATACCAAGATCAATCAAGAGATAACAAATGAAATTAAGTTCAGCAGCTGTATTTGCAACTGATCGATACTCTGCTTCAGTGGAGGATCGAGCAATTGTTCGTTGCTTTTTAGAACTCCAGGAGATTGGATTTTTTCCAAGATAAACAACATAAGCACTGGTTGAGCAAAAAGTGTCCTTGTCCCCTGCCCAATCAGCATCAGAAAAGGCTTGTAACATGAGAGTGGTGTCTGAAAACGCATGCAAACTGACAGTAGAGTCTTTGTAGAGTTGTAAACCATCATCCATGGTGCCAACAAGATAACGTAGTAGTCTTTGACAAAGGACCAATGTCCTGTTGTTGGGCAGTGCATATATTGGGACAGTTTGTTGACAGTATAGGCGATGTCGGGTCTTGTTATTAGCAAATATTGGAGGCTCCCAACTACACGACGATACTCAGTTGGATTGGACAAAGAAGAACCTGAGTTTAACATGAGAGTCAGACTGGTTGGCATAAGAGTAAGGACGGGTTTGGCATCGTGCATCTTGGTTTGAGTGAGAAGATCCATAATATATCGCCTTTGAGAGAGGAACATGCCATGTTTGTTTGGAACAACTTCAACACCCAAAAAATAATTTAGTATGCCAAGGTCTTTGATTGAAAATCGCTGAGCAAAAATGGCAATGAAATGATTAACTGTGGTATCATCGTCTCCTGTGAGAATTAAATCATCAACATAAACAAGGAGATATATAGTGTGGCCATCAACATGATAGACGAATAGTGATGTATCAACGTATGAATTCTGAAAACCAGACTGCAGAAGAAATGTTCTGAGCTCATGGTTCCATGCCCTAGGTGCTTGTTTCAGGCCATAGATTGCTTTGTTGAGTTTGCACGCATAAGAGGGGTTGTCTGTGTCCACAAATCCCGGTGGCTGGGACATGTATACATTTTCTGATAGATGTCCTTGAAGAAATGCATTGTTTACATGAAGTTGCCTTAATGGCTAGCCACGGCTAACGGCTATACTGAGAACAATTCGAACAGTAGTTGGTTTTACAACTGGACCGAATGTGTCTTGGTAGTCTATTCGAGGACGCTGGTGGAAGCCTTTAGCAACCAAGCGAGCCTTGAACCTGTCAACAGAACCATCAGATTTGCGTTTAGTTCTAAAAATCCACTTACATCCAACTAGATTTTGACTGTTATCTGGTGGAACTAGAGCCCATGTGCCATTCTTTACTAAATCATCATACTCTTCAGACATGGCGCGATACCATTTATGATCTTTAAGAGCTTGAGTGAGTATGGATGATTCATGATCATCACCTTTGATTAATTGAGTGTGAAGATTTAGTTTGGTGGTGGGTTTGCGAATATTGTTTCTGGCTCTAGTAGTCATGGTGTAGGTGGGTTGTGGCTGAGGAGCAGCTTGAGTTTTATGTGATTCTGGTTGTTATGGATTGTTGTTATTAGAAGGTTCGCGGGATGGTAGGGCTAGGGATGTGGTAGCCATGTCCGGTGGTGGTGGGACTTCACTAGAGGATTGCTGTTGAGCTTCCACTGCAGAGGACAGATTGAGTGGCGGTACCGAAGGCAAAGTGGGAATTCGAAGTGGTGGTGGAATCCAAGTAGCAATGTAATCTGATTGAGGACTAGAGGAAGGTGCAGAGAGATGTTTGAAGGGAAAAACAGACTCAACAAATCTAACATGCCTAGAGACATAGATTTTGGAAGTTGATGGATCAAGGCAGTAGTAGGCACTCTGAGTTAAAGAGTATCCAAGGAAGACACATGATTTGGAGCGAGAGTCTAGTTTATGGATTGCATATGGTCTAAGCCAGGGATAGCATAAACAACCAAAAATTTTGAGTTTTGAGTAATTAGGAGCTGTTGAAAAAATTTGTTCATAAGGAGAGGAAAGTTTAGAGTGGGTGTGGGCATGTGATTGATTAAATAAACTGCTGTGGCTAAGGCATGTGTCCAATAACTCAAAGGAAGAGAGGCATGAGAGAGTAATGCCAATCCAGTTTCTACAATATGAAGATGTCTTCGTTCAGAAAAACCATTGTGTTCAGGTGTGTGAGGTGAAAGTAATATGCACACAAGCCAATCATGTTTGATGATAAAGCATATACTTTGTAACAATCTTATTCATTTATTAATAAAAAGTATTAATTTATTAAAGGCTTTTAATTATCTACATGATCTTTGTTTATAATATGTGATAAACCCATAGTTTTAAGCAATGCTTTTAGAATAATGATGATGATCATTCTAATGAGATCTAAATTCTTAGAAAGCTTAAAACTAAAATAGTTCCCAATCATTGGATTACTAAATTGGGGATTAGTGAATCCGGATAGATTGGTACATACGTTGCTTTTCATTGGATGAGGATGATTGATCTCACGATCATTTGTGTGGAGACACTAAAGCAAGTATGTAGGTGCTTATTAGAGAATAAGTTCACCGAACGTTGGCTCATTAAGGAATACCTAATGGAGTTTTATTTGCTGTCCAATAGGAATTCTGTAGTGATAGTAGTATAAGTAATCCTTGGACTTGAGATCATCATAGTATCTTGTGTATGATGAGTTATACTTTGACTTATTCCTTAAGACCCTTAGGGTATATCAAAGGGTATGCTTGGGTATAATAAGTTGTACATGGAGATAATGTATGATCAATAAAGAATCTACCACTTCAATAAAAGAAGAGAATGTCCTATGTGATTCGATAAATGACAACCCAAAGAGTCCTTGGCAAAGCGCGAATGAAATTAGAAAGGAGTTTCTAATTTGCATTATTTGAGTTGTGCATTTAAGAGTCGAAATACATATAATTAAATAAAATAAGACTTGCGAGAATTCCACGCCTTATATTTAATTGGGACATTGTATGGTGGAATGATTGAATCAGACGGTAACTATTTACTCAAAGGTTCTTTTATGATTAATGTTGAAATCTATATTATCCGGAAAGTCGTTGATCGCTAGGAGGCTTATCCCTATTGTAGAATAAATATTATTTATTTAAATAAATTAATTGTTTAATTTATTTATTTAAATAAGATTAGAATTGTTCTAATTGATTTATTCACAACCTATTTAATATGGAGAACCTAAAGGGTCACACCATAAAATGAAGAATAATTATTTAAGAAGTTAATGACATAATCGTAATAATATAAAGTTAAGTATATTTAATTTAATCTATGGTGATAGAATAAATTAAATAGCTTAATATTTATTATTTAATATTTTAGAAATATTAAATATAAATTAATAAGAGGAGTCTTATTAATATTATTACAATTATTATTATTTTAATTTCTAAAAGAGTTTAGGAATTAATTTAATATAAGTACTCTCATTTATTCCTAATTGGATTAGGAAGGAAAATTAGTTAAAGGAGTTTAATTAATTATCCCTAATAAGATTAGGGAGCTTAATTAATTAAAAGAATTTAATTAAATAAATAAATCCCAATTCCTTAATTGTTAAGGTGGGTTGCCCACATCTATAAATAAGAGGAGTCTTATTATGGGTAGTGGGAGTTGTTGACTTTTACAACGACATAATTCCAATTTGTTGGAGAGTACGCCCTTTTTCTATAGAGATAGGAAAAACTAGGGTTTGAGCGATACCCTTCTTCTTGAATTTCTATTCTTCCTCGGTGGATCACCTCTAGAGGCCAAACACATGGGTGGCTAACGTTGATCAAAGGAAGGA
This sequence comes from Panax quinquefolius, assembly GCA_020205615.1. Lineage (NCBI taxonomy): Eukaryota > Viridiplantae > Streptophyta > Magnoliopsida > Apiales > Araliaceae > Panax > Panax quinquefolius. Next base: position 10,624,805 of record CM035162.1, on the reverse strand, counting down.
ACCAAACCCGGTGGATTCAAGTTGAACGCGAAAAGGATTGGAGGTGAACTTGTACCTGAGGAAGCTCGATCTTCAAGGGTATGATTTTATTCTTTATCTTTTCGTTTAATTAATAATTGTGCATAAAGGATGATCCTATATGGTTTGTAAATTTTTAAACTCGATTTTTACACGCTTCAGCACTTTTATGCAATTTGATTGCACAGTACATGAATATTACAAACCTAATGGTGGCATCGAGCCAAACCTTTATGCTAATTATTAATTGTTCAGATTTGATATGTATATTGATATGTGTTTAGAACACTTTAATTGGGCATAATTTTATTGTATAAAATTTAAATAATAAAAAAAAAATACCGAAAACAGATTTAAAAAAAAAAAAAAAACGTGAACTATTTTTTTTGTGCCCAAGGTCACCTGTTGTACACCGTTTAAAAAAAAAAAAAAAAAAAAAAAGGGAAGTCAGGATTCATTTAAGCTCAAATAATATATATTACGTATATATATTAAAGCCAATATGGTTTTTATCCAACAACATTGATTTCATGCGAACCATGATTGGACGGAAATTCAAGGATTTGGGAAATTCAAGGGACAAGGCAGGAGGACTTCCAAGAAAAGTAGCACTGCACGGACGCCTTATATATATATATATATATATATATATATATATATATATATTATCGTAATATATATTATATATATAATATATATATTTTAATAATTTTATTATTAAAATAAAAAGTTATTTTAATTTTAAAATAAAAGTTTATTTTAATCTTAAAATAAAAAGGATTTATTTTAATTTTAAAATTAGAATTTCATGCTAACTAATTGGAGTTGAAATTGGATTTTATTTTTCCTAAAATAAAGGAGTTTATTTGTGAATAGGAAAATAAATCCATCTTTCCTTAAATAAAGGAGTTTGTTTAGATATGAAATAAGATTTCATATTATTTAAAATAAAAAAGTTTATTTGTGAATAGGAAAGAGAATCCTAATTTCCTTAAATAAAGGAGTTTATTTAAATATGAAATAAGATTTCATATTATTCAAAATAAAGGAGTTTATTTGTGAATAGGAAAAGAAAAATCCGTGTTTCCTTAAATAAAGGAGTTTATTTAAATATGAAATAAGATTTCATATTATTCAAAATAAATGAGTTTATTTGTGAATAGGAAAGATAATCCGTGTTTCCTTTAATAATTTTTTTATATATATATATATATGGAATTGGATTCCATAATTAATTAAAATAAAGGAGTTTATTTTGATTAAAATTTTGATTAAAATTTAATAGTTTATTTTATTCAAAATTAGATAAATTAAAATAAAATAGTTTTATTTTGATTTAAATTTGGATTAAAATGAAGGAGTTTATTTTGATTCAAAATTAGATTTTATACTAACTAAATTTGCCCATTAAATGATATCAATATATATTTTCAATGTTTATTATTCATGAGATGAATGTTATTTATTGATGCATATGGTGATGTGTATGATAATAAATGGGATTGATTATGGACTATTGACCAATGCGATTGGATTTTATTTTAGTTGGATGTATGATTGTATGGGTTTTATTAAATGGGGTCTGCGTACCTCATCTTCTCTAATTTTTTTTTCTTAATGTAAATTCTATCTCCTCCTATGTACTTCCCTCGATCACGATCATCAGGTTTCTATTTATTTTAAATAGTTTTGTAATAGGAATAGTTAGAATTAATTTTAAAAATTGGAGATCAAGGAGCAAGGCGCTTGAAGACCGTTTGTAATGGAGCCCTAGGTTTAAATATAATAGTTATATTTAAATATCATTTCTTGCACCCCTAGGGTTTGACCTTTTGGTTCACTTGGTGGCTCTAGTGAACCAAACTAGAATAAAAGTCCATAATCAATCCGGGTAGAATATAATATTCTATATGTGCATGCTTATACTATATATATTATATATTATGCAAACATGCTTGCATGTTAATTAATATATTGCGTATTTTATATATATATATAAATGCAGCTAAGAAGATGAGACAAAAATTTAATAATAAATCCTCAAATTTTTTTTATATTAAGTCCTAAGCGTTCAAAGATATTTGGAATATCGAACGTAAGCTTTCTAGCATGATAAAATTAATAGAGTATTAAATATTTAATATGAGTTTGTTGTGACACCACAAGGCAAGTATTAAGTATTTAAGATGTTAATTTATCACATTTGATGCTTATAAAGAAAATTGAACAATATTGTTTTGTTGTGTCACCACAAGGATGATATTTTTCTTTTTGAATATATGGAGTGCTAGGTCGGACTTAACTTGGATAATTTTGATTCGGATGTGCCACCACTTGATCAAAATAATCTAAGAGGCAAAAAGAAAAGGAGTTGCATAGTTGATGTAATTGACAAAAGTTGTCTACCTATTTATTTATATATAGTTTGTTGTGTCACCACAAGGCTATATACATTTGAAATGGGATCCTTATTCTCACTAAAGCAAATCTTTAATTAGATTTTGCTTAGAACTATATAAGTGAGGGTAATATAGTTTGAAGAAAATAGTGGGAGATACCAATTTAAAACAAGACCTAATTTATTTTGGTAATTAATAAAAGAATGTATGTTAAAATGTTGTTAATTACAAATTCATTTACGAAATTTTACAATGTCTAAATTACTATCATCTGCGAAACATATTAGATGTTATTTAACCAAACCGTATTAAGCGAATTGGTTAAGGAATTTGAGAATAGTTCTCATAGTGAAAAGCTATCTTATGTCCTTAATATGCCTATCCTCGCAATGGTTGCGCATAATGCCTCGAGGAAGAGATTGCTACTTTTAGAAAGTGGCAAAATGATGCACAATTGGCTCAATGCATCATGCTCGCATCCATGAAAGTAACGAGCTTCAAATACGTCGGCATGAAACTATGGATGCTCTACTATATTCCCGCACATCAAGTAGTTGATGGTGAGGAAAGTAGGGGCCGATAGATATCGAGATATCTAAGGAGCTCTTCCGATCTAGAATGGCCAATAATGCACTATAAGATGCAGAAAAAAGGTTCTTAACATAATCAATTTGATTGATCAATTAGACAACGGGTTTTGTCATGGATGGAGAGTTGAGCCATGATTTGATCTTGCACTCACTCCTGGACTCCTTTCACAATTGTTGTGAATTTTTCATATAAACAAGCTAGATATCGCCTTGATTTGATTTGCTTAACATGTTGAAAAATGTTGAGAGTCACTTTCCAACCAAGAAAGACCATGTCTTACTGGTAGGGGCCAAAGGATCTTCTGAAAAGAAGAACGATTCAAAGAAGGTAAATAGAAAGGCAAAATAAAGGATAATAAGAACAAAACTGATATGGATAGCAAAGGAGTTTGCTTCCACTGCTATAAGCCTGGACACTGGAAAGAAACTGCGAGAAGCATCTTGCAGAGGCTAACTAAAGAAGCTTAATGAAGTTTCGGTTACAAATACAATTTTGTTCAAGATTTAAAATAATTTTTTTTTAAGTCAAGGTTCTACTTGGATATTGGATATCGACTTTGGTTATCATAAATATAGATTTATGAAGGACAAAGCGAAGTAGAAAGCTAAACAAATATAAGTAATCCTATGTGTGGAAAATGAAGCAAAGGTTCTTTGCATTTAGCCATAGAACTTATAGTTTAGCAATGCCTATGGGCAAATCTATTAAGTCAATAAGTTGTTATTGTATTCTAGTTCTTGTTAAAAATATTATTTCCATTTTATTGTTGGACAATGAAATCTTTGGTATTATAATTAAGAACAATTGTTTTTCTATTTATAATAATAATGTTTTGTATAGAATCGGAATATTACTTAATGGATTTTGTATACTGACTTTACGTGAAAAATTATTTTGCATATTGAACAAACTAGTATAAGAAAAGGAGATGATCATTCAAAGAGTTGAATGTGTGTATTTGCTAAAAAAATACAAGTGTGAATTATTTGAAAGGTTCAAAGAATTGAAGTGAAATAAATTGACAATGTATTAAGATTCTTTGATTAGATCAAGGAATAAATACTTGAGCAATAAGTTTCTAGATCATCTCAAATGGTTTTCTCATAATGGGCGCCTCCTCGATACGTAATAACCGATTGATGTATCCGAATGGAAATATCATACCTTGTTGGACATAGTGCGGTCCATAATGATTTTACCGACATTCCAAAGATCCTTCCGGGATAATGTCCTAGAAATGGTTGCATATCTCACGAAAAAGGTAACCTCAAAATCCATTTCAAGACTCCATAAAAGTTATGGACGGGAGGATTCCTAATCTTAAGTATGTTAAGATAAGGGGTTGTCCAACTTATGTGAAAAGGTTTCAAAGAATAAGCTTGGGACAAGATTTGACAAAGTACAAATTTGTGGGACATCCTAAAGTATGTTTAGGGTATATGTTCTATAATCCCACTTAGCAAAAGGTGTTTATTCTGAAACACGCTTCTTATAAGATAAAGGTGTTTATCATTGAAAGGGCTAGTGGGAGGATAATAGATCTTGAAGAGTTCAAGAACCACAAAATACTATAAGTCAAATAAGAGGAACTCGTAGATGAATTCCATTATACCACAACCGAATCGTAAATGCGGATAAGTACCAAGATACACGGGAGGTATGGATTCATCATAGATGATGATGATGAGGAAATACACATCATAAGATGTTGATCCAATTACATACGATGAGGTAAGTGTTGTAGACACTTTCGAGAGAAATGGATTGAAGCAAGTTTCTCAAATATGGAACATTCGTTTTGATGAGGCAATCAAAAGAGTTTGATTTTATCAAAATAAGAATGAACCTAGTGTGTACAAAAGGGTCGATGGGAGCATCGTGACATTCCTAGTACTATATGTTGATATACTACGGATAAGGAATGACATATTAATGCTACAATCGATAAAGATAAAGTTGTCTAAACATTCCTCCATGAATGATTTGGGAAGAGTATCTTAATTGGGGATATAAATCTATATAGATAGATTTAAGAGGATGCTTTCGACTTAACCCAAGGCGTATATTCATTTGATGCTAAAGTCGTTTAGCATGGCAAACTCCAAGAGATGTCTCATGTCGATGAGCTTTGGAGTGAATCTCTTAATAGTCCCCACAGACTCACGAAAGAGAGGTCGCATGAGTGACAATCATGTACGTAATGAAATATACGAGACCGATGTTGATCACCATATATCTGGAGAAGTTCACTATGAGTCGTTGAAAACATCTTAAAGTACTTAACCAATCACTAAGGATGTGATCATATTCATGGTGGGTCTAAATTAAAACTAGAGGGCTTAGCGAGACTCAAGTTTTTCGAACGGACTAAGATGACGTAAAATCCACTTTAAGGTAAAGCGTTATCTTGAACAAAGGTGCGATTGAATTGAAAAGGTTCCAAACAAAGAAAGAGTTCTTTGGTTTAGTGATAAAGACAAAGTATATAGCTATAAATGAAGCTGCAAGTTGATTGTTTGGATTAAAAGTTCATTACGTAACTAGGAATAGTTCTAAGTCTCATCTTGGATCTAAACATGTGTTGTGGCACTTTCATTTGATTATTAGAATCATTGAAAATGGGAAATCACTATAGAGATAGTGGACTCTCATGAACAACATTACATATCCATTAACTAAAGCTTATCCAACAAAAGGGATAATCGTCACTTAGAGAAGAAGAGTATAAGATACTGATGGCGATTGGCTTTAGTGCAGTGGGAGATTGAAAGTAATATGCACACAAGCCAATCATGTTTGATGATAAAGCATATACTTTGTAACAATCTTATTCATTTATTAATAAAAGTATTAATTTATTAAAGGCTTTTAATTATCTACATGATCTTTGTTTTATAATATGTGATAAACCCATAGTTTTAAGCAATGCTTTTAGAATAATGATGATGATCATTCTAATGAGATCTAAATTCTTAGAAAGCTTAAAACTAAAATAGTTCCCAATCATTGGATTACTAAATTGGGGATTAGTGAATCCGGATAGATTGGTACATACGTTGCTTGCTTTCATTGGATGAAGATGATTGATCTCACGATCATTTGTGGGAGACACTAAAGCAAGTATGTAGGTGCTTATTAGAGAATAAGTTCAACTGAGCGTGGCTCGCTAAGGAATACCTAATGGAGTTTTATTTGCTGTCAATAGGAATTCTGTAGTGATAGTACAAGAGTAATCCTTGGACTTGAGATCATCATAGTATCTTGTGTATGATGAGTTATACTTTGACTTATTCCTTAAGACCCTTAGTGTAAGACCCCAAATTTTTAAATAAAAAGGAATTTCCTTTATTTATTATTTTGAAATAGTAAGGGTTGATTTGATTAATGTGGATAGTTAAGGGTTAAATACACAAATATTTTAAAATAAGCAAGTGGTTATAAAATATTCATTATCGCTCGGGGAATATTCGTTTGGTCGTGGAATATTAAATGCGTTTGGGAATATTAAATGCTGACGGCTAGACCATGTGTGGGCCCCATAACTGAGCGATTGGATGAAGAAAACGACAAATATAAGTTGTTTTTTAAATAACGGCGTAGTTATTACCGTTAATACTGTTGGAATACCCGGTGGTTAAAACACACTAATACGCGTTGTTGAACAGTAGCACACGGTATTGCACCAATTATTGATTCTTACGTGAAGAAGCACTACTCAATAATGGTTACTGATAATTATTAATTATTCGATTTTTTATTGAGTTAATAATTCTTGCGTTGATATTTTATATTATTTTTGTTGTTTCATAATTGTCATTACACGGTATTTTTCATTATCGAAGCAATAATTCATATTATCTGAATAATATTATTAGATAACATTATTGGCAATGTCTAGAAAGTTACTCGTCTAAGGAGAGGTTTGGTCACCTAATTGCATGGCCAAGAAGAAAAATTCTTATTGGAAAGCCCTCTTTCCAGAACCGCACGGTTGTCAATATTGTGATTCTGTAATATTATTTGTGAATAATTAATTATTGATTTATATGATGAGGAAAATATTGATTTTATGTGGATATAGATGGAGAAAATTTTTAAAATGACAATTGTTGAAAATTAATATTTTATCTTTTTCGATAAAATAATTCATTTAAATATATTATTTTAATAATATATTAATAGGTGATATTTTTACAACGATATGTGGGATATATGAGTATACGAGGAGGAAGAGTATTTTTGTTGCAATAAATGTTTAAAACATGTTGAACATGTCGGTGGACCCCATTTATTGACCGAAATTTGATTATAGCACAGAAAATCGCCTTTGGTTTGTGGATTTCGGTCCAATTTCTATTTGGAATTTGGAAAAACTTTCTTCTGAAAAGTTGTAGAGAATTGAAATTCCTATAAAAACACGCGAGATTCGAATTTTCTGATGAAAGGGCTATTTATTATGAATTATTGAAGTTCCGAAGCTCAGAAATAATTGATTTTTGGGAGTTTAAAATATTTTTGTAAGAAAAATGTTTTTTTTGTAATTAAGTGGCTCACATGTGTTATAAATGATCTGAAATCAGATTTCTAAAGCGGGCTTGAATATTTTTAAGAAATATTATTATTTTATTAAATTTTACGCTTTTGGTGTTCTAGCGTTTTCCTATAAATAGGTGCTTAGGGTTAGAATTGAAAATCACACCGAAACTGAAGTTTTCTCTCTCTATATTATCGGCGTATTCTTGTGAGTATTTTGAGTATACTTTGAGTATTGCTATATCGGTCTGAGTTCGATTCGGCGTTATTCCAAATGTAAGATCTTCTTTCTTTTGAGGTAAGGGATATTATTTTTTTCAGTAATGATATTATTTCTTCAATATCATTATCTTGAAATGTTGATCTGAAGTTTTTATCAAATTTGGAACTTTTTCATGTCTCCGAAGTTACTATTCATGAGTTACTATTCACGAGTTACTTATTCATGAGTTACTATTCACGAGTTCTTATTCACGAGTACTATTCATGAAGCGTGAAGATGTTTTTATGGAATTTCTATCTTTTGGTGTCGAGTTACTATTCACGATACTTTGGCCTTATTCACGATATCGACACTTATTCACATATAATGATACTATTCATAGAAAAATAAAATTTCTTCTTTTCGTCTAAAACATCTATTCGGATACTAACTTCTGATTGTATCCATGTTTTGATCATTCTTGAATTTTACACCACTATGATTATTTTTGAGGTATTTTTGGGCGTGGATAAAACCAAGTACGAATCCTTAATTCTTAATCCTTGTCATTTTGTTTCACTTTGGATTCGTTTCTTAAAAAAAAATATTTTCATCATCCTCGATCTTAAATGATGATATTATGGAATATCTTTGGCACAGTAGTGCAAAGATGAATGATTTCTTAAGAATATCTTTGGCACAGTAGTGCAAAGATGAATGATTTCTGAAGAATATCTTTGGCCCGTAGTCTGAAAGATGAACAGTGTTTAAATGAACATGACCCATTTGGTGAATATCTTTGGCTTTGTAGTGCAAAGATGAATATTTGATTCCGATGTATATTGATTGATGTTACTGAGGATAAAAGATGACGATGAACTTTTAAATTCATACATAGAAGATAGTAGTTTGCATTCTCTACTTAACTCTTCTAATGAATTATTATTTCATTGCGAATATTGATTTAAAATTTGTTGTCTATTGTATTCTATTAGATTTTTCCTGTTGAAGACTAACGATAATTTGTTGTATATTATCTTAGTCATAATATTCTTTATTGAGCTAGTTGAGCTCACCCTTTTCCTTTTGTTCCATTTTTCTCGGGAGGCGAGAATATAGCGAGTGCGAGTCCTGGGTATGGAATGAAGGTTTTAGAAAGGATTGTTTAGTAGTCCTCACCATTTTGTAAAATAATGTATCAATAAATGTGATGAGGATTTATTTGAGTATAGATATTATGCAGAAGATAATATTTGTATTCAAACTCACAGTTTCTTGTTGTAATAATAAAGTTGTAGTTGTTTACGCACTATGTATTGACAACTCGAGAATGGTGATGTATACCTATTTTGGGGGCGTCCACAGAGTTGGTATCGAGCTTAGGGATATGATCTCTGGCGGAGATCGGGAGAATAGAACTAGGAGGGGAGAGAGAGTAAATCCTTCGCTAGTGTGTCCTACCTAAGCTTATTTGTTAGTTGGTCAAGATATAGGGATATTATGTGATATATTGATTTCCTTAATTAACCCTTGTTTTATGGCGGTGATTTGAGAATGTCGATCGAGAATATTAACAATGGAAATGAGACCGTGTGGATGCTTCAGACTTACCAACGAGGAGAACGCGTCTGAGTCGTGGCAATGTTCCTCCCGTGAACAACACCATTGAGCGAGATGATGAACGAGGGATGTTTAGAAGTTTTTTGCAGTTCATGCAAAATCGACGAGGAGACTCGTGTTCAAAATACGAGGAGAAATGATAGCAATTCATGGGTTGTCACGGCCAAGCGATTCAAAGAGTTGGGACCACCGAATTTAAGGAAAGCCAGATCCGATCATGGCGGAAACATGGGTCAAGCAAATTACCAAAATATTCGATGTCTTGGGATGCGGAGGAACAGAAGGTTCCATTCGCCACCTTTATGTTCCGTGGCGAAGGCGGCTCACCGGTGGGAGTCTCATGAAGCGTACCCATCCGGCCAAATTTCAAAGATGTCTTGGGAGATGTTTGAAGCTATTTAATGACAAATACTTTCACGAAAGTGTTAAATCGTATGAAGGAAGTGGAGTTCATCGATTGGAACAAAACAACATGACGGGGTCTCAATGACGAGGCAAAGTTTGCGAGTTATCCGAGTTTGCACCTCATTTGGTAGAGAATGAGGAACGTATGACGCGGATGTTTCTTAGAGGTTTGAAACACGGCGATACGTCGGTATCTCATTTCTCATAAATTTTCTCTTTATTCGGATGTTGTAAATGTGGCTCAATTATTAGAAATAGATAACGAAATACGGTCGGTTTGAGGGACCACAACCCGAGATCGTGTCGAGATAGCGATCAATGAATATAATGATAACCTGCGGAGAAAAGCAGAATGTACGACAAAATGGTAACCACTCGGTGGTAATCATGGCCATGAAAATAGAAGAAGCGAGTCGGAGGAGATTTTAAAAAGAGAGATTTAACAACGACCATGTAAAGATGATGGCAGTCTTGACAAAGAATCGGTTCTAAGGGAGGAGAAACGACCACCTAGTCATATACTACAAATGCGAAAAGAGGGATATATCGGTCCAAACCGCCCACAACAGTTCAAGGTATGCTATAATTGTGGAAAGGAAGGACATATCGCTCGAGATTATGCAATAACGAAACCTAGTTCTGCGAGGACGGTGACTCAAAAGATCGTCCCGGAAAAGTCAAAGTCAACGATTCCGGAAGAAGCGTTTGTTGTGGATCGGTCATAATGCGAGGAACCCAAACGAGGTGATCACGGGTAAGCTATTTATAAATTCTTGCGAAGTTTATACCTTACTTGATCTGGGTGCTACCCATTCATTTATCTCTCTGCATGTGCTCAACGTTTAAACTTGACTCAGGAGAAATTAGACTTTGACCTATCTGTGGAAACTCCGTTAGAGAAACTTTCATCACATCCACTGTTTATAAATCTTGTTTGATTCAAGTTGGCACCATTACCTTACCCGTTGACCTTATCTCTTTAAAGATACTTGCTTTTGATGTGATTTTAGGGATTGATTGGTTAACTACTCATCATGCCAAAATTGATTGTTTTAAATAAGGTTGTTAGTTTTCATATTCTAAACCAACCTGTTATGCAATTCTAAGCAACTAAACCATTAAAATCGATCATCATCATATCTAATCATAAAGCTATTCGTTTATTAAAAAGCGGATGTCAAGCTTCTTAGCCCATGTTATGGATTTGAATAAAGACACGTCAAATTTGAATAATATTCCTGTTGTTATTGACTTTCCCGACGTATTTCAAGAAGAACTTCCGGTCTAGCCCCGGCGTGAAGTTGAATTCTTCATTGATCTTGAACCCGGTACAAAGCCCATTTCTAAAACCCCATATCGAATGGCTCCTATTGAACTTCAGGAGTTAAAGGTCCAACTACGAGAATTGCTTTGGACATCGGTTTCATTAGGTCCTAGTACATCTCCTTGGGGTGCTCTGTTTTATTTGTAAAGAAGAAAGACGGGAGTATGCGACTTTTGTATTGACTATCGGGAATTAAACCATGTCACCATCAAGAATAGGTATCCTCGTATTGATGACTTGTTTGACCCGATTGCAAGGGCACAATTCTTTTCAAAAATCGATCTTAGCTTCGGATATCATCAATTTGAAGATTAGAATCGAGGATATTCCAAAGACGCGCTTCAAAACTTCGGTATGGGCATTATGAATTCTTAGTCATGTCTTTCGGACTAACTAATGCTCTGCGGCTTTCATGGATATGATGAACCGAGTATTCAAGGAATATTTGGATCAATTCGTTGTTGTCTTTATTGATGACATCCTCATATATTCCAAAAGCCGTGAAGATCATGAGCACCATTTGAAGTTTGGTACTCCAAAGGCTTCGTGAAAACCAACTATATGCCAAATTGAAGAAATACGAGTTCGGCTTGAGGAAGTAGCATTCCTTGGGCACGTGGTGTCGAAACATGGAGTATCTGTTGATCCGTGAAGATTGAAGCAATCTGAAGTTGGGAACAACCAAGTCGGTGATTGAGTCAAGACGTAGCTTTTGGGCTTAGCCGGTTATTATCGGAGATTCGTGGAAGGTTTTCTCGAATCGCTACTCCATTAACTCGGTAACTCTAAGGATACAAAATTCGTTTGGAGCGAAGAATGCGAGAAAAGTTTCCAAGAGCTTAAGAGGAGACTTATTTGACTTTGTTCTAACAATACCATCCGTTCTTGGGATGGATTTGTTATCTCTGATGATGCTTGAGCAAAGGGTTAGGATGTGTTCTTATGCAACGTGGGAAAGTCATAGCCTATGCCTCGCGACAACTTAAAGAGTATGAGAGGAATTATCCTACTCATGATCTAGAGTTAGCGGCAATCGTTTTCGCTTAAAGATATGGAGGCACTATCTATATGGGGAGAAAGTGGAGATATATTCGCACCATAAAAGCCTTAAATATTTCTTCACTCAAAAGAACTCAACATCTGGGCTGGACGTTGGCTCGAGTTATTGAAAGACTACGACCACACTTTCAATACCATCACGAAAAGCGAATGTGGTAGGTGACGCTGCGTTGAGTAGAAGATCATATATCACGAAAGCGAGTGCGATGATGTCAAGTATACGCGTAGAGCCAACTTTAATAGAAAAGTTAAGGTTGCTTCAAGCCACCGGCCCTTGGGTCGTATGAAGAAGAAAGTACAAGGAGGAGCTATTAGGGCGAGAATTGATGAAGAAGGAATACTTGAGTCCACTCTAGACTTTGTGTTCCTAACGACTACGATTTGAAGTACAAGATTATGATGGAGGCACACAATCGCCATTTGCAATCCATCCTCGAAGTACTAAAATGTATCGTGATCTTCGACATACATTTTGGTGGAACAATATGAAGAGAGAGATTGCAAAGTTTATCTCGATGTGTTTAACTTGCCCGGCGTGTAAAGGCGCGAGCATCTTGTACCTAAGGGTCCGTTGCAACCACTTGAGATTCCTGGAATGGAAGTGGGAACACATTACTATGGATTTCGTTACGGGTCTTCCTACGGTTTCTCAAGGCATCAATGCTATTTGGGTTATTGTTGATAGATTAACCAAGTCTCGCTTTCATTTCTTGCCGATCTGGCGGACTTATTCCTCGAACGTCTTGCTAAGTATGTGACGTGAATGAGATTGTGAGGTTGCATGGCATGCCCGTATCCATAGTTTCGGATCGTGACCCAAGATTCACTTCAAGATTTTGGGTTAGCTTGCAAAAAGCTATGGCGCGGATTTGCAATTTAGTTCTAAGATACCATCCCCAAAACCAGACGGACAATCGAGAGAGGACTATTCAAACTCTTGAAGATTATTAGATAATATTATTGGCAATGTCTAAAAAGTTACATCTAAGGAGAGGTTTGGTCACCTAATTGCTACCAAGAAGAAGAAATTCTTATTGGAAAGCCCCTCTTCCCGAAGCTGCACGGTTGTCAATATTGTGATTCTGTAATATTATTTGTGAATAATTAATTATTGATTCATATGATGAGGAAAATATTGATTTTATGTGGATATAGATGGAGAAAAATTTTAATGTGACAATTGTTGAAAATTGAAATTTTATCTTTTTCTGATAAAATAATTCATTTAAATATATTATTATATTTTAATAATATAATAATGGTGATATTTTTACAACGAATGTGGGATATATGAGTATACGAGGAGGAAGAGTATTTTTGTTGCAATAAATGTTTAAAACATATTAAACATGTCGGTGGACCCCATTTATTGATCGAAATTTGATTATAGCTTTAATAAAATCGCCTGGTTTGTGGATTTCGGTCAATTTCTATTTGGAATTTGGAAAACCTTTCTTCTGCAAAGTTGTAGAGAATTGAATTTCCTATAAAAACACGCGAGATTCGAATTTTTTGATGAAAAGGCTATTTATTATGAATTATTGAAGTTCAAGCTCTCAAAATAATTGATTTTGGAAGTTTAAAATATTTAAAATTAGAAAACATTTTTTAATTATGGTGTGTTACACATGTGGGTTGAATGAGCTGAATTCAGTTCTTAGAAGGTTAGGCGTGAGGAAATTTTATTATAAATAATAATATTATATTATTAAATTTTACGCTTTGGTGTTCTAAAGATTTTCCTATAAATAGGGTCTTGGGTTAGAATTGAAAATCACACCGAAAACGAAGTTTTCTCTCTATATTATCGGCGTATTCTTGTGAGTATTTTGAGTATACTTTGAGTATTGTTAGGCGGTCTGCAAGTTCCTTGAAAGACTATACCCGTATTCCATTTAAAGTCTTAATCTTTCGAGGTAAGGGATGTTATTTTCTTCTCAAATGATATTATTTCTTCAATATCATTATCTTTGAAATATTGGTTGAAACTTTTATCAAATTTGGAACTTTTCCATGTCGGGAGTTACTTATTCATGAGTTACTATTCATGAGTTCTTATGCATTTAGTTCTTATTCATGAGTTCTTATTCACGAAAGTTACTATTCACGAAGTACTATTCAAGTAGGCGTGAAGATGTTTTTTGGGAAATTTCTATCTTTTGGTGTCGGAGTTATTATTCACGATATCGGCCTTATTCACGATATCAAGACTATTCAATCAAAATATAAAATTTCTTCTTTTTGTCCAAAATATCTATTCGGATACTAGCTTTGATTGTATCCATGTTTTGTTCATTCTTGAATTTTACACCACTATGATTATTTTTGAGGTATTTTTGAACATGGATAAAACAAAGTGCGAATCCTTAATCCTTAATCCTTGTCATTTTGTTTCAATTTGGATTCGTTTCTTTAAAATATTTTCATCATCCTCGGTCTTAAATGATGATATTATTGAATATCTTTGGCACAGTAGTCTGCAAGATGAATGATTTTGAAGAATATCTTTTGGCGATGAGTGCAAAGATGAGCAGTGTTTAGATGAACATGAATTAATGATGAATATCTTTGGCACGTAGTGCAAAGATGAATATTTGATTCGGATATATATTGATTGATGTTACAGGGATAAAAGATGATTTATGAACTTTTAAATTCATACATAGAAGATAGTAGTTTGCATTCTCTACTTAACTCTTCTAATGAATTATTATTTTCATTGCGAATATTGATTTAAAATTTGTTGTCTATTGTATTCTATTAGATTTTCCTGTTGAAGACTAACGATAATTTGTTGTATATTATCTTAGTCATAATATTCTTTCTTCGGGCTAGTTGAGCTCACCCTTTTCCTTTTTGTTCTATTTTTCTTCTTAGGAGGCGAGAATATAGCGAGTGCAGTCTGGGTATGGAATGAAGGTTTTAGAAAGAATTGTTTAGTAGTCCTCACCATTTTGTAAAATAATGTATCAATAAATGTGATGAGGATTTATTTGAGTATAGATATTGTCTGAAGATAATATTTGTATTCAAACTCACAGTTTCTTCATGTAATAATAAAGTTGTAGTTATTTACATACCGTGTATTGACAACTCGAGAATGGGTGATGTATACCTATTTTAGGGGCGTCCACAACAGTATCGAGCTTAGGGATATGATCTCTGGCGGAGATCTGGGAATAGAACTAGGAGGGGAGGCGACGTAAATCCCTTCGCTAGTGTGTCCTACTAAGCTTATTTTTTAGTGGTCAAGATATAAGGATATTATGTGATATATTGATTTCCTTAATTAACCCTTGTTTTTATGGCGGTATTTGAGAATGTCGATGAGAATATTAACAATGGAAATGAGGCCGTGGAGACGCTTTGTCTCCACCAATGAGGAGAACGTCAATGTATTAGCATTGTTCTCCCGTGAACAACACCACTGGCGAGATGATGAACGAGGGGATGTTTAGAAGCTTTTGCGATTCATGTAAAAATCGAATGAGGGAGACTTCGTGTTCAAAATACTGAGGAGGAAATGATAGCAATTCATGGTTTGTCACAACCAAAGCGCTTCAAAGAGTTGGGACCACGAATTTAAGGGAAAGCGAGATCCGATCATGCGCGGAAACATGGGTCAAGCAAATTACCAAGATATTCGATGTCTTGGGATGCACGGAGGAATGAAGGTTCCATTCGCCACCTTTATGTTCCGTGGCGGCGGACTCATCGGTGGAGTCGTGAAGCGTACCATCCAAATTCCGCACTTCGGCGATGTCTTGGGAGACGTTTGAAACTATTTAATGACAAATACTTTCCGAAAGTGTTAAATATCGTATGAAGGAAGTGGAGTTTATTAGGCTGAGCGAGAACAACATGGCGGTTGTCTCGAAGACGAGGCAAAGTTCTGAGTTATCGAGTGTTTGCACCTCATTTGGTGGAGAATGAGGAACGTATGACGCGGATGTTTCTTAGAGGTTTGAAACGGCGATACGTCGATATCTCATTTCTCATAAATTTTCTCTATTCAGATGTTGTAAATGAGGGCTCAATTATTAGGCGAGATAACGAAATACGGTCAACCGAGGACCACACCGAGGATTGTACCGAGAGATAGCGATCAGCGTAATAATGATAACCAATGGAGAAGAAAAGCAGACGGACAAAAATGGTAACCACTCGGTGGTAATCATGGCCATGAAAATAGAAGAAGCGAGTCGGGGAGGAGATTTTACAAAGAGGAGATTTAACAATGACCATGTGAAGACGACAACGGTCTTAAAAGATAACTAGTTCTAAGGGAGGAGAACGACCACCGGTCATATGTTACAAATGCGGAAAAGAGGGACATATCGATCCAAATCGTCCTGACAGCTTCAAGGTATGCTATAATTGTGGAAAGGAAGGACATATCGCTCGAGATTATACGATGGCGAAACCTAGTTCAATGGGGAGGCGGTGACTCAAAAGATCGTCCCGGAAAAGTCAAAGTCATTGATTCCGGAAGAAGCGTTTGTTGTGACTGGTCATCATAATGCGAGAACCCAAACGAGGATGATCACGGTAAGCTATTTATAAATTCTTGCGAAGTTTATACCTTACTTGATACCGGTGCTACCCCATTCATTTATCTCTCCTGCTTGTGCTCAACGTTTAAACTTGACTCAGGAGAAATTAGACTTTGACCTATCTCATGGAAACTCCGTTAGGAGAAACTTTCATCACATCCACTTTGTTTATAAATCTTGTTTGATTCAAGTTGGCACCATTACCTTACACCGTTGACCTTATCTCTTTAAAAATACTTGCTTTTGATGTGATTTTAGGGATTGATTGGTTAACTACTCATCATGCCAAAATTGATTATTTTCGTAAGGTTGTTAGTTTTCATATTCCTAACCAACCTGTTATGCAATTCAAGCAACTAAACCATTAAAATCAATCACCGTCATATCTAATCATAAAATTACTCGTTTATTGAAAAATGGATGTCGAGCTTTCTTAGCCCATGTTATGGATTTGAATAAAGACACGTCAAATTTGAATAATATTCTGTTGTTATTGACTTTCCGACGTATTTCTAGAAGAACTTCCGGTCTACCCCGAACGTGAAGTTGAATTCTTTATTGATCTTGAACTTCTGAAAGCCCATTTCTAAAACCCCATGAATGGCTCTATTGAACTTGGAGTTAAAGGTCCAACTACGAAATTGTTGGACATCGGTTTCATTCGTCTGATACACATCTCCTTGGGGTGCTCCTGTTTTATTTGTAAAGAAGAAAAGACGGGGTAGTATGCGACTTTGTATTGACTATTGGGAATTGAACCATGTCACCATCAAGAATAAGTATCCTCTACCTCGTATTGATGACTTGTTTGACCAAATGCAAGGGGCACAATTCTTTTCAAAAATCGATCTTAGCTTACGGATATCATCACCAAGATTAGAATCGAGGATATTCCAAAGACGCCTTTAGAACTCGATCTTGGCATTATGAATTCTTAGTCATGTCTTTCGATTGACTAATGCTCCTATGACTTTCATGGATATGATGAACCGAGTATTCAAGGAATATTTGGATCGGTTGTTTGTTGTCTTTATTGATGACATCCTTATATATTCCAAAAGTCGTGAAGATTATGAGCACCATTTGAAATTTGGTACTCCAAAGGCTTCGTGAAAACAAACTATATGCCAAATTGAAGAAATACGAGTTACGGCGAGGAAGTAGCATTCCTTGGGCACGTGGTGTCGAAACATGGAGTATCTGTTGATCCGTGAAGATTGAAGCAATACAAAGTTGGAGCAACCAAAGTCGATGTGATCAAATACGTAGCTTTTGGGCTTAGTGGTTATTATCGGAGATTCGTGGAAGGGTTTTCTCGAATCGCTACTCCATTAACTCAAATAACTCCTAAGGATACAAAATTCGTTTGGAGCGAAGAATGCGAGAAGAGTTTCCAAGAGCTTAAGAGAGACTTATTTCTAAGACTGTTCTAACAATACCATCCGGTTCGGATGGATTTGTTATCTAATGATGATGCTTGAGCAAAGGGTTAGGATGTGTTCTCATGCAACGTGGGAAAGTCATAGCCAATGCCTCATGACAACTTAAAGAGTATGAGAGGAATTATCCTACTCATGATCTAGAGTTAGCGTGAAAGTCGTTGCTACTAAAAATATGGAGGCACTATCTATATGGGGAGAAAGTGGAGATATATTCGGACCATAAAAGCCTTAAATATTTCTTCACTCAAAAAAACTCAACATCGGCAATGACGTTGGCTCGAGCTATTGAAAGACTACGACCACACTATTCAATACCATCCCGGAAAAGCGAGCGTGGTAGGCGACGCGTTGAGTAGAAGATCATATCGCGGAACGCGAGTGCGATGATGTCAAGTATACGCGTAGAGCCAACTTTAATAGAAAAAGTTAAGGTTGCTTCAAGCCATCGACCCGGAAATGATGCGTATGAAGAAGAAAAAGTACAAGAAGGAGCTATTCCTAAGCGAGAATTGATGAAGAAGGAATACTTGAGTCCACTCTAGACTTTGTGTTCTAACGACTCTGATTTGAAGTCTGAAGATTATGATGGAGGCACACAATACACCATTTGCAATCCATCCTGGAAGTACTAAAATGTATCGTGATCTTCGACAAACATTTTGGTGGAACAATATGAAGAGAGAGATTGCAAAGTTTATCTCAATGTGTTTAACTTGTCAACGTGTAAAAGGCGAACATCTAGTACCTAAGGGTCCGTTGCAACCACTTGAGATTCCGAAATGGAAGTGGAACACATTACCATGGATTTCGTTATGGGTCTTCCTACGGTTTCTCGAGGCATCAATGCTATTTGGGTTATTGTTGATAGATTAACCAAGTCTCCGCTCATTTCTTGCCGATCGGAGACTTATTCACTTGAACGTCTTGCTTAGTATATGCGTGAATGAGATTGTGAGGTTGCATGGCATGCCTGTATCCATAGTTTCGGATCGTGACCCAAGATTCACTTCAAGATTTTGGGTTAGCTTGCAAAAAGCTATGGGCACGGATTTACGATTCAGTTCGGCATACCATCCTCAAACGGACGGACAATCAGAAAGGACTATTCAAACTCTTGAAGATTTATTAAGACTCTGTGTCCTAGACTTCAAGGGCAGTTGGTGTAAGTATTTACCATTGGTGGAATTCTCCTACAACAAAAAATATCAGGCAAGTATAGGTGTAGCTCCATTTGAAGCATTATATGGACGAAAGTGTCGCTCTCCAGTATGTTGGGACGAGGTGGGTGAAGCAACACTGTTGGGACCCGAGTTGGTAAGTATGACTACGAAAAAGATCCAAATGATTCGACAACGTATACAAACGGCACAAGATCGACAAAAGAGTTATGCGGATCTTCATCGAAAGGACGTGTAATTTAGTGTAGGGGATCATGTATTATTGCAAGTTTCTCCATGGAAGGGAGTTACAAGATTTGGGAAGAGAGGAAAGCTCAATCCACGATTTATTGGTCCATTTCAAATTCTTGACCGAGTAGGAAATGTAGCCTATAGACTCGCGTTACCTCCGAGTATGTCTCGTGTTCATAATGTGTTTCACATATCTGTACTTCATAAATATGTGAAAGACCCGAACCACGTTATAGAGTTAGAACCGACGAGATAAATAGAACACTTAACGTATGAGGAGGTACTGTCAAGATTTTGGATAGGAAGGAGCATGTCCCACGCTGCCAAGGTCATACCACAAGTTAATGTTTTGTGGAGGAATCATCTTATAGAGAAATGACACGGGAATTGAAACGGAAATGAAAGCGAGGTATCCTCACCTTTTCAAACACCAGTGCGTCGTCAATTTCGAGGGACGAAATTTCATAAGGAGGGAGGTTGTAAGACCCCAACTTATTATTAATGAAATTTAATTTTCTCTTTTATTATTTTAAAATAGTAAGGGTTGATTTGATTAATGTGGATAGTTAGGGGTAAAATACGCAAATACTTCAAAATAAGCAAGTGGTTATAAAATATTCATTGTTGTCGGGGAATATTCGTTTGGTCGTGGAATATTAAATGCTGTCGGGAATATTATTCGACGACGGCAAGACCATGTGGGGCCCCATAACTTGAAAGCGATTGGATGAAGAAAACAACAAATATAAATGGTTTAAAAATAACTTGGTAGTTGTTATTCACAGATTATCTTTAAAAATACCCGGTGGTTAAAACACGCGTATACACCAGTATTGCACCAATTATTGATTCTTACGTGAAGAAGGCACTACTTCAATAATGGTTACGATAATTACTGCTTAGTATTTTATTGAGTTAATAATTCTTTGCGTTGATATTTTATATTCTTTTTGTTTCAATAATTGTCATTACACAAAGTATTTTTCATTATCGAAGCAATAATTCATATTATCCGAATAATATTATTAGATAACATTATTGGCAATGTCTAGAAAGTTACATACAAGGAGAGGTTTGGTCACCTAATTGCGTGCGATAAGAAGAAATTCTTATTGGAAAGTCAGTAAGACCCCAACTTTTATAAATAAAGATGAATTTTTCTATAAATATTATTTTTGAATATTATGGAATAAATTTGATATAATGTTATAGTTGTGGATAATATTTATAAATTTTGCAAAGTATGCAAGTTTTTATAAAATATTCGTTTGGTCTGGAATATTCTTTTTGTTAGGGAATATTCGTATAACTACTCAATCATTGGTGGACCCCATAATGAAATTATTATCGGATTGATTGAAAAACGACAAAAATATTTTATAAAAATAACGGCGGAGGTGTTACCGTTAAAAGCTGTTGAACTACCCGGTAAAAAAATACGATGTCTGGCGTGGTTGCGTAGTAGCACTTACGGTATTGATTATTGATGCTTACGTGAGAAGTCACTCACCTATGCTCAATTATTCTTTCAAATAATTCTTTGCATCATATCTCTTATATTATTGATTCAATTATTGTCACAATATCATCTCGTATAATATGTTATAGTATTAAATCAATAATTGAGGCGACAAGTTATAAATGCTTAATAATTGTTGAAAGATTAAATATGTGTTGATGAAAAATAAAATGATTTGTGGTAAGTTTGATTATTTTATGGGGGCTCATATGTCATCATCTAAGAGTCTCTTCATCATATAAGATTACCTTCGTCAATAGTAATTACCCTTGTGAATAGTATTTACCTTCAATCGATAGTAATTACCTTCACAATCGATAGTAATTACCCTTGTGAATAGTATTTACCTTTGTCGATAGTATTTACCTTCGTTAATAGTAATTACCTTTACCGCACGTCGAACCACTTGTCGTTTCACATTACAAAAGACGAACCACTTGTCGTTTCACATTACAAAGCGTCCAAACCACTTTTCTTTTCACATCATTAGTCGTCGAGCCACTTTGCCTTTTCACACTAAGGTCTTAAGCTAGAAATCTTCTATAAATAGAGGCCTGGGCTTCATTATTTTCACGAATTCATTCAAGCTATAGAGAGAAAGTATAGAGAGAATAAGAGAAAAGAGAAGAAGAGTATTTTGTTACTACTGCGCTTAAAGATATTCAATCTCCTACCAAAAGTAAGGGGTGTTATTCATTCTTATTCATGAAGAGAACTGTTGTTATTCCATTGCTTATTATTCTCATTGGAATAACTTTTGATAATCGTGGTTTACCCTATACTTGGTGACATTCTTCTATTATTCTGTTGGAACATCCTGTCATGTGTGTTTTTTCGGACATTCGACTTCCGCCTTTATTATTATTCTGTTGGAACTGTTAGGTTTGTAATATTCATCAACGCAATCAAATTGCATAAAAGTGCGGAAGCGTGTAAAAATCAGAGTTTAAAAATTTTACAAACCATATACCCGGATCACCCTTTATGCACAATTATTAATTAAACGAAAAGACAAAGAATAAAATCATACCCTTGAAGATCGAGCTTCCTCAGGTACAAGTTCACCTCCAATCCTTTTCGCGTTCAACTTGAATCCACCGGGTTTGGTTCCTTCCTTTGATCAATGTTAGCCACCCATGTGTTTGGCCTCTAGAGGTGATCCACCAAGGAAGAAGAAAATTCAAGAAGATGGTGTATATAGCTCAAACCCTAGTTTTCTATCTCTATAGAAAAGGGTACTCTCCAACAAATTGGAATTATTACGTAGTTGTAAAGTCAACCACCCCCACCACCCATAATAAGACTCCTCTTATTTATAGATGTGGGCAACCCACCTTAACAATTAAGGAATTGGGTTTTATTTAATTAATTAAATTCTTTTAATTAATTAAGCTCCCTAATCTTATTAGGGATAATTAATTAAACTCCTTTAACTAATTTTCCTTCCTAATCCAATTAGGAATAAATGAGAGTACTTATATTAAATTAATTCCTAAACTCTTTTAGAAATTAAAATAATAATAATTATAATAATATTAATAAGACTCCTCTTATTAATTTATATTTAATATTTCTAAAATATTAAATAATAAATATTAAGCTATTTAATTTATTCTATCACCATAGATTAAATTAAATATACTTAACTATTATATTATTACGATTATGCCATTAACTTCTTAAATAATTATTCTTCCTTTTATGGTGTGACCCTTTAGGTTCTCCATATTAAACCTATTGTGAATAAATCAATTAGAAATAATTCTAATCTTATTTAAATAAATAAATTAAACAATTAATTTATTTAAATAAATAATATTTATTCTACAATAGGGATAAGCCTCCCTGTAATGATCAACGACTTTCCGGATAATATAGATTTCAACATTAATCATAAAAAGAACCTTTGAGTAAATAGTTACCGTATGCAATTCAATCCTTTCACCATACATGTCCCAATTAAATATAAGACATGGAATTACTTCAAGTCTTATTTTATTTAATTATATGTATTTCGATCCTTAAATGCATGACTCAAATAATGCAAATTAGAAACTCCTTTCTAATTTCATTCTCGCTTAACCCGAAGGACTCTTTGGTTGTCATTTATCGAATCACATAGACATTTCTCTTCTTTTATTAGAAGTGGTAGATTCTTTATTGATCATACATTATCTCCATATATAACTTATTATACCCAAGCATACCCTTTGATATACCCTAAGGGTCTTAAGGAATAAGTCAAAGTATAACTCATCATACACAAGATACTATGATGATCTCAAGTCCAAGGATTACTTGTCTTTACTATCACTACTGAAATTCCTATTGACAGCAAATAAAACTCCATTAGGTATTCCTTAGCGAGCCAATGTTCGATGAACTTATTCTAATAATAAGCACCTACATACTTGCTTTAGTGTCTCCACACAAATGATCATGAGATCAATCATCCTCATCCAATGAAAGAAGCAACGTATGTACCAATCTATCCGGATTCTTAATCCCCAATTTAGTAATCCAATGATTGGGAACTATTTTAGTTTTAAGCTTTCTAAAATTTAGATCTCATTAGAATGATCATCATCATTATTCTAAAAGCATTGCTTAAAACTATGGGTTTATCACATATTATAAAACGACATCATGTAGATAATTAAAAGCCTTTAATAAATTAATACTTTTTATTAATAAATGAATAAGATTGTTACAAAGTATATGCTTTATCATCAAACATGATTGGCTTTGTGTGCATACTACTTTCAATCTCCCACTTGCACTAAAGCCAATCGTCATGGTATCTTATACTCTTCTTCTCTAAGTGACGATTATCCTGCTTTGTTGGATAAGCTTTAGTTAATGGATATGTAATGTTGTTCTTGAGAGTCCACTATCTCTATAGTGATTTCCCATCTTTCAATGATTCTAATAATCAAATGAAAGTGCCACAACACATGTTTAGATCCAAGATGAGACTTAGGAACTATTCCTAGTTACAGAATGAACTTTTAATCCAAACAATCAACTTGCGACTTCATTTATAGCTATATACTTTGTCTTTATCACTAAACCAAAGAACTATTTGCTGTTTGGAACCTTTCCAATTCACTGCACCACTGTTCAAAGTAACCCTTTACCTTAAAGTGGATTTTTCGTCGTCTTGGTTCTTGTCGAAAAACTTGAGTCTGTTAAGCCCTCTAGTTTTAATTTAGACCCACCATGAATATGATCACATCCTTAGTGCCGGTTAAGCACTTTAAGATATTTTTGTCTGACTCATAGTGAACTTCTCCAGAATATGACTGATCCACATCAGGTCTCGTATATTTCATTGCATACATGATAGTCACTCATGCGACCTCTCTTTTCAGGAGTCTGTGGGGACTATTAAGAGAGATACACTCCATAGCTCATCTACATGAGACATCTCTTGGAGTTTGCCATGCTAAACAACTTTAGCATCAAATGAATATACATTCTTGGGTTAATTTGAGCATCCTTTTAAATCTATCTATATAGATTTGCATCCCCAATAATGATACTCTTCCCAAATCATTCATAGAGGAATGTTTAGACAACTTTATCTTTACTGATTGTAGCATTAGTATGTTATTCCTCATCCGTAGTATATCAACATATAATACTAGAAATTTCACGACGCCCCATTGACCCTTTTGTACACACTAGAAGTCTTACCTCATCGAATGTAACTCGGATCATCATCTTCATGATAAGTACCTCATCATCATCATCCATGATGAATCCATACCTCCTAGGTATCTTCATTTTATTTCGATTTACGATTCGGTTGTGGTACAATAGAATTCATCTACGTGTTCCTCTTATTTGACTTATAGTGTTTTGTAGTTCTTGAACTCTTGAAGATCTATTATCCTCCCACTAGCCCTTTTCAATGATAAACACCTTTATCTTAAGGAAGGCGTGTTTCATGATAAACACCTTTTTACTAAGTAGGATTATAGAACATTTACCCTAAACTTACTTTAGGATGTCCCACAAATCTATATTTGTCAAATCTTGTCCCAAGCTTATCCTTTGAAACCTTTTCACATAAGTTGGACAACCCTTATCTTAACATACTTAAGATTAGGAATCCTCCTATCCATAACTTTTATGGAGTCTTGGGGCGGATTTTGAGGTTACCAATTTAAGATAGATATCTGACCATTTCTAGGACATGACCCTGAAGAATCTTTGGAATGTCAATAAAATCATTATGGGCGTGACACCATGTCCAACAAGGTACGATTTTTCCTTTAGATACATCAATCAATTATTGCGTATCAGGATGTGTCCATTATGAGAAAACCATTTGAGATGATCAAGAAACTTATTGCACAAGTATTTATTCCTTGATTTAATCAAAGAATCTTAATACTTTGCCAATTTGTTTCACTTCTGAATTCTTTGAACCTTTCAAATAATTCACACTTGTATTTTAGCAAATACACACATTCAACTCTTTGAATGATCATCTCCTTTTCTTATACTAATTTGTTCAATATGCAAAATTATTTTCATGTAAGTCAAGTATACAAAATTTATTAAGTAATATTCCAGTTCTATACAAAACATTATTATTATAAATAAAACAACAATTGTTCTTAATTATAATACCAAAGATTTCATTGTCCAACAATAAAATAGAAATAATATTTTTAACAAGAACTGGAATACAATAATAACAACTTATTGACTTAATAGATTTGCCCGTGTAAGCGATCTTAAACTATAAGTTCCTATAGCTAATGCAAACGACCTTTGCTTCATTTTCCACATATAGGATTACTTATCTTTGTTTAACTTTCTACTTACTTGGTCCCTTCATAAATCTATATTTATGATAACCAAAGTCGGTATCCAATACCCAAGTAGAACCTTGACTTAAAGAAAATTTTATTTTAAATCATGAACAAATTTGTATTTATAACCGAAACTTCACTAAGCTTCTTTTGGTTAGCTCTGCAAGATGCTTCTCGCAGTTTCTTTCCAGTGTCCAGGCTTATTGCAGTGGAAGCAAACTCCTTTGTTATCCAAATCAGTTTTGTTCTTATTATCCTTTATTTTGCCTTTCTTTTACCTTCTTTGAATCTTTCTTCTTTTCAGAAGATCCTTTGGCCCCTACCAGTAAGACTTGGTCTTTCTTGGTTGGAAAGTGACTCTCAACATTTTTCAACATGTTAAGCAAATCAGCGAGGCTGATATCTAGCTTGTCCATATGAAAATTTCACAACAATTGTGAAATGAGTCCGGGAGTGAGTGCAAGATCAAATCTTGGCTCAACTCTCCATCCATGACAAAACCAGTTGTCTAATTGATCAATCAAATTGATTATGTTAAGAACTTTTTATGCATCTTATAGTGCCATTAGCCATTCTAGATCGGAAGAGCTCCTTGAGATATCCGATATCTATCAATCCTACTTTCCTCACCATCAACTACTTGATGTGAAGGAATATAATAGAAGCATCCATAGTTTCATCTTGTGGCTGAAGCTCGTTACTCATGGATGCGAGCATGATGCGTTGAGCCAATCATGCATCATTTTGCCACTTTCTAAAAGTAGCAATCTCTTCCTCGAGAGGCATTATGCGCAACCATTGCGTTGATAGGCGTATTAAGGACATAAGATAGCTTTTTCACTATGAGAACTATTCTCAAATTCCTTAACCAATCCGTTTAATTGATTTGGTTAATTTAGCATCTAATATGCTTCGCAGTGATAGTAATTTTAGACATTGTAAAATTCTGTAAATGAATTTGTAATTAACAACATTTTAACATACATTCTTTTATTAATTACCAAAATAAATTAGGTCTTGTTTTAAATTGGTATCTCCCACTATTTTCTTCAAACTATATTACCCTCACTTATATAGTTCGGCAAAATCTAATTAAAGATTTGCTAGTGAGAATAAGGATCCCATTTCAAATGTATATAGCCTTGTGGTGACACAACAAACTATATATAAATAAATAGGTAGACAACTTTTGTCAATTACATCAACTATGCAACTCCTTGTATTTTGCCTCTTAGATTATTTTGATCAGTGGTGGCACATCCGAATCAAAATTATCCAAGTTAAGTCCAACCTAGCACTCCATATATTCAAAAAAAAAAATATCATCCTTGTGGTGACACAACAAAATAATATTGTTCAATTTTCTTTATAAGCATCAAATGTGATAAATTAACATCTTAAATACTTAATACTTACCTTGTGGTGACACAACAAACTCATATTAAATATTTAATACTCTATTAATTTTATCATGCTAATAGGCGACGTTCGATATTCCAAATATATTTGAACGCTTAGGACTTAATATATATAAAAAAATTGAGGGGTTTGTTATTAATTTGTCTCATCTTGTTTTTAAGCGTGCATGCGCACATATATATATAAAATACGCGTCGTATTAATAAACATGCGAAGCATGTTTGCATAATATATAATATATATAGTATAAGCATGCACATATAGAATACTATATTCTACCCGGATTGATTATGGACTTTTATTCTAGTTTGGTTCACTAGAGCCACCAAGTGAACCAAAAGGTCAAACCCCCAGGGTGCAAGAAATAATATTTAAATATAACTATTACATTTAAACCCTGGGCTCCATTACAAATCCCGGGTCTTCAAGCTCTTTGCTCCTTGATCTCTCCAATTTTTCAAAAATTAATTCTAACTATTCCTATTACAAAACTATTTAAAATAAATAGAAACCTTGATCGCTAAATATCGAGGGAAGTACATAGGAGGAGATAGAATTTACATTAAGAAAAATTAGAGAAGGCGAGGTACGCAGACCCCATTTAATAAAACCCATACATTCATGCATCCAACTAAAATAAAATCCAATCGCATTAATCAATAGTCCATAATCAATCCCATTTATTATCATACACATCACCATATGCATCAATAAATAACATTCATCTCATGAATAATAAACATTTAATATATATATTGATATCATTTAATGGGCAAATTTAGTTAGTATAAAATCTAATTTTGAATCAAAATAAACTCCTTTATTTTAATCCAAATTTAAATCAAAATAAAACTATTTTATTTTAATTTATCCAATTTTGAATAAAATAAACTATTTTATTTTAATCAAAATTTTAATCAAAATAAACTCCTTTATTTTAATTAATTATGGAATCCAATTCCATATATAAAAAAAATCTTTAATTAAAATAAACTCTTTTATTTTAATTAATTATGGAATCCAATTCCATGTAAAAAAAAAATCTTTTATTAAAGAAACACGGATATTCTTTCCTATTCACAAATAAACTCCTTTATTTTGAATAATATGAAATCTTATTTCATATTTAAATAAACTCCTTTATTTAAGGAAACACGGATTTTCTTTCCTATTCACAAATAAACTCTTTTTTATTTTGAATAATATGAAATCTTATTTCATATCTAAACAAACTCCTTTATTTAAGGAAAGATGGATTTACTTCCTATTCACAAATAAACTCCTTTATTTTAGGAAAAATAAAATCCAATTTCAACTCCAATTAGTTATTATGGAATCCAATTCCAACTCTAATTAGTTAGCATGAAATTCTAATTTTAAAATTAAAATAAATCTTTTATTTTAATATTAAAATAAACCTTTATTTTAAGATTAAAATAAACCTTTTTTTTTTTAATTATAAATTATTTAAAATTAAAATAAAACTTTATATTTTAATATTAAAATAAACCTTTTATTTTAAAATTAAAATAAACTTTTATTTTAATTATATAATAATTAAGAATATATATATATATATATATATTCATAATATATATTATATATGTATATATATATTCATAATATATTATATATATATATATATATATATATATATATATATATATATATATAACCGCTCTCTTTCTTTAAAACCGTGCACTTTTCATTCAAGCATTATGTACAAAGCATGTCAAGTTAATATATATCATATATATTTATTATAATGTCACATGAATGCTTGTTGCCCCTTTTTTTTTTTTTTTTTTTTCAGCGCACGGAAATCCGTGACTCATGAACACATATCAACATGCTGACCGAATTGCTTTTAAAAAGATGATTCCCTTGTAATTTTTTTTTTTTTCGGCAATTAGCAGGTCACGTTTTTTTTTTTTTTTTTTTTTTCTTTTATTAAATTTTATACGATAAAAATATATGCCAATTAAATTGTTAAAACACATATCAATATAATATCAAATTAAAACAATTAATAATTCGCATAAAGGTTTGGCTCGATGCCACTTTATTAGGTTTGTAATATTCATCAACGCAATCAAATTGCATAAAAGTGCGGCGTGTAAAATCGAGTTTAAAATTTTTACAAACCATATACCCGGATCACCCTTTATGCAATTATTAATTAAACGAAAAGACAAAGAATAAAATCATACCCTTGAAGATCGAGCTTCCTCGAAGTGCAAAGTTCACCTCCAATCCTTTTCGCGTTCAACTTGAATCCACCGGGTTTGGTTCCTTCCTTTGATCAACGTTAGCCACCCACGTGTTTTGGCCTCTGGAGGTGATCCACCAGGAAGAAGAAAATTCAAGAAGATGGTGTATATAGCTCAAACCCTAGTTTTCTATCTCATAGAAAGGGTACTCTCCAACAAATTGGAATTATTACGTAGTTGTAAAAGTCAACCACCCCACCACCCATAATAAGACTCCTCTTATTTATAGATGTGGGCAACCACACTTAACAATTAAGGAATTGGGTTTTATTTAATTAATTAAATTCTTTTAATTAATTAAGCTCCCTAATCTTATTAGGGATAATTAATTAAACTCCTTTAACTAATTTTCCTTCCTAATCCAATTAGGAATAAATGAGAGTACTTATATTAAATTAATTCCTAAACTCTTTTAGAAATTAAAATAATAATAATTATAATAATATTAATAAGACTCTCTTATTAATTTATATTTAATATTTCTAAAATATTAAATAATAAATATTAAGCTATTTAATTTATTCTATCACCATAGATTAAATTAAATATACTTAACATAATATTATTACGATTATGCCATTAACTTCTTAAATAATTATTCTTCCTTTTATGGTGTGACCCTTTAGGTTCTCCATATTAAACCTATTGTGAATAAATCAATTAGAACAATTCTAATCTTATTTAAATAAATAAATTAAACAATTAATTTATTTAAATAAATAATATTTATTCTACAATAGGGATAAGCCTCCTGGCGATCAACGACTTTCCGGATAATATAGATTTCAACATTAATCATAAAAGAACCTTTGAGTAAATAGTTCTGTGCAATTTCAATCCTTCCACCATACAATGTCCCAATTAAATATAAGACATGGAATTCTTGTCAGTCTTTATTTTATTTAATTATATGTATTTCGATCCTTAAATGCACAACTCCAAATAATGCAAATTAGAAACTCCTTTCTAATTTCATTACGCTTTAACCAAGGACTCTTGGGTTGTCATTTATCGAATCACATAGGACATTTCTCTTCTTTTATTAGAAGTGGTAGATTCTTTATTGATCATACATTATCTCCATATACAACTTATTATACCCAAGCATACCCTTTGATATACCCTAAGGGTCTTAAGGAATAAGTCAAAGTATAACTCATCATACACAAGAATAATATGATGATCTCAAGTCCAAGGATTACTTGTCTTACTATCACTACTGAAATTCCTATTGACGAAAGCAAATAAAACTCCATTAGGTATTCCTTAGCGAGCCAATGTTCAATGAACTTATTCTCTAATAAGCACCTACATACTTACTTTAGTGTCTCCACACAAATGATCATGAGATCAATCATCCTCATCCAATGAGCAAGCAACGTATGTACCAATCTATCCGGATTCACTAATCCCCAATTTAGTAATCCAATGATTGGGAACTATTTTAGTTTTAAGCTTTCTAAGAATTTAGATCTCATTAGAATGATCATCATCATTATTCTAAAAGCATTGCTTAAAACTATGGGTTTATCACATATTATAAAACAACATCATGTAGATAATTAAAAGCCTTTAATAAATTAATACTTTTTATTAATAAATGAATAAGATTGTTACAAAGTATATGCTTTATCATCAAACATGATTGGCTTGTAATGCATACTACTTTCTTTGAAACATCCTGTGCTGCATGTGTTTCTGTGGGACTGGTTCCATTCTTTATTATTACTGTTGGAACATCCCATGCATGCGCTTTTCGCCTTGACTGGTTCTGTTATTTATTATTCTCGTAAGAATAACTTTTGCCTGTCTTGATCTATCGCATGCATGGTGATTTCTTTTGTTATTCCATTCTTTATTATACCCAGTTGGTTAAAATTTGACTTGTATACTCCATGAAATTAGTGGAATATCCTTGATATTTGCGTTTCATCCAAATCTTTTCTTGGAAATATTCTTCCGATCATTCTTGAATTTTACTCTACAAAACAATGTCGTGTTGATAATTTGGGCGTTAATAATTCTGGATAAAATAATTCTTGAACTTGTTTTATTGAATTCTTATATCATTGTCATCATCCTCATGTTTATATTTTTTTTAAAGTCATCCGTGGCTTTGTAG
Source organism: Panax quinquefolius (assembly GCA_020205615.1). NCBI lineage: Eukaryota > Viridiplantae > Streptophyta > Magnoliopsida > Apiales > Araliaceae > Panax > Panax quinquefolius. The sequence goes on along the minus strand of CM035162.1, from coordinate 10,593,097 downwards.
TGCATAGATGGACTTGGTATGATTATGACCAGAGACTATTGATTGTCAATGGCCAAGTAATGTTACAAATGATGTGATAAAAATCCTCGATGGTAGTAGTGCATTGATGGGCCAGCTTGTTGGCATGATCATGACCATTAATGAACACACAAATATTCTTGGCCGTAGTGCATGAATAATTGTGGTCGTGATACTTAAAGAATATCCTTGGCCGTAGTAGTGCGGGGTGATTCGATGATGTGGAATATTTATTAAAAGTCGAGTCTCGGCTATAACAAGATGATGAAAACCTTTTAAAACCTAAAAGATAGTAGACTTTATTTTCTACTTGACTCTTTTAATGGATTGCTTATTCACCGCAGATTAAACCGGTTTATCATTGTATTTTATCGGTTTAACATTGTTGAAGACTATTGATAATTTATTCTGCATTATCTTAGTCATAATATTTCTTCTTGGGCTAGTTGAGCTCACCCTTTCTTTCACTGTTTCTCTTCAGAAATGAGAATATAAATTTGGGACGAGTCGGGAAGCGAGTGATGGTCTGAAGATAGCATTAGTAGTCCTCACTATTACGTGAAATAGTGTGATAATAATTATAATGAGGACTCCTTTTTGAGTTTGTATAATATCTAGTAGAGCGATATTTGTATTTAAACTCACAGGTTTATGTAAGACCCCAACTTTTATAAATAAAGATGAATTTTTCTATAAATATTATTTTTGAATATTATGGAATAAATTTGATATAATGTTATAGTTGTGGGTAATATTTATAAATTTTGCAAAGTATGCAAGTTGTTATAAAATATTCGTTTGGTGGGGAATATTCTTTTAGGGAATATTCGTATAACTACTCAATCATTGGTGGACCCCATAATGTAATTATTGTCGGATTGAGAAAACGACAAAATATATTTTATAAAAATAACTATGAGGTGTTACCGTTAAAACCGTTGAACTACTAGATGGTAAAAGTACAAGAATACTGGCGTGGTTGCGTAGTAGCACACGGTATTGATTATTGATGCTTACGTGAGAAGTCACTCACTATGCTCAATTATTACTACGATGAATTACCATCGCATCATATCTCTTATATTATTGATTCAATTATTGTCACAAAGATCATCTCGTATAATATATTTATAGTATTAAATCAATAATTGAGGCGACAAGTTATAAATGATTAATAATTGTTGAAAGATTAAATATGTGTTATGATTTGTGGTAAGTTTGATTATTTTATGGGGGCTCATATGTCATCATCTAAGAGTCTCTTCGTCGATAAGTAATTACCTTTGTGAATAGTAATTACCTTCGTCGATAGTATTTACCTTTGTCGATAGTAATTACCCTTGTGAATAGTATTTACCTTCGTCAATAGTAATTACCTTCGTCGATAGTAATTACCCTTGTGAATAGTATTTACCTTCATCATAGTATTTACCTTCGTTAATAGTAATTACCTTTACCGACGTCGAACCACTTGTCGTTTCACATTCTGAGCGTCGAACCACTTGTCGTTTCACATTACGTCGTCAAACCACTTTTTTTTTCACATCATTAGTCGTCAAACCACTTGCCTTTTCACACGGCGGTGCTTTAAGCTAGAAATCTTCTATAAATAGAGGCTGAGGGCTTCATTATTTTCACTTAATTCATTCAAGCTATAGAGAGAAAGTATAGAAAGAATAAGAGAGAAAGAAGAAGAGTATTTTTATTCTTACCTTCTTTGCGATATTCAATCTCCTACCAAAAGTAAGGGGTGTTATTCTTTCTTATTCATGAAGCGAAACCGTTGTTATTCCATTGCTTATTATTCCATTGGAATAACCTATATACTGCTGCTTACCCTTTACTTGGTGACATTCTTCTATTATTACATTGGAACATCCTCATGCATGTGTTTTACAATTTAACTGGTTCCGCTCTTTATTATTATTACGCTGGAACATCCATGCATGTGTTTTTACACCCACCGGTTCCGTCTTTATTATTATTCATTTGGAACATCCTGCATACGTGTTTTTACAGGACTGGTTAAAAGTCTTTTATCATTACTGTTGGAATATCCTATCTCGTGTGTTTTACACCGGATCGGTTCCATCTTTATTATTCATTTGGAACATCCACGCTTGTGTGAATTTCACGACCGTTCCGTTATTATTATTACATTTGGAATAACTTTTATACATCTGCAATCGCATGCATGGTGATTTCTTTTGTTATTCCATTCTTTATTATACCCAATTGGTTAAAACTTTGACTTCTATACTCCATGAAATTAGTAAAATATCCTTGATATTTGCGTTTCATCCAAAGATCTTTCATGGAAATATTCTTACGATCATTCTTGAATTTTACTAATTTGGGCGTTAATAATTCCCCGATAAAATAATTCTTGAACTTGTTTTATTGAATTCTTATATCATTGTCATCATCCTCATGTTTATATTATGTTGAAAGTCATCATGGCCTCAGTAGTGCATAGATGGACTTGGTATGATTATGACCAGAGACTATTCGGTTGTAATCATGGCCGTAATGTTACAAATGATGTGATAAAAATCCTCGATGGTAGTAGTGCATTGGTGGGACGATTGTTGGCATGATCATGACCATTAATGAATACACAAATATTCTTGACGTGTAGTGCATGAATAATTGTGGTCGTGATACTTAAAGAATATCCTTGGCAGTAGTGCGGGGTGATTCGATGATGTGGAATATTTATTAAAGTGAGTCTCATTATATAATGATGATGAAAAACCTTTTAAAACCTAAAAGATAGTAGACTTTATTTTCTACTTGACTCTTTTAATGGATTGCGTATTCATTGCAGCTTAAACCGGTTGTACATTGTATTTTATCGGTTTAACATTGTTGAAGACTATTGATAATTTATTCGCATTATCTTAGTCATAATATTTCTTCTTGGGCTAGTTGAGCTCACCCTTTCTTTCACCGTTTCTTCGAGAAATGAGAATATAAATTTGACGACGAGTCGGAAAGCAGAGTGATGGTCCTCGAAGATAGCATTAGTAGTCCTCACTATTACAGAAATAGTGTGATAATAATCTGAATGAGGACTTTTTGTTTGAGTTTGTATAATATCTAGTAGGCGATATTTGTATTTAAACTCACGCTTTATGTCGTATTGTATACGACAGTTATGTTAATAAGTTGTATTTAAATTACATTACCATGTAAGTGGCGACGAAGATGGGTGATGTATACCTAATTTTGGGGCGACACGGTTTATGTATTAAGTTCTATTTAAATTCTGTACCATGTAAGTGGTGACCCAAGATGGGTGATGTATACCTAATTTTGGGGGCGTCACAAAAGCCCCCTCTTTCCTGTGGCAAGGCGCACGGTTGTCGATATTATGATTACATAATATTATTTGTGAATAATTAATTATTGATTCATATGATGAGGAAAATATTGATTTTATGTGGATATAGATGAAGAAAAATTTTAATGTGACAATTGTTAAAAATTAAAATTTTATCTTTTTCTGATAAAATAATTTATTTAAATATATTATTATATTTTAATAATATAATAATGGTGATATTTTTACAACGAATGTGGGATATATGAGTATCTGAGGAGAAAGAGTATTTTTGTTGCAATAAATGTTTAAAACATGTTAAACATGCTCGGTGGACCCCATTTATTGATTGAAATTTGATTATAAATTTGTAAAATATCTGGTTTGTGGATTTCGGTCCAATTTCTATTTGGAATTTCAAAAACTTTCTTCTGCAAAGTTGTAGAGAATTGAATTTCCTATAAAAACACGCGAGATTCGAATTTTTGATGAAAGGGCTATTTATTATGAATTATTGAAGTTCCGTTCAAAATAATTGATTTTTGAAGTTTAAAATATTTAAAATTAGAAAACGTTTTTTTCATTATGGTGTGTTACACATGTGGGTTGAATGAGCTGAATTCAGTTCTTGGAAGGTTAGGCGTAGGAAATTTTATTATAAATAATAATATTATATTAAATTTTCTGCTTTGGTGTTACTAAAGCATTTTCCTATAAATAGGGTCTTGGGTTAGAATTGAAAATCACACTAAATCGAAGTTTTCTCTCTATATTATCGGCGTATTCTTGTGAGTATTTTGAGTATACTTTGAGTATTGTTAGACGGTGCAGTTCCTTCAAAGACTATACCCTTATTCCAAATTTAAGTCTTAATCTTTCGAGGTAAGGGATGTTATTTTCTTCTCAAATGATATTATTTCTTCAATATCATTATCTTTGAAATATTGGTTGAAACTTTTTATCAAATTTGGAACTTTTCCATGTCGGGTTACTATTCATGAGTTCTTATTCACGAGTTCTTATTCATGAGTTACTTATTCACGAAAATACTATTAAGCGTAAGCGTGAAGATATTTTTTTGGAAATTTCTATCTTTTGGTGTCTGAGTTACTATTCACGTGTCGACACTATTCACGTATATCTATTCTGGATACTAGCTTTGATTGTATCCATGTTTTGATCATTCTTGAATTTTACACCACTATGATTATTTTTGAGGTATTTTTGAACATGGATAAAACAAAGTACGAATCCTTAATCCTTAATCATTGTCATTTTGTTTCACTGGATTCGTTTCTTTAAAAATATTTTTCATCATCCTCAGTCTTAAATGATGATATTATTGAATATCTTTGGCCCAGTAGTGCAAGATGAATGATTTCTGAAGAATATCTTTGGTAGTAGTGCAAAGATGAGCAGTGTTTAGATGAACATGACCAATGATGAATATCTTTGGCTGTAGTGCAAAAGATGAATATTTGATTCCGGATATATATTGATTGATGTTACTGAGGATAAAAGATAGACGATGAACTTTTAAATTCATACATAGAAGATAGTAGTTTGCATTCTCTACTTAACTCTTCTAATGAATTATTATTTTCATTTGCGAATATTGATTTAAAATTTGTTGTCTATTGTATTACATTATTAGATTTTTCCTGTTGAAGACTAACGATAATTTGTTGTATATTATCTTAGTCATAATATTCTTTACCGAGCTAGTTGAGCTCACCCTTTTCCTTTTTTTTCCATTTTTCTCGGGAGGCAAGAATATAACGAAATGCAGCTGGGGTATGGAATGAAGGTTTTAGAAAGAATTGTTTAGTAGTCCTCACCATTTTGTAAAATAATGTATCAATAAATGTGATGAGGATTTATTTGAGTATAGATATTGTCTAGAAGATAATATTTGTATTCAAACTCACAGTTTTACTGTTGTAATAATAAAGTTGTAGTTGTTTCTGTACCATGTATTGACAACTCAGAATGGGTGATGTATACCTATTTTGGGGCGTCACAGTTTCCATGAAAGGTAGTTGGTGGAGGTAAGTTTTAAAGGGGTTTGAACAACAGTATTAATGCTGAAAAAAGTGTTGTGGGAGTCATTGGTGTTGAGAATGGAGGGGGAAGAGATAGTCATGGCTGTTCGAGATTGAAGAGATGAGAATGTGAAGAAAGAAAAAATTTGGAATTTGTTACCTCTGGTACTGCTTTGATACCATGAAAGAGTTGCAAAAGCTTATCATTCTCTTTGATTGAACCACTATATATTTACATTAGCAAGATAACAACGAACTATTGAAAATCCTACAAACTAGGAAGGTTACAACTGAATCCTATATCTATGGGCAACAACTGAAATGAATTTGAATAATGCAATCTGTAAGACCAAGTCTACCAATATCTGAATAATACAATCTGTAAGACCAAGTCTACCGAATATCTCTGTTATATATATATATATATATATATATATATATTATGATTACGTCTCAGTGCTGGGAAATGAGAATCTCTCTCATGTTGTCATCCCTCCTGCTTATCGTGAGATGCAAATTTATTTTAATCCGCATCTCACCTATCAACTCTATTCAATTTTCTATTTTTTTTTTAATCTTATTTTGTGTAACACCCCAGTCCCACATCGAAAGATAGGGGAAAAATTTATCTGCATATAAGGAAATAAGTTACTACCTATAGTACCTTCAAGCCATGATCTTTTTTGGGAGCTTGAGGTGGGCTAAGATGACCCAAGAAGAGCCTGTGGTGGGCTAAGATGACCCAAGAAGATACTATTGAGCCAGTAGTTTTGAGACCTTATTTTGATGAATTTGATTCGATTCTCACTAAAAAAAATTCATATTGTGTGGGTTTAATTAAATACACACAACTATATATATCTTTACAAGTAACAATAACCAAACATACAAACTTCAACTATATTACCACTACGTACATCCAAAACACAATCTCAAAAACAAAAATGATTAAAGTTGGGGTACACTCCAACTCATGAGAGTGATTAACATGAAATTAACTTGGTCAATTGATCAATACAGTATTGACACATATGCATGATGTGATTTCTCTCTACGTGTCAACACTGTATTGATTAATAGACCAACATCACCTTCATGGTAACCGGATTCATAACTCATATTCAAGAAAATGTTAATTAAGAAAGAGTTTAGGGTCAAATGAAGGTTAGGATTACAAAATTAGACTTGTTTAGATTCGGGTTCCAATGATATAGAGGAGACTAGGGTGCAGATACTTCTATCATGTTAATATTTAATTGGGAATGTTCAATATAATTTACTTTTGGGAATATCAAAATAATTTTTTTTTATTACAACTAAAGAAAATTTATTACGACTCTTACCAAACCAACAATTACCATCATCTTATCTCATCTCTTTATATTTCCTCCTATTCAGATTAAATCTCATTTTAGAGTTAAACACACTTATTAAAAAATAACACAAAATATCTTTTGTGTCTCTAATTAATTATTTCTCTCTCCACAATTGTCTCTTCTCAGTCTCCACAATTATCCCTAATTAATTATTTCTCTCTCCACAATTGCATTTACTGAGGATATTAAATAGAGGGGTAAATTAGGAAAAAATAGTGCAATATTGCATAGAGATTCCAAAACGACACTTATATAAAATAAAATTAAATTTCATAAAACGTCATTTAATCTGAATAGGAGGGAGTATATTATTACTAGTAGTATATATAAGAGTGTAGGAATAGTTTAATGGTACTATGAATCTTATTGCTGCTTCACATACTCGTAATATAGAAAGGCCTTTTTTTTGTAAAAAAGGTAAAATTAACAATTTGATTGGGTTCTATTTGCTTCCACAGCCCATATTAATGTTGGGCTTAGGTTACATTCAGTCTTCAAAATTCAGCCCATATTCGTCTCTTTATTTTAAGATTGAAAATTTGACTTTTAAATGAGGATATTTTGTACTTGTAGTATTAATTTAGAACATTTTACATTCATTTCGCAGAATATATATATATATATATATATATATATATATATATATATATATATAGAGTCGGATCCAGGTCAGGATCCCGGACTTATAAAATACGGATCGTTTTTTTTTTTTTTTTTTGAACAACTAAAATAAAAATAAAAAATTATGGAATTGGAATTTTACATGTCAATGTTTTGAGTGTGATTTGGATGCTTATACTAAAAATGTGTATGCATGCAGTCTGTGCGTATCGTATACATACAATTTTTGGTATAGGTATCCAAAATACATCCAAAACACTTTATTACGTAAAAATTCCAGCCCATAATTTATTTATTTTTTTAGTTGTTTCAAAAAAAAAAAAAAATAATCCATATTTAGTGACTGTCTCGGAGTCCTGGACAGGATCCTATATATATATATATATATATATATATATTCCACCACTTTTCTTCTTCCCACATAACATCGCAAATTCATCTCAACCTTAACTTTCATCTTTTTTTCAATTCATTTAATTTTTAAAAATAACTAATATTGTACTAATAGACTTTTTAGAAAGTAAAAATGTTACAATTTTATAAGAAAATAAATTATACCCTTATTTTTTTATATAAAAATAATCAAAATATTATCCTTCGTTCTTCTACTTTTCATGGAGAGGTAATAATAAAATTTATACTATAAATTTTATTTGTCAAATCTATATTATAAAGCCTCCACGGGTCACACTTTTTGTTATATTCTTTTGTCTCTACAGTTTTACAAAACTAATAGAAAATTGTCCCATTCTAGTTGGATCATAGGTGATAGCTTAATAATAGAAACCTCTCTTTATTATACAAGTTCAATTTCTTTAGTTCCCCTAGACTTTTAAGATTGAAATTTGAAATGAATTTTTAAATTTATAATCTATAATATAATATATTTTGTGATAAATTTACGTCAAATTATAATTATGAATTTTATCATGTGAATTATAAAAAAACTTTATTTATTATGCAACTCTTTAAAAAATCATTAATAATACTTATTCACAAAAGTGCCTATCACAATTTGAATTGACGTATTCATTAACAAACTCATTATATAATGAAAAAGGAAAAACAGCGGTGGCTATTTCTTCAGACCGTGTCGGTGTCGTTATCGCTAAATAAAAATAATATAGAAACTTTCTTCTTTTTCGTACTTCATCTCATCTCTAACTTCAACTCTTCCCTATTAATTGTAATATTATACATAAAAATATCACATAATATACTCATATATTATATGAGGTGATACTTATAAATTTATTGTTGATATAATTCACTTAATTTAATAACAAATTTATGACACCAATACAATATGTGAGCGAACTGTGATATTTTTTTTTGTGATAAAAAAACAAAAAATAGTAAAATTGATTCTACCCCGGTCGGTCCCAGTGAGATTTTTAACCAACCAACAAGAATGTCACGTCAGAATCAATCGCTTTCTTTTAGGTTCGCACTTTAATGTAATGTAATTTCCATCGTTCCCTCGTTTCAATTGCCGTGCCGCACAGAATTCTAAAGTTTTCAAACTCCATTTCTATACTACTCATATACACACAGACATTAGACATACATTTGTATCCTTTGCACATTTATGCAGCATACATTTCCCGTGTTTTGCCGCGCGTCGTCTTTTTATGTACACCACGCTATTTCATTTCAGAGTATGAATCACCCTTTGGTTTCATAATCTTGAAGCACAATTAATTTCATCAGCTCCCTCGTATCGTCCCCTCATGGTGAGAGAAATTCAACCACCGTCCACCGCCAATCCCACTCCTCCCCGGGGCCTAATTGTCGGCAACTACTGCCACGATGTTCTGATTAAGGATGGCGTCGTAATCGCCGAGAGCCTCGGTGGCGCAGCCTCCTTCATCTCCGCCGTCCACGATGGCCTCTTCATCTCCTCCGATTACGTTTCCAAAGTGGGCCACGACTTTGCCTATACGGTGAATCACCAACCCCTTGTTTCTCTCTCCTCGGTTACCACTCTGTTCCACGCCCATTTCTCCTCCGAAGAACCCACCCATCAGGATCGGGTCCTCAAACGGGTCCACGCGTGCGACCCAATTACCTCCTCCGATATGCCCCAGTCAAGATATGATTTTGGTATGGCCGTTGGGGTTGGAGGTGAGATATTGCCGGAAACCCTAGAAAAAATGATAAATGTATGTAATGTGGTGTTTGTTGATATTCAGGCTCTTATTAGGGTTTTTGATCCAATTGACGGGACTGTGAATCTAATTAATTTGAAAGACACCGGATTTTATCGCCTGTTGCCGCGAATTGGGTTTTTAAAGGCTTCGGCTGAAGAAGCCTTGTTTTTGGATGTGGAGGAAGTGAGGAAATGGTGTTGTGTTGTGGTGACTAGTGGGAAAGATGGGTGTACCGTGTATTGGAAGGATGCGGAGTTGAAAATTTTGCCCTTTAGGACGGTACAGGTTGATCCCACTGGTGCCGGTGATAGCTTTTTAGGTGGGTTAGTTGCAGGGCTGGTTCAAGGGTTAGCGGTGCCTGATGCTGCATTGCTTGGTAATTTCTTTGGGTCGTGGACTGTTAGTCATATCGGACTTCCCAAGCTGGACTTCAGGTTGTTTGAGGTAAATTGTGATATTTTTAACTACATTTCATTATTTACTCTCATATTGTGTTATGTGTTTATGTTTGATGCGTCTTGATTGGGTTTGCTAAATATTTTTAGTCCATTTCCTGCTTTGATAGGTAAGGGAAAAATGGAAAGATTGCAACTTTATAATAACTTGAAGTCTTGAACCGTAGGGTAGCTTTTGGCTGACTAGTATTTGCAGGCAGTAAGCAAGAGTGGTGCTTTGATCGGAATTGTTTTGTTTTTACTAGTGTTTATGTTCTGGTATAACTTTCCCTTGTAAATCATGTTATGTGTGATTTTGATGTTTTCGTTTGGATATACTGAAGGAGCATATATGGTAAAAAAATTCAAACATGGCAAGGTTTGCGTTACATTTCGTTTTCGTTTGCGAGACTTTTCCGAATGATCAAAATTATAAAAGCCTACAGATGTTATTCTTCTTGATTTTTTCTTTCTTACAGGCTCTTGAAAATATTCCACCAATTGTTCCTTACTCTATTTTTTCTGACAAACAAAGCTCTTCTTTTATTTGATAATGTATATAAGCTAAGGTTTGTTCATGTCTCGCGGTCTCCTTTGATGAATCAAATGCTCTTTTCTGTTCCTTGTCTTAATTATATTTCTTAACATAATGAAATTTATTGATTGGGAATTAGAGTTCTTTGTATTTGCATTGTCTACCTGATTCTATGGAACTCAGCTGACTAAGCTCTTAGGAAGACAACATAGTAGGCCTTTTTGAAGGGCTTCAGAATGCGATCTTTGCACTTGCTCTTAATGCTTTGATTACAGTAATGGTGACTTGAGGATTTGTGATATGTGCTGTCCATGTCTTATGCGTTGCGTAGGACTATATTTGTTTGTTTTTTGGGTTGATTTGTTTCCACATTAATTTTTAATATATGTTTTTCCTTGCTTCTTCCTTTCCCATGTTATTAGATTCTATTTAATTTGGAAAGAAAAAAAATTTGTCCTGGTCTGGCTTGTGCTCTGTAAGGAATAACTAAAGACTGATGTGATGGAGATTTTTTTATAGAAGACTGAGAAGAAAATAATTAGTAAAAGATGACCCCCAAAAAAAAAAAAAAAAAAAAAAAAAAAAATAAAATTTACCATTCTTATGAAGTTGGGGTACTGTTTTTATGGTCGTTCCAACATTTAGGGCGTGAGTTTAACGTCGAATTGTAAATTACCAGGGAATTTTATTACTCTTTATCAAAATCCTTTATCTGGACAAATAGGGAATGGATTTCAAAAAATTATCAGGAGGTTAAGGAAATGAACTATATCTGTTGGTGTATGCATATGTTATGTGTGTCTTGCAGTTCAATGTATTTCAACTTCTCTATATCTTTCCGAACGAGACATTTTGTCGGTGATGGAATTTGTAAGTGTCTACTTTTTGTTATAGCAGCAATAGTGGTCCTCAGTTCCTTAATGTAGTTAAATTATACGTTCATTTATTCTTTTCTTGTTGTTCCAGAGAGTTAAAGATGAAGTGCAGAGGAGGAAAATGCAGTGCATAAGCGACGGGGAGAAGCTTGATGAGGAAGAACAGTTCATGAAGCCGTCAGGTCATGAACAGTTTCATTCATCACTTAGTGCGGCCAAGTTAATGTCCACAAGTCCCATACAGGAACATCAATGGAACTTGCCAAATTCCCCTAGAGCAGTACAGCATGGTTGCGACCTCCAATACACAGGCCAACAGAAGTTACATTATACTGTGTATGAAGAACCAATTAAGACTGTTGAGACTAAACCTGAACAAAATTAGGACCCTCTCCTTACCCTTCTCACCCTTACCTTTTTCTTTAGCTTCAGTGTTTATCTTGAATAAAGAGAGGTGTCAACTATGGAAGTGATATGACTTGAATCCCATTACCATTATGGCTCATCTGAAGAGTACATGTTGGTTAGCCAGCAAAGCACCACCACTAGATGGTTCTCTCGTGTTTTTGCTACGATTGTCGAAGGGCATAGAGTGCAAGACAACCTCGAAGTGAATAGCATTGATCAGCTTAAAACTTGTACTTCCACTAATATATGTAGAGTATTTTGTTAAGTTGCTATTAATCTAAAATGTTCAGAGTTTTACACCTTCCCCCATCATCAATCATTTTCCCGAACTGCTTCCTTTGCCTGTAGGCCTTTGGAAGGGATAAATCAACTTTTGGTATTTGTACTTAGACTCGACTTTGGTGTTCCAATTGAAAAAAGTAACAAATTGGTGTTTGTACTAGAAAAAAATTATAAATTTGTGATTGTATTTGAATATTCATGTATAATCGTTAAATTTGACTAACGGACATGACGGAAAAGTCTTAGTAGGCTAGCAGATCTTACATAAATAGTAACATTTGTATTTAAGATCCATAAGGTTGAAAGCGAGGATGAATGAGGCAAAATAAGGGGAATTAGGGCTCAATGATCATTCTCATGTGAGTCGCGTGCAATAACTAGTATTAACTCGTAATCGAGTCCCCCAGTTAAGATCTGCTAGCCTACTAAGACTTTATTTTTTTTCCCTTTAAACTTTCCACTCAAACAAAAGAAAAGAACAGATTTTAGTGGAAGTTAAAATAGGTTAATGATTATTTTCCTAACTACAATATTACCCAAAAAAAAAAATCAAAAAATTATGTAAACTCTCTCATATCGAGTAAATTAACAAAATAATATGACAACTTTCTATTTTCTCCCATAATATATAAGATTTTAGAGTTGTGCGCAAAAATTAAAAAAATAATTATATAATATTAATTAATTATAATAATTTTTTTTATATCTTTATCTCATACTTTATACATTTATAATATTTTTAATAAGAGATAGTTTTAGAAAAATTATAACTAATTTTTATAAATTATATAAAAAGTTAAATAATTTAAAGAAAATAAAATAATCTAAAACGAGGGACGAGTGAATACATTTTGGATCATTCAGTTCAGGAATCAGGACATTGTCAATCGCTAAAAATAGATCACAAAAAGTTAAAAAAAAAAAAAAAAAGTTCTTTGAATTTTTTGTCCGGAGAAATGTACGCTTTTTACTGGATTCCCGTTATATCTAATTCCAACACACCACCCTCCTCCTCCGCCTCCGCCTCCGCCTCCGCCTCAAACAAAAACCAGAAAAAAGATCCCCATTCCTTTCCTTTCCCTCGTTTCCATCTCCAAATTAGGGTTTCTCTTCCATCTCAATTCTCGTCACGCGACTTTCATAAAACCCTAATTTGGAAACATTTCTAAATCTTTTTATTAGCCCGCCTTTCTACTTTAGGAATTTATAAACAAATTAACCCAAATCACTCAAACCCCTGTTCCTCTATGTTTAGAATTCGAACTCAGGTCCATCAGTTTTGTACGCGATCTGTTCATTCGACGTAGTCCCCAGATATGTGTATGTGGAGAGAAATGTATGTAGTGTATTTGTAGGTATAGTTATTCTCGAAAGAAATGAAGCATACAAAGAAGAAGAAGAGATCAAGGCCTCCGAAGCAAGCTAATGGAACCAAAAATGTTGTGCCTAAGGAAGATAACGAGGAAATGAGGGTTTTGAACAGTTTGATGGAGGCTTTTGCTTCGGTTTCTATGGAGGAAACCGCTGCCGCTTATAAGGAGGCTAATGGTGACCCGGATAAAGCTGCGGAGATTATTGGGGGATTTTCGGATGATCGGGCTATGTCTTGTTCCAGTTCGAGTGGAAGCTCGTCGCTGGGTTCTACTTCTAACTCTGAAATGTATGCAGAGTCCAAATGTGGGCTGGATAATGGGGTTAAGGGTAAGCCAAAGAATAAGCTTGTTGCTGCTACAGGAATGGTTTCTACGGTTTTGGGAAAAGATTATGTGAGGTCAAAACCGAGGAAGGAGTCTACTAGAGGGAAGTGTTTTAATGATTCGGCAGGGAGCAAAGAGGAGACCGAACAGTTTTTATGTTCTATGCTTGGAGACGAGTCTGAATTAAACATGGCTGTGGTTAGAGATGTGCTTTGTGAGTTCTACTTTTTATTCTACTTTTATGTTGGTTTTAATTTTAAAAATAAAATAAAATTCACACAGGATTTGAAATGTTTGTTCCAAGTTTTGGAGTATTGAGGCTTCTCGCTAGAGGTATTATGAAGTAAATGGGTGCTTGATATTGTGAACTAGGTAGATAGTGCCTGTAATTATTCCCTTCCCCATCTGTTCGTTTGCAAGTACAAGACAAACAATGGTTGAAATATCACTTAGCAAAATTAAAAAAATAGCACTTGTGCAAATTTTGTAGGTTAATAATGATGACAAAGTTACTAGTTAGGAATAATACACAACATAATAATGGGGTTAACTGCAACTATAACCCCTTCCCTCCACCACCTAGACGGTGCCAGGTGCCTAGGTGTTTTCTTGTGCGGTCTTATTTATCTATCTTTCTACTATATATATCTGTATATACTACTCAAAGCATTTATTAGATGTAAAGATTCTAAATTTTACATGGAAAAATAACCAATAACCAATTTTTAAAGGCACGTCAAATTCATTTCAAGCATTATACAGCTTCAAAGCTTCGTTAAATTGATGCCGTAGAGGACTAATTCAGCCTAGGCACCTAACTAAATCAATGCAGTAGAGGACTGCATAGGTCGTAGGCTGGTGCCTAAGTGGGGAATTTAGAACATTAGAACGGTGGTACTCAAGGTAGGAACTTGATGATTGCCATTAGGTGTATGATGGTCTAAAGCCTTCGAGAAAATAATTAGACTTCCTAAGTATGGATTTATGTCGTTTCCAGGTAATTATATAACTAGTCTCATAAATGCTGCTGATAGAGTTCTCGCGCAAATGAATGGAGTCACAAATATGGGTAGCTCTAGTGTTCATCATATCAGTAATTTTTTTTGGATGTTATCGTCAGTAAATTTTTTATGATGGACGTGCATTTTTGTCGAATTTTGCATGACCTGAGAATTTTTATACTTCATTTTGGCAGGTCAGTGCAAATATGATGTTGAGAAGGTAACAATTGTGATCTGTGCACTTGAAATCTCTCTGGTTGGGGTTCTGTGTTCTATTTTGTTTGAAACCAGTTAGTAGTGGTAGTTAAAAGACATTTATTTCATTTTGAAAAATATGATGGTTCTTTTATTTCGCCTGAAAATTTTGCATGCCATTACTACATATAATTTTCACCAGAGTTTCTATTTGATAAGTTATTGATATGTTACCTGATTCTCTTATTTGCTGTTAAATTATATTCTAAAATAGTGTGCCTCACTTTTATATGCTATAATTTGTGTTACTTTATCCGTGAAGTGCCTTTATATAAGCTGTATTATTTCTAACTCGTGCTGCCGTTGTCTCTGTTGTACATGGTTTTCTTTTTCCTGCAATAGTTGTAACAATTATATTCACCATTAAATAAATTAGTTCATAATTAATATATGTCTTGCCAAATCCTTATCATTGCTTCCCATCCCATGAAGTATGCAAGAAAATCACCATGCTGATGAAAACTAGGATATACACTCCTCATGAACATGACTGTAAATTGGTTCAATTGCCCAGTAAATAGCTTCTTAGTTGATTTTGACTTTATGCATTTGGAGCTGCCTTATAAGTGACGTGGTCGTTTGACAGATCCAATCCCATTGTTAAAAAGCTATCACGAACTCCATTGTTTTTCTTGCAGTTTACGCATAACGATGAAGAAGGCAATGGATGACCTATTAAGTTATTCTTTTTCGCAAGTATTTTTTCTCTCTTCAAATTACATTTAAGATTTTATGCTAAAATGCTAAACAGAAACAATGACTTCTAGATGAAAAGGAGTGTGATATAAACTTAGGTTCTCTTCTTTTATGAGTATATTGTTCATCTCTGTATATGTTATGGTAATGAACTATGTTGTCTTAGATAGATGAACCGAAGTTCTTACTTTTACTTGTATGATTGTTTATTTTTATCTGACGTTTATTGAGAAATGGCTTCTGCTTCAATTGCCCTACGTTGTCTCTGTATATTTTCTTTTTGTTTCTCTTTCCCTTTCTTGATTTCCTTCTAAGATTGTGTTTTGTATACCTCATTCTCTTCTCCGTTTGGATGTTGTTTGGCTACCAAAATGTAAGCATTAAGTTGGATGTTGTTTGGCTACCAAATTGTATACGTTAAGTTGCTCCCCCATCAGATTAAATGCTACATCATCAAATTAAAGAATTGGATTATTTATTAACATACAGTTTTCCAGGCTATGAATGTATTGCTTGAATTCTCTGCTTCCTCCACCCAGCCATCATCTAATGGCAGATGTACTGATGATAGTGCTAACATTAGAGAAGATTCGGCATCCCTTATTGAATCTGATGACTGTGTAAGTAATATCGTTATTTTGTTGCTCTTGGACTTTGTGGTATTTACATAATATTATATTATTATTTCATATATCTTATTCATGCTGGGAATTTTTTAAGTTGGCTTATACAGACAAAGCCAAATGCTTGACCCTTTCACCTTTCTGACTAAAGAATCGCTGATATTTTAATATATCAAGGGATGGAATGAAAATTTTATCAGATTTAAATTTTCTTCTAATGCTGGAAGTTTAATTTGGCATATATGCAGTATTAATACTTGGATGTTTATGTTAAAATGGATTAGAAAATGAAGATAATGCTGGATATATATACTTGCTCATCCCTCAAACATTACATAATTTTTATTCTTTTGAAATTCCCATTATTTTATTGTGATTGTTCATAGTCTACTCTGTCATTATAAATTTAAATTTATTTAAGATTTTGTCAGGTACAAATATTAAACTTTACCTATAAATTCTATGTATTTTCTTTTATCTTTCAATCTTTGAACAACATTGCTACTATAATCATTCTTCCTTGAATTTTAATATCAATTCGCAATGGAAAATGATATATATTGCAACTTTACATGTCGACTTTTTTTTTGCGAGTTACGTGAATAAATCTAATTAGTAATACTTTTACGATGTATTTGATATACGTCGCAATCGTAATTCGGCTAAAAAAATTTGCAATATATAGCAGGACTTATTTGCAATCGCAATATTGGGTTTTCAGTCTTGCAAAGAATATATCATAGATCAGAATTCTCTTTTGTTTGACTGATTGATATATCTTTGGTTTATAATTTGCAAATATGAAGAACTATGTAAAGTACTTTACATGGATGGCTCAAGTCAAATGCAAACTATGCTATTGAAGCACAACCCAACTCGACTAAACTCTACTAAGACTTAGACTATGTTTGAGTGCATGTTAATGCATCATAACAGTGCACCTCTTAATATCTTTTAAGAGCTCACATATTTATATTAAGAGGTCTTCTGAATAGTTAAGATATAAATATGAGTCTAAACTATTCAGAAGACCTCTTAATACAAAAATATGAGCTTTTAAAATGTATTAAGAGATGGACTCTTAAGATGCATTAAGATACAATCAAACACCACCTTAATCCTAAACTAGTTGGGGTTGGCTAGATGAATCTTTTTCCTCTACTCTGCCCTATCAAGAACCATATTCACCAGTTTCAAACCTATCACTTATTCTGAATGGGGCATTTGGGCCTGGATAATAGATGTTATTATCTCTACTCTTCAGTATATCACAATTTTAGATTTCATTTCCAAACAGAAATATCCTATTTAATAGATGTTAAAATATGTACGGAGGCATTCAAAAACACATTGAAAAAAATAATACTCCCCAAGTCCCTCCGTCCACCCAAGGATGGCAGACAATTTTCTCACAAATTAATAAAATTAGTTTAGAGAATAGAGTATAGTGCATGTTCCTATTTTACCTTCTGGCATAAATATAAAATAATGGGCCCCACTTACGAACTAAGGGGTGATGCTTAAATATAAAATAGTGTGCCCCACTTGCGTATTAAGGGGAGATGATTAAATAAAAAATAATGGGTAATCATTATTACTTTAAGGGTAATAATGTCTTAATAGTACATTTGTACTTGACTCATCCTTTTTGAGACAATTTATGAGTGTTTATGAGGTTATGCCAGCCTTTGGTAGACGGAGAGAGTATTTACTTTGTAGTGATATAGGTTGCTCTTATTTGTTCTTTAGCTTCTGAAGTGCAGTGTTGAACAAAGAAATATGAAAGATACTATGTCTAGATGTGTAATTGTAGTTTTAAACTCCTAACCGCAAACATAGTTTTGAACCATGACATTGATACGAAGGGAGTAATAATTATCTTTACAAACTTACTAAAGTTATCTGTCAAGTTATTCTGATTTTGAAAATTTGTACAGCTAACAGATAGGTCATCTGACTCAACTTCTCATTCATCTGAAAGTGAACTTCAGGATAATGTGTGGTCTATGGGCTATAATAGAAGGTAAATATTCTTATGTGATGTTGCTGCACTTTACCTTTCTTGTTCTTTATTGGGATTAGAACGTTACCTCTTTAGTGGCATGCAACATCTGCAGTGGGCATGGATGGCTTTAAGTAGCATCGATCATTTTGGTGAAAGTGAAACTAGGGAAAAAGTTGAGGTTCTAGTACTTCTACTAATAACGGCTGTAATTGAAACATATTATTAGTACTCCAAAGTTTCTATAAGGAAGTGTTATCAATGGGTACATAGGGTGTTTAGTAGATATGCATAGTTGTTTATCTTTCGGAGTTATCATGTCCGCTCTACCCGAAGTTTGAATTAGGTAACATATAAATCTCAATGTTTGTTATCATCTAAAAACACAGAAGATGAAATAGTATTTTAAGACTTAGCTCGTACACTATGGCATCTATCTAGATATCTAAAACTGTCTTTCTATGCTTGTAAAGTTGCTATAACTTTCTGATTCTCTTGTGTCAATACTACATATTGTCTCCACTAGGTGGTGTGGTTTTCATGTTATGCCCCCCCTTCTTGTCAAGAGTTTTGGGAGGTGATAACTTCTTATTTTTGCAAATTTTGGATTATTTAAAAATTTCGCCATGCTTTAGATTGTACCCATCATTTAACACGGAATTCTCCTCATTTTTGAAACTGTTGATTAATACTGCAAAATTTACCCCAGATTTTTTTTATAAAGGGTGTGTTTTATGAAGAATCTATGGCATTTGTAACAGTTATTTCTTTTGAAGCCATCAGTATTAGTGTTTATTAATGCACTTTCTTAAGTTTGTAACTTTTTATTTCCATTTGTATAGGGTCGGTGGAATCCTTTCCACTCTATGTTTGTATTCTCTCTTCTCTATTAATAAACTTATTTCTATCTAACAAGATAAGATTCTTAGTGTCGTGTGTCATAACTCATAATTGTGTACTTAGAAGACGCGTTTTGGGATTATCATCTCACACAATCAAGCCAAAGTTGTTGGCTTTATAAGCCTTTGATTATGCTAATTATATTTGCTTGGCAGTATAAGAAATTTAATAATTATTTTTGTGATGTGTAATTTTGCAATTTATATCATGTGTAATGAACTTGTAATTTTTCTCTTCTTGTGTATCCGCTGCTGTCATAGGAGTTAAAATACTTTGACTTCATATTGGTTTATTCTATGATGGTCGAGGAACTTATTAATAACTATCCAAAAGCTTAGCTGCTTTCATCATTGCCTCAGGAATTATTTTGAGGTTCTTGTTGGTTCTGAAGCACATTTGTCAACTAGTCCCAAAGTTTCTGAGTCAGAACTCCCACGGAAGGTTCTGGAATATTTGTTTAACACACCCAGGAGTTCGGAACATAAACCTAGCACTATGAACTGGAGGAATATGGTAAAGAAAATGGAAGCCTTAGGACAAAGTTCTCAGGTTTGCACTTCTAGGGATGAAGAACCAAAGCCACATGCTGATGGTATTCTTATTGCTTATATCAACTGTTTAAGCTTGTGGTTTTACTGTGTTTTCTTATTCCATCTCTAGGCGGGCCTTCATGTGTGTTTCTATACAGCTATCTATATAGCACATGGGATTCCATGCTGTTGGTTGTGCACAAAGAAATTTACTCCGTTCCACTTTAAATGTCATGGTTCAAAACCATTTGCAGGCACGGATTTTAATACATTCAAAAAAACACATTTAGAAATAATATTTTATAATATAGTATTTCAAAATAATTCTTTAGCATCTTAAATGTAATTTTAAACCATGAAATATGTAAAATATATATTTAATGTGTCAACGACACGCTTGAACTTTGTATTGCGAACATTGTAAAACCATGGCCTTTAAAGTAGAATGGTGAGAGTAATAATTATGGTAACTTCTAATTTGTGTTGTACATATAATACCCACAGATAGTAGAAGAAACTCATAAGTTTGTAAGCATTATGGACCTGATATTACTCTGCACATACTACACACAATGACTAACAATGTGATAATAGAGTAATTAATAAATTTTGAACTTGCATGCATATGGACCTCAATTGGTTTGACATATGGAATGCCACTATTTTGACAAAGGACCATAAATTATCAACAGAGAACTGCAAGCATACAAAATCTGGAGGACCTTTTAGTCCTCTGAATATTAGGAGAAATTATGAAGGCCCTATATGATATAGTACAGAGTATTTTTGTCCTATAGTTTAGGCAACTGCCATCCTGTTAAGAAGTCGGGACCTGCAAGTGGTGTGTGCAAGGTTTTCTGGAATAGTATATTTAGTCATATATAACATGGAGAGCAACCTTCAATTTTTGACCAACTCTTAAATGAAGCTTGCTTCCCAGATTCTTATTATTGTAGATGTTGTGTATGTCGGGATCACACTCCTTTCATTATATTTTTCTTATAGAAGGAACGAGTGTTTTCTGATAAATAAACCCACAAACCCTCTCATCCTCTTCCCCCCCCTCTTTTATGTCGTTCTCCCATTCTGCATCAGTTGTATTATCTCTCTTCACTACATCTAACTCTGTTGTTGCTAAAGGAGAGGAATACCGAGTTTGTAGAGAATCTGCGAGGCAGCAGTGGGATTTGATGAGGTCCTATTATCAGAAGGTGATGTGAAGTATGATCTTGTTTTGTGCATATGGGTTTTCCCTTTAAAACTTCCAGATATCAAATCGAATTGTTTACCTAATTGAATTGAACAATGAAAGGCACACATTCCTTTGCAGGCAGCTACAGCATATACAAATGGGGAACGTGACTATGCAGTATACCTGTCTGAGCAGGTGTGTTTGTGTTTTGTTTTGGGTTTTTATGGTTTGAAAAAAAGGGGATGGTGGTGGGGATGTTGTGCCCAGTTACATGTTTCGCTTCTATTTTTCTCTGCCTTTGTTCATTCTACAAATGCAAGTGATTTAAGTACATATTTGATGATCTGGTGCATCCTGGGTTTCTAATCTAGTATGTCAGCCCATCATACATGTGTTGTTGATTAGATAAGTTCCTTATTGTTTAAGTATGTACAGAGGAGATACTCGAAAAGGATGCAAAACTTTAGAGTGGTTCATTCATGTATTTCTCCTTCTTTTTTTGTCCTTTTTCGGATGCCATTATAGGTTGGATAGATATACCAAAAAATAAACATTTTCTCTGGTATTATGTTTTGATTTGTGATTTATGTATAGTTATATCACTTGTAGTTGCAGATTTACTCAATGCTGAAGAGTCTAGAGCAGTGAGAAGAAACTTTATTGAGATTCACTAGCTGATAGACATTGCATATAGCTGGGGATATACCACCATAAGCTCCGCTATACACTGACATGATTTTTCATGTTGCTTTAGGGAAGGGTACACAATAAAAAAGCTCTAGAGGCAGATGAAAAGGCAAGCCAAGATATTTTTCAAGCCAGGTTGGTGATCGTCATAAATAGTTCTTTTCCTTAAATTTATAGTTCTAATATTACTAGACGTAATGCAGAAACAAGAGCATAGAAAATATGATTACAATTGATCTGCATGGACAACACGTCAAACAAGCTATGAAGCTTCTAAAACTTCACCTGCTATTTGGTGCATATGTCCGCTGTAAGTGTCTGCGATATGGATTTTATGTTTCTGGTTTTGATATATTTACTCATACCACTTGCACTTGCATGTGAAAGCTAGTAATTTTTGTGTTTTGTTTATTTTTCTTTCTGATGCTTTAGCTGTGCGGTGGTTCAAAGTTATCACTGGATGTGGAAGCCATGGTTTAGGAAAGTCAAAGCTGAAGCAATCGGTATGCATCTGAACCAGCTTGATTATTGTACTTGTATTCCTTAATCATTGTGGAAGTTAAAAATGACAAAAGATTTGGTTTTGCTAGATAGCTTTTTGACTAATCCGCATCCCGTACTGTTAAAGAAATTGAATCTAGGGGGCTCCATATTGTTAATTGGACTAATTTTAATGGATATATTACTTGTCAAATATTTTTTTTTATTTTGATAGACTGCATTTCATGGATTGTATCGGAAATATGTAGCCATTTTTTTATTAGGGATGACAAATTGCCATGCGGTTCCGGTTTTTCAGCGATTTGGAACCGCACCGGTCTTATAAAATCTTGAACCGGAACCGCATCGCACCGGCTCAACATTTTTCTATACCAAAATTGCACCGACTGATTTATATTTTGAGCCGCTCCACACTAACTTGCACCGGTTAAAAACTAATAATATTTTTGATTTAATTTTTATTAAATTAGTTTAATACTTTTACAAAACATTATAATAACATTCAAAAAAATAGCTCAAAAAATATTAACAAGTAATATAAAAATATATATTCAATTAAAATTAAGATAGCATCGTTAAATTTTTAACATTATTATAGTTTTAATATATATCAACTATATATAAAAGAAATTCATAAATTAACTTATGATATGCAAAAGTAAAAAATAGTAAATATATATGTTTGACTAATTGTATGATTATATATAATACTATGAAAATATAATTAAAATACAAGCAGTGTTCTAAAAATCCTCGCTTAGGTCCGCCTAGGCTCCTCCTTGGTGCCCCGCCTAGGCGCTAGGCCCCCTTGGCATCACACCTAGGCCCATGACGGCAAAAAATTCCTCCAGGAAATTAAGCGGGCCCTAGGCGGAGAAGTTTTTTTTATTTTAATAACTACCTAAACCACTTT
This sequence comes from Panax quinquefolius, assembly GCA_020205615.1. Lineage (NCBI taxonomy): Eukaryota > Viridiplantae > Streptophyta > Magnoliopsida > Apiales > Araliaceae > Panax > Panax quinquefolius. The sequence continues at coordinate 10,570,037 of CM035162.1, read as the reverse complement.
GATATATTTATTTTTCTAATAATTTATCATATTCATAATGCAAGTTGTAGCATATCGAATCACAACAAGAAGTGAACAAGATCAAGTCAAAATGTATAATTTTATTATAGTTGTAATTTTTGAACTTGTTCCAACTACAAATTATATAAATAATGATACACTTGTAATATTTAATTTAATTCAATATAATTGTTAAATTTATATTTAGTTTCTTAAGTTTTAATATTGAATTGAATTCTTGAAATTTTAAATTTTATTATTTAATAGCAATCTTGTTTATGAATAAAATTAATACGTTAAAGATATATTTGAACTTTGAACAATTGCATGTTTGTGTTTGAACTTTGACATTGACAATATGGATGTGTTTGAACTTTAGGCAAAGACATTTATTATCTTTATTATAAATTATTTTACTTTATATTATTGTTTTTTGGATAAATGTAAGATAAAATATTTAAATTGGTTTAAAATAAAAAATTCCGCCTAGGCCACCCGCCTCCCGTTTAACGCTTTTTAGAACATTGAATATAACCTGTGCACCGCCAAGCTAAGCAACCGAACCTGGCTCCATCAAATCCGGTTCAAGAAGCAGTGTGGTGTGGTGCACCGCCGGTTCAGAGACAAATACCAAAACCACAGTCTTGATTTAAATTTTTTTACACCAAAACCGAACCGGTGAGACCAACAGTCCGGCCGGTTCGACCTGTTTCGGATCAATTTCGGTTTAAATTGTCATCCCTATTTTTAATGGTCATATTAGTTATCTACCTTTTCTTTTCACTAAAATGGTGAGACTTTTTTTTTGAATCCTAGTCAATGCCAGTGAGGGTTGGTCCCATAACCACTTGGACAAACCTATCCTGGAAAGAATAGAAAGTCACCTCGTCACCACCAAAGCAGGTTTAAGAAGTCACTTTGTTTGTCTGGAAAATGGTACCCTACTTTCCAGACGCGGTATATATTTTTTTCCATGATGGAATTATGAAATATGGTCTTGGTGAATGGAGACGAATGTGGTTGTTCTTTTGACCATATCTATACGTCTACACTTCTCTTGGGTTTTTTCAGTACCTGAAGTTATTAGTTGTTGCTTGCAGGTCATTGATCTTGTACAAAAAGAAGGTATTCAGTGGGGTGAAGAGAACAGGGGAACTTTGCTAATCAGGCTTGACGGACAGACGGAGTTCAGCTTTCTGGACACAGATAGTGATACCGAATAATATTATTACGCGATTGCTGCTCACTATCAGTAGTAAGGTTTATGCTAACTTATGGGCAGTAGAATATCGAAGTAAGGATTTGAATCTTTAGCATGTTCAGTTCTGTTGGAAAGAAATCCCCTTGGCTGAAGATATATGTAGATTAATAATCTCAGGACAATCTAGTTATATATAGTGCTTGAAGGCCAGGCAAAAGTTGCAGATAACCTTGAATTTTATTTTATTTTTAAAATTGTGTACAATATGTACAGCACCGTCTAACATGTGCCGGAGGTTCAGGGTTGATTGTACGTGTTGGTTAATTTATTATACTCCTATGATATCAAATTTTACATCTGTGTACATTTATAACTTGTGAATCTTCTCTTTGTTGTGGTGAAAAATCTAGTCTACTCTTCCAGTTCCAGTTGCTTGGATGGGTAAATATAATGCGTCTTGAAGCATGACACTTGACGGTAGAAAGAATTACTCATCTATGCTGGATAAGTTAAGGTTTGTACAGGTTATGCTGGATAAGTTAAGGTTTGTACAGGTTTGGCGATGCTCAGTGAGGCTTGCTTGGTAAGAAGAAACAATGTGAAAACTTAGGTAATTTTTAAAGACTTTTAAAGATTTTAAAAGTTTGGTTGTATTTAATGAAGACATTTAAAGAGTTTATAAAAGTTTACTGGTATTCAATTACAATTTTTTTAATGTCTTTAAAAGTAAGGTGGTACAAAGCCTATAAAAGTATTTTGGTATTCAAAAAGTCGTAGATTTTTAAAATTTATATTAAACTGTAGAGTTTGACAGACTTTAGAAGAAGAATTATGACTATCAACCCATATCCAAAGTCTGACTTCATCTTTAAAGACTTCTAAAGACTTTCAAATATTAAACACAAATGTGAAAATTCAAATCGCAAGTAAAGAGGGAAGTCAGAAATTTGCGGTGTAAATACAAATTCGCGATGTAATTTAATTGGAGGGTCAAACTAGTTATTTATTTTATATGGGCTAATAAGTATTAATATGTGATGGATAAATTAATTTGGTAAAATTTGGACATTAAAACTAATTAGATTTAATTTATATGTGGATAAAATTAAATTATATTATAATTAAGAGAATTAACAAGATATATTAATAAGTAAACAAATAACTAAAGACTTAATCTGTCTCGCGGTACGTGTAATCGAGGAAAAAGGAAAAAAACACAATAAATTGTTAAGGGATAAAGCGGCAGTTCGAAAGCTTTCAATACAAATACGAAAGAATTTGTTTAACAAGAGTGAGATAAAATTATGAAACTCTCAGATCAATTGTGAAGATTATGTATGTATATATATTTAAAGCTTTTCTTATTATTAATTATCTTTGCATGATTTGGTAAAATGAGGGATATATATATATATATATATATATATATATATATATATATATATATATATATATATATATATATATAGTAAAAAGCAATTAATATGTTATTGAATCACACGCTCACACAAGAGTGTGGATTTCGTTTTCTGCAAAGGAAAAAAAATAAAATCATGAAGCCAATAATTGAATGATCAGAAGCCATGTAATAAATATAATATAACATATATATGTATTCTAATGCTTAGATAAAATAATATTATCGAACTTGAAATTTTTGTATAATATATTTTTTTGAAGTTGTTATCATAAGCAAAGTGAATTATTATTTATAATATATGCACTAAAAAATATAATAAATAATTTATACTGTGTAGCTTTTAATCTTAAATCTAATAATCTTTCAATTTTATATATTAGAAGTATACAAAAGTCTATTACAGTCTTGATAAAAAGTTTATAAAAGTCTGTTAATTATTTCATGTAATTTATAAAAGTCATTTTAAAAAAGTCTTTAAAAATCATTAAAATCCACAAATTCTATAAAATTCTATAAAATCATCTCAATAGTAAAGAGGTAAATGAACCGAGTCGATCCGGAGTATTAAGTTGCTTAGATTTGATTCACAAAATTTATCGAGTATAAAATAAGGTTTGATTGAGGCTCATTTAGCTATCAAGTCGAGCACAATTTCGAATTGAGCCCGAGCCGTTTGAACTTTTCGAACGAATATGGTCCGAATATTAATAGAAAATTACAATTTGAAGAAGTTCAAGTAATTTATCGAATTTTAAAATTTGCTCATTGTATTTGACTCATTTATATTTCGAATCGAGCTCGAAACGAACTTTTAATCGAGCGAATGAATACGAATCCGAACTATTTGCTCATTCCGAACTATTTGCTCATTTTACAGCTTTACTCAAAAGATATTCTTATTTAGGAAAGGAAAGAGGAAAGTGTTGGATGAACTTGCAGATAGCTAATGATAATGTTTGTAGCATAAAACAGGTCACCATCTGTTATCAGCTCTCTGAATTGGGTAAAAAAAGTTCTGCCGACCCATGACCAAGTCTATGTAGTAGATTAAGTGAAGAATAAGATGATTAGTGTTGAGTATAAATAGTATCCACGCTTCACTTAAATGTAGAGCTAGATGATCAATCAATCAAGCTGTTTATGTTATTCTTGCTTCTTCCGTATCATCATTCTTAAATGGGTAAAAATGTAGTCAAAGAAACAAATCAGAATTTCAATTATTCATTACAACTCAAGATCATCTATTTTTGGGAAGGAAAATGCATTCTAAATAAAATAAAAATAAAAAGGCTTCTGGAGAACAAACTAAAGTTATCATAGAGGAAGTTCACCACTGTCAGCTATCACAACTTTGCTTTTGGGTGTTCCGTTTTGTTTTCCTTTAGCTTCCACCTTATAAACCACATCCATTCCAGATAGCACCTTCCCAAAGACGACATGTTTGCCATCCAACCTGTGCGTTAGTTTCAGTAATAAGTTTAAGAGAGTCAAATAATTTGAGCCTATAAACTTGGACTGATGGGACAGGATATATGAGTTAATAAGCATCCATGGATGAGTATTACGAGTCACTAAGACCCTGTGCTAGCAATACATAAACACATTATATACATGGAAAAAGAAATTTCTTTGGATAAGCGGAAAAAATGAGGTGTATTTATAATTTATTTATCTATTCAGTTGCATGAGTAGTTTACTTATTTACTTACCAGCTGGTTGTGACCGTCGTGATGAAGAATTGTGAACCATTGGTGTCTTTACCAGCATTTGCCATTGATAGAAGCCCTTTGCATGGACAAAAAGAAAATGTTCATTATCCAATAAATTAGGTTACTTTTCTAGCATGCTACTTGATCTGTAACTTGGTTTTAATAAAACCTTGTCATGTGGCTGATATTATTTCTGAGAAATTGGAAAGAAGACAAAACGAGACCAAGAAAGAAAATAAGCCTGCTACCTGGCCCAGTATGCTTGATCTTGAAATTCTCATCAGCAAACTTCTCTCCGTATATAGATTCCCCACCTCTTCCATCACCAAGGGTGAAGTCACCACCTTGAAGCATAAAGCTAGGAATAATTCTATGGAAACTACTCCCCTTGTAATGTAGAGGTTTGCCACTCTTTCCAACACCTTTCTCCCCTGAAATGATAAAAACACATTTGTAAAACTAACTCAGTATGATATAGTCAACATGGATAGGAATAGGCTGTTTTGCTTTTAAATCCCAGACTCATATTTTTTGTGTCGTTTCAGTACACTAAAAGAGATAGGTACACTTTGCATTACAAAAAAATACATAAAGGAATTATTCAGTAATACTATGTTCATTGAACCTGAGCATTGACATTAAAACTTCAAAAGTGGACCAATAAATTAAGGCAACGAAAAGCAGTTAAATCAATATACTTGTCCAAAATAAGGCCAGATTTTATATCAATGTACCTGTGCAAAGCGCTCTAAAATTTTCTGCAAGCCAAAAAAAATGCAAATTAATACACGTGAAGACTGAAGGATATATACAATAACACGTGAGAAATAATTAAAAGAAAGCCTTAAACAAGTGCAGGATATCAGATGTAATGTCATACCTGCAGTTTTTGGAACTGTCTTCCCAAAGAGACCCATTACAATACGCCCTGAAAACAAAAGAAATATCTTTCTAGTATCGATGCATATTATATATTGCATATTATATATTGCGGAATGTATTTTACTCTCTGAAAAAGCAACACATTGTTTGTACAAGGGAAGGTAAGTATTTTATGTATTTATCTACATGTAGAATGCTTTTCTCCAATTGGAGGGGACACCAAAGGCCTCTGCCCTTCCATAGAAGGGGGAGGGTAGAGCTTTTTGTTTTTTCGTTGAACAAGGGTTTTTTCGTGTTGTCAAAGAGTTGAACAATGAAAATAGACGGCTAGTGCTTGATTGAAATTGATTGGGTCATGTAGGAACAAGGCCGGGAATAAGAATTCGAAATGTGGATCAGACAAGATCAGAGGTACTCCAAAAACCAAGTGGCACACAGGTAGATTCCGCCCTTTGTTGTGTGACATCAACTTCTCACAATAGAAATTAGTGATGATGTCAAAAGATAGGATTCCAACCCGGTGATACGAGCATTGGTGCACAGGAAGCATATCTAATATCAAGTTTTGCTTAATAATTTAGCCATTAAAGTAAATAGAAAACAAAGGAAAAGAGCAAACACCCAAAAAATTTGTTTTAGAGAGGTTGACCAGCAATTTGGGTCCCCTAAAATAGTATTCAGCCCTGAGACTGAAACTCTGAGAAGGTTGGGAAATCAAAAACCAAAAGTCTTTTAATTTGATAGATACTAGACAACCAAAAATAACACCAAAATGTAAAGTTCAACTTTATTTTTCAAAAAAATGTGATCACAGAGAGGCCTTATCAACCACATCCTCTTCACAGGAGTATGAAGTTTTTTTTCTTCAGACCGTGAGAACCTCAATGACCAAATCACAACCAAAAATAGCTTTAATAGCTTTAGTTTCAAACAATTCATAAAGAAACCACTATGCTCCACATCAGTGAATGTCAAGAAGTGCATCTTCTCATAAAAAAAATATATGCAAGAGTTTTCAGCCGTAGACCCAGAGGTCCAGAGTTGACTCCCACTGAAAAAAGAATAAGGGTCACGGACCGCAGATTTCGGCTGTTTCGGAAGCCTTATTCGGGAAATAGTATTGGAAGTACTTCTATACTTTACCAATACTCAAAGCTATGTCCACATATCAACCTTTGACTGACAAAAACAAAGAGGGACAACATACTCCAGATATACCAACAGTTGGAAATGATAAATTTGAATACAGAAAATAGAGCATACCAGCTGGTTTTCCAGCAATCTCAACATCAAAGTACACTTTCTGAGTCACTTCCTTCAAATCTTCACTTGACTTTTTCTTTGCCTGCAGAGCCCAATGAATTTATCAGATATAACCATTCCACTTACTAGAAAAGAAAAGAAAAAAAGATATAACTATTCTTTCTACTTATGAAATGGAGAAGTTACATGATGCAACTTGAAAGTAGATAAAGCTGTACAGATTATTTAAGAAGTTAGAAGAGAGTTACACATAATGAGAAAAAAATGTTGTTTAGTTAAGAATAATAAGACCTGTTTTAAAATTGAATCTAGTAATTTGTTTTTATGTCCCGTTTCTCCAATTTCTCAAAAAGTTATTGATCATTTCTGGTTGATATCGACCTTAATCAACACCAGATTTAAAAACGAGAGGAACTACGCTAGCTTCTTAAAATTAATGGACTACTTATCCAAAAAAAATCAGACTGAAAGGAGAAACAATAAAAGACTTGTTTTCTCATGACATTACGAATGTAGACTCTGTTTGCTATGGAATATTTTTTACTGAAATTCATTTACATGTAAAAGCTCTTTTTTTATGCTGGTTAATAAATATATAATCCCACAAACATGTATGTGCACACATGCATATGAATACGCACACATATTTGTACTTATAACTTACTATAAAGTGCAGAGTATAGGTGAACTAAATATGTACCATGCCTGTATATATGCACATATATGAATATGTATATATACATAATATATATATATATATATATATATATATATATATATATATATGATGTATGACTAACAACCATTTACCTTGTAAATTGCCTTGCCCAAATGATTTCTCAAATCAATTTCTTAGGATAATTCACAGTCAAAACACTTGGTTTATCATCCAAAAATAGAAAAGACAACATTTTTATGTCAAATCTATCAACAGTCATAACGATAAAGCAGTGTGCATTCTCTTAGCATAGACAAGTGAGTGATTTTGTTGCTAACTAGGTTGTAATTCACATATCCAAGAAAATTTTGTTGTAAAAATACATTCTATTTTCTATAACTTTCCTCGTGTCAATTTCAATTCTCTACCACCAAAAAAATCAAAGAAACCCTCCAAACAAAATAGATCACACTGGACTCGTATAAATCGACTATGAAGCTCAATATATCTCAGACTTCAGCAGGCTAAAACAAAGACAACACTTTAAAGCTTTAATGCGCTGAATACAATTAACAAACAGAGAAGATGATTCACAGGAAACCATAAACAATTGTCAAAAATTATGAGTATCTATCACAGATCGAATCTCATGTAATCATTCATAAGCGTAATACAATCGAACAATTATGATCAAATAGCTTAAAACCCTAGAGATAATGATCGGATCACAACAGAAAAAGGCTATGAACACTCGTAGAAGAGTTTGGAAGAGTACCTGAGCGAGTGCTAGGGTTCCGAAAAGGACTAGACTGAATAACAGAGTCACAGAAATTAACCTCCTTCCTGCCATCTCTGCTCAGTTCACACTCTCGGACTGCATATAGTGAGGGAGAGAGTTTATATTGGAACGGAGAGATTAATCTTAACCAATAGTCGACAGACACGTATTACGTTTAGGTGTTTCGGATCGATATTATTGGTTTATGGGTCGCGGGCTTCTTTTTTCCTAAGCTTATTAGGAGCATTAATTTTAGACGTAATTGATTAATATGATATTTAAGTTAGATGTAATTTCTGTGTGTATCAATTTATTATAAAATTAATTTTATGATCTCATTTAAATTACGTTTTTTTATTACTATTATTTTATCTTTACCTGTATCTTTATAGGAGTATAAATTTTGGATGTACATATAAATATATTCTTTATTTTATACTTGCATCACTTTTTAGAAAATGTCTTGATTTAAATTTTACAAAAGTAATGGAATTCGAATCCAAATAGTCACAAATTTCTGATTAAGAAGTAACAGTGATTTATTTAAGAACAAATTGGTTACTAGAATTTATTGTTTTGAAATGTAATATTTGGTCATTTAAATTTTTAAAAGAAAGTATTATGTTTGAATATCAAAATTATATTTTTAAGTTAAATAAATTGTATAAGGAATAAATTTTATGTGTTTAACTTTTAGATGTTACATACTCTCAAATATAATAAAATCAAATGTGATAAATAATTTAATAATTAAATAAATTCCTTTAAGATAAATAATAATTTATTTTAAAATGATTTATAAGTTAAAATTTAAAATAATTTATAAGGTATAATTAAAAATATTTGATACTATTTTTACTTATAAATTAAAATTAAATTAAAACAAATTATTATAGTGTTTGTTTAAAATAACTTATAAGTTAAAATATACTAAATTACTAACAAAAAATTATTACATTTAATCAAATTTATTATTTTAAATTATTTTTAAAAATAATAAATTATTACTTTTCAAAAATAATTTATACATCAACTTATTATAAGTCATAAAATAAAACACACACGCGAATAGTAAAAAATTACTTATAACAAAACAATTTATAAGAAGTTGCCGAACATTCATTGTATAATACCTAAATTTTTTTTAAGAAAAAGAAAATCAGTAAATGGATTATTACACAGAAATACTGTTACAAACGAACGAACAGTCACCGTTAACCCCGGGAGAAGAAGAAGTGAGCTAAACTGCTCCATGCAGCTACCATTCCGACAGCCGCACAGCCCACAAGGGTCAGTTCAGTTGTAGGTTCTTTAGTGCGTATACTATGAATAGTACTTTTGTTTTAAAAAATAAAAAAAAGAAAACATATTCGTCAAACTTTAAACTATTCCGCTTTAGAACGCTCTTGCTTTCTTTGCACTCTTGTCTAAATTCCGTTTTTAATCAACCAAGCAATCAAGTTTTTGAGTGTTGAGCCTTAATTTCCTTTCTTAGAACATGGAAGAAGAAAGCCATCACAATATAGCTGAATCTCTCATTTATTCTTCTTCAAGTACCCTTAATGGGCCTTCATCTTCTTCACAGGTTCAAGAAGAAAGAGAAGAAGAAGAAGAGCAGCAGCAGCAAGATCGGCAGCAATCGAATGTATTTAATCGAACAAATCTATCATTTTCCAATTTGGGGTCGACTGATTTGGGACACGAAATTTGGTCCTGTTTCACTGTGCTCTTCACATTTTGGTTCTTTGGTCAGTCTTCAATCATATCTTCTTTTTTTTAATCAATTTTTTTAGTGTCGGTATAAGCTATACTTGTAATCTTTTTAACGAGGAAAAGGAAATTCAGAAAAATAAAATACTTCCTCGGTTAAGAAAAAGAAGAAGAAGTCCATTTGATTTTTTTTCCCTAATTAATTTACAAAATCTTAAGATTCAAAGTTGATGCGAATTTATTTGCTATTGATTAATGCAATAGTTAACCTAAACTACTTGATAAGTATTACTTCAGTATAAATTGTTATTTCGAATATTAAAATAAACTCGCTCACAATTTGAATTTTAGGATTTTGCCAATGGACTAGGATCAAAGCCAAATGATACTCTTTTTTTGGAACAGAGTGGGTAAAATTTAACCCTTTGTCATACATTAAGTTGATGGAACATTTCTTCAACACTTTGGGCTCGCATGATTGTTTCGGAAAGTAGGCACCAGAATTGGATAATGGTGTACTTTAGGTGCTAATCCTCAGTTTTGTCAAAGGAATTTGAATTATGAATCCATTTTGTCTAGTCTCCTGTAGGATTTATTGTTTTGTTTTGATAAAAGTGCCAAGTGTTTCAAATAACTGAAATGCCATTTTCAAATCCAATTTCATGAAATTTGATGGCTCCCAACACACTTTAAGTAGAACTTCTAGTTTTAAAGTGCTATCAACTTCCAGCGAAATAATATGGAAAGTGAAAATTTTCACAAATATCAGTTGGTTCTGACTAATTTCATTCTCAGTTTGTATTTTCTCATGTATCAATTGATGACTTCGTTTGTCCTGATATTGTTCATTTGCGTGGATTTTCCTGATATTTCTTATCAGCAGCATCCATGATTGTGATATTTAGCTTTTATGGACCAGTGGATTTACATTTGGGCCCAAATTGCTCATGTCTTGTACAAGTTAACTCACTCTTTGTGCAGTCAATTAAGGTTATTTGCTCTTTTTCTCATTTGAACATTCCATTACTTTTGGTTGCTGCTATTATACTATATTTAATTTCAGTTGCTTTATGAATAGTCTCAGGAAATAAAGGAGTCAACACATGGGGCAAGACTATATGGATTTTATGAAACTCCTTCTTTGGATGTTGAGATCACCTGGTCTGAGACACATGGTGCATATGTACAATTTGGTCATCACAAGGCAAATATTCTCAAGTTTATTTTTAACCTATTATATACTTTAGTCTTAATTATGCTATGATTTGGTGTTACCCTATTTTTTTCTTGAGTCTTTCCCTTTTTCCAATACATTTCTCGGTAATTTTTATTATTTCAAGCGAAATCCTTAAGAAAAAAGTTTATTAGAATCTGAAAATTTTGAGTTTGTTCATTCAAGGAAAAACTTAGAAATCTGCACATTATACAAAAAAATGGTGAATCTCCCTATATCTGCTAATGCTTCCATTCATGAATATGGATGCTGAGATGCTATGATTGCTGCACAATTGGAAATGATTATCCTGGTTTTGCAGGAATGGGAATACTTTCTGAACATGGGATCTACATTGAATATTTCATACAGCGTAAAATCTTCAATTTCTGCTCCTTTATCTCTTGTAATATCTCAAGGTAATAACTTCTTTTTGTCATCAGATCTAGCCCTTTTTTGGATAATATTGCGCTTACAATATTTATGGTTTGAAATTTGAATGTATACGAATCTGTAGGAGTTATTAGAGCAATGTTCTAGAAACCCAGACTTGGATTTGGGAACATAGAAGAGCGTAATAAATATACAAGTTAGAAAAGAAAGTAAATTTAACTTAATATAAGTTTTGATAGCCTATGATTATCCTTCCGCTTTTAGAAATTTTGTGATACTTACATGTTTAGGCTGTAAACTAAATAAACTGATCTGCTCCTATCCTTCTTCTGCTTGCAATTTCGAAACACTCTATTGTATAATTGTTTGATTGTTTCTAGCATGCGCCTTTAAACTCCAGTTGGATTTCTATTTAGACAAAAGAATAACAATTTAGTGTTACTTAAGATTGTCATATGTACAAGTATTACTTGATTTTACTTGTGTACTTTCTCCAATATCCATTTTGCAGGTAGAGATAGCCTTCTTGAGTGGATTGAGGATCCATCATATCCTAATACAACTTTGTCTTGGAATATTATTCACGGTAATGAAAGATTTATGTTGTTGTTCGTTGTTAATTGTGAATTAGTTCTCTTAATCATTTCTTTGTTTCTTCTTCTTCTTCTTTTTTTTCTTTCTTTTTTTAAATTTATTTGCAGGGGATGGTATGATCCAACAGGATATTTTGAGCTCTAAAAGCTATTATATTGCACTGGGTTGCTTGAACACTGATGAGGTGGAGGTAATAATGTTAATATGTCAATTTGTTCTTGTAATTGTTTTTTTGGGTGCTTCAAGTTTTGAAATTATTTCAACTGCCAAGCTCTAAGTATGGCAGAAGTCCATGGATGGTTGTAGTGATGTCTTATGTAACAGTATATTTCCGAGTGAAAATAGCAATTCTCTTTAGGTTTTACTGTCCATATAACAAAGGCTAAGCACCAATTGTAAGCACACAAACTTGGTTTGTTAACTAGCGCAAGTTGAAGATCTATTATCTGTTTGTTGTCCGCACAGAACATTTTCAGTACAACAAGTGATGTGTGACTTATAGAAAATATTATTACATTTATTTTGTAACTGCTGTTTACATTAGAATGAAAATTTAAATAAGGTTCTCATTTGTTATTCCTTTTTCTTTCACTTATATCAGACAATACTGCATTGTATAGGTACGACTAAATTTTACGATAAAGGCATTTGTCTATGATACAACTAAAGCATATTACAACTGCTCTCTGAGTCATGGTGAATGCAGCCTTGAGGTTTTTCTTCTGAGGACAAATGCTGCTCTCCTAACTTCTCCTGCTCGTGAACAGGTAAAGATTTATTTTCTCCTAGAGGTTTTCCATTTTATTTTCCTGAAATCGAAGAGCCAGACACTTGCAGTCGGAATTTCTACTATTCCTGCCATCATGATATGAATCATAAACATACCCTTTATTGATTAATCAGAACTTTGCATCCAATGTATATGGTGATTGGAATATTCTCTAGTTCATTTGGGAAAGATGAATGATAGCAAGTTTCCTTGCCGGTCACATTTATGGTCTCGTTCCAAGGGTGACTCAAAATTTCTCTGTGGTACTTCCTGATTTGAATAGACTAATCTTTATTCATGCTAACCCCTTCTAGACTTCTGTTATGAGGCTTAAGCCTTCCCTTTTTTGTCTTTAATTTTCATAGACCTTTCCAATGATATCGAACTTGGGTTTTCGTGTTGGTATTTTAGAATAACCATGTGTTCCAACACAAAATGTTCTTCAGATCCCATGTATTAAAAACTTACTTTTTCCCTTCTTCTTTTTTTTTTTAATAAACCCTTCTTTTTTTGGGTTGTAGATAATGCTGTACTTGTTTTGACTTTTCAAAAATATTAATAAAAAAATAACATTTACTTGTTTTTGTTTACTCAGGGAGCCAATAACGAGTGGAATGTCAAACTGTCTTATGGTCCCCGATGGACGTCTTTTTTTCTAGGATCAGGTCATTTTTTGTTCGCCTTTTTTTGTCATTCTTATGGAACCTTGTAATAACGTTTATTCTTATATTATTGATTGCTTCTACATGTAGGTTATGTGTCCATCTTCATGATATTGGCCTTCAAAATTTTTAGAATGTTCCAGATTGACAGAAGAAATAGAGCGACACTACAAGCTGTGGAGACCGGATCTGAACAAGCCCCATTACTTTCGCGAAAAGATGATGATCTCTTGAGCTTGGGTTCATCCTACGATTCAATCTCTCATGATGAGGAAGAACTGGATAAGTGGCTTGCAGTGGTTTATTCTGATGGAAAACTACTAGAGGGAGAAACCAATAGCAATCCTCAGCGTCTTTGTGTTATATGCTTTGATGCCCCTAGAGACTGCTTCTTTCTTCCATGCAGCCACTCTGCCACATGTTTTACTTGTGGAACAAGGTTAGCTCACTCTTCTGTTGAATATTGGTAGGAAAATTTAAGGTTTGGGAGGTCCGAGGGTAAGCAAAAATTTTGAAACGCGAACCAAACTGGTTTAAGGTTGTTTGAGATGTACTATAAAAATCATTGGTTTGGGTTGGTTATGGCTCATTCAAGAAACCATTTATTAAAAGCAACCCAACTCGACTGTGTTTATAAATTAAAATTATGTGTTACATCACATAATATGGTACTCCCTCCCTTCCATATTATTTGCTCATTGGAGAATTTTAAACTCAAAATTGACATAGATTCTTTTAATTTTAAACACAATGATGAATATTGTAAAATATCTAAAAAGTATTACTCATTGTAAGTTTTATTGTTTTATAATTTTTAATTAGTCATCTCAATTTTGAAATTAAAAATGTCTCAAATTGACTTTCAAAAGTCAATAATGATTATTATATTAGTACTTATGTTTTCAGTTTTGAGATTCTGAGGTTTACATTATGTGGCCCTATTTATCCTTTGATTGATTTTTTTGTATATAATTACCAACTTTGAAAAGTTTTAAGAACCTTTTGCGAACAGGTGGCTTAAAAGCCAAACCATGATATGGGGTTTGGGTGGTTTCAAAATTAAGATGGTTTAATTTGGTTTACAATATTGAATAACCATGGTGGTTTGGTTTGGTTATGGTTTGAGCCTAAAACGTCCCCAAAGCAACCCGTGCACACCCCTACTTGCGATATTGATTCCCCAGCTATAGGGATTTAGTTGAAAAGTAGGTGGTGTTAAGTAAATAAATCACTCTTTCCTACGTTCAGGATATTTGATCAAATGCATTGTTATGCTCTTTTATGTCCTGATCTTCCATTTTGCATTCAGGATCCACCTTATTGTGCTGGTTAACTTGTGTATGAGATAACAAGTGCTAAGCTTATTAACCACATATTTAAACTGAATGTTCCCATGCATTACTTTATCCTTTTTAGTTTCAATTTTTTTTTAGTTTAAAGGCTTCATGTGTTGTAGATTTGTTGATGGTGTGACAAGAAAATTTGATAACCGTTTGAGTTTATTACCCTGCAGGATTATTGATGAGGCTGGTACATGTCCCATCTGTTGTAGGACCATGAAAAAGGTGAGGAAGATAATCGCTGTATGAGCAGTATATCCAACCTTACTTAAATCTTCAGGCACCCGGGTTGACCAACTTCGAGATTTTCATTGGAGATGCATTCTATTACATGAGGCCGAGGTGGGTTTGTAAAGGATTTGTGTTCCAAGTGTTTGCTGGAGTATGATTGCATGGAAGGCGCAGACTATAACAGACTATACTTATTTCTTCAACTAGACAACTATGGTTTAGGCATTCATTCTGTACAAATATACCATGATTATATGCATCAAGCCCATGTAAGTTGGTTTAAAATTTTTAGTAGGACCAAAGTTCGTTGCCTTTGCCAGTTGAAATTTCCTGCTACAAATTTTTGTATGTGTTTGTTCATAGTTTAATTCAGATGGTTACAATATGGACAGTTCTGTCCATGTGCACAACTGCACCATTTCGTTCATATACTCAGATTGATGGAACCCATAAAAAATGGTGATATTGTAGCTCCTATGCTTTCTGTACAAAACATTATTATGTTATAATCACCCAAGGAACAGAAATTTCCTGGTTGAAACACAAAATACGCAGAACACTAGTAACAAAGACTACAAAGAATCACCTTATTGGAAAATGAAATTTTTGGTAAACATACATAGACTAACACTTAGTTAAGTGCGCTTAACAGATGTGACTACTTCTTTCAGAGTTTTGAAGTTGAGTGTTGAGCTTCCATTTGATCCTAAAGCTTTGATTGCTTGTTCTCTGAGTACACCAATGTTGTTCCTCAGTTCATTCCGCATTTTCACTCAACAAAACGAGATCTAAAGCGTTCATCATTCCACGTTTCGTGAACACCCCACCCTCGAGTTTAACCCCAAACCGCCACACCTCCTCCACCAACCGTATGGTCAGAAAATGTTCTCCCAGAAACGGCCTGCCGATCAAAGGCACACCGCCTGTAATACTCTCCAACATAGAATTCCACCCACAATGCGTTACATGGGCTCCAACCGAAGAATGTTCCAACACTTGCAACTGGGGAGCCCATGAAACCATCCTCCCAATATTACTACCACTGGTCCTTTCAATAAATCCTTCTGGCAAAATGTGCCATTCACTCGCTGGGAGTGACCAAAGAAATGGAACTCCAGTAGCTTCAAGTGCTTGGGCGCATGCCACAAGTTCATCTGGTGGGCATTTCATCAAGGTACCGAAGCTAATATATGCAACTGATGCAGCTTTATGCATGTTCAACCAAAGTATGCATTCATCGGAAGATTTAGATGTTGGCGCTGGTTTGTTTAATGAATCGTAAAGCGGTGAGGGGCCGATGCTAAGTACCTTTGTTTGTAATTTTGATTTTAAATCGTCGGTGACAACCGTGTCAAGTTTTTCAAAGGAGTTGAGCACAACTGCGGCTGCTTTTGACAAGGTTAAGGTCATCTGATAATGCAAAACTCCGAGCAACTGTTGTCTGTCTTCTAAGAGGAGTTTAGGTATGTCAGTGATGCGTATTGTTGACATTCCGGGTCCGGGGATGTGTTCAAATGGTTGTTGATCTGCACTACCATCTTGCTTGCCTGTTTAATTACGTACATCAAGAAGGTATAATAATTCAGCTATAATTCTTTTCTTTTTGCGGATAGGAACTCCCGAACTAGTACTATATATATTCTTTGAGAATTATATACTTAAATATATAAAAATAAAAAAAAAGGTCAACAGTCTTATTTTAGAGGTTTTACATTGTGCATATATAATATAATTAGGGTAATATTAGACTTACTTGAAATTTTCAAACACTTATATTGAGGGGTAAAAACATTTCTATAAAACGGATTATATTAAGGAACGGATGAAGTCTTATTTATTGGGCATAAAAAAGTAAGAGAATCAAAATCATATTTAATACTTGGGGCAATATTGAAACTAAGCAATTAATGCTTAATTAAAATTTTCAAACGACAAATATAAAAAGACAAATATTTCTCTAAAACGACATTTAAAAAGGGACGGAGGGAGTATATGTTCATAGAATTTGGATTTTTTCCATTACATATTTCTCTTTATTTCATTCAATACTCCATATTTTTATAATTTTTGAATAATATACTTGAAATCCGTACTAGTAAAATAATTTATTATATTGAATAACATAATTATTTTTAAATTAAAAGTAATTCGACAATTTTTTACTATTTAATGAACATGTGAATTTTTCATTAAACTTTTGATGGATGAAAATTATTTAAAATTTTAAAGGTGAAAATATTTTTATAATTTCAAGTTTTTGTAAGATTGAACTTAATATGAGTAACTATTTATTAACATATTTTGATTATTATTAATAAAATTATTAAAATTAAATAATTAATATATTAGATGAAATAAGAGGAAATATGGAAGGGAGGGGTGACAAATCCATGTTTCTAGCTTCACATGATTATAATTCTACACAACTACTGAAGGGAAGTCCTATTGAAAAAGACAAATAAATAATCTTTTTGTATAAACAAAAATAAATTAAGTGCCAAGTCCAAGTGTTGATTATAAAATGCTAATAATATAATAGTAATAATAAAGATTTTCCATTACAAAGATTAAATAAATACTAGTGTCATAGATTAGACTAGCCACCAGACAGAATCTCGAACTCCTTTTATAAAGCACCGATCTTCTTCGCCCACCATCCCTTTTCATTCATTCATATCCCGTATCTGAAATTGTTCAATCAGTGTCCTAAAATCCTAGTTGAGCCTTAAAGTTCCGACACAGACTCTTCCTCTCTGCACCAAAATGGCCGAAACCGGTGTCGTAACAGTCTACGGAAATGGCGCAATCACCGAAACCACGAAAAAATCAACCTTCTCCGTCAAAGTAGGCCTGGCCCAAATGCTTCGCGGCGGCGTTATAATGGACGTTGTTAACGCCGATCAGGCCCGCATCGCAGAAGAAGCCGGAGCCTGCGCAGTCATGGCCCTCGAACGCGTACCCGCCGACATCCGGGCTCAAGGCGGGGTGGTCCGAATGTCCGACCCACAACTAATCAAAGAAATCAAACAAGCCGTCACCATTCCGGTCATGGCCAAGGCCCGGATCGGGCACTTTGTGGAGGCCCAAATCCTCGAAGCCATTGGTGTAGATTACGTCGATGAAAGTGAGGTGTTAACGTTAGCCGACGACCAGAACCATATCAACAAGCACAATTTTAGAATTCCATTCGTCTGCGGCTGCCGGAACCTCGGCGAAGCCCTCCGGCGGATCCGAGAAGGCGCCGCCATGATTCGCACAAAAGGGGAGGCCGGGACAGGGAACATAATCGAAGCGGTTCGCCACGTGCGGTCCGCGATGGGGGACATTAGGGTTTTGAGGAACATGGATGATGATGAGGTTTTCACTTTCGCGAAGAAAATTGCGGCGCCTTAAGATTTGGTGATGCAGGCAAAGCAGCTGGGGCGGTTGCCGGTAGTTCATTTTGCAGCCGGCGGCATTGCGACGCCTGCTGATGCCGCTATTATGATGCAACTGGGGTGCGATGGGATTTTTGTTGGTTCGGGTGTTTTCAAAAGTGGGGATCCGGCGAGGCGGGCACGGGCGATTGTTCAGGCAGTTACCCATTATAGTGATCCGGAGGTGCTGGCAGAGGTGAGCTGCGGGTTGGGGGAAGCTATGGTGGGGATTAATTTGAATGATGTTAAGGTTGAAAGGTATGCGAATCGGTCAGCGTAGTTGAAAATTGGGTTGAAGTTTTAATTGGTGTTGATACTCACCAAAAGTTTTAATCTTTTACAAGTTATTGGTTGTCTCTTTTAGTTTCTGTGTTGCAGATGTGTTATGGAAGGGTTTTGGGGATGGATTTTCATTTGTAATTGTAGAAATAAATTTGTTTTTTAAGTATCACGTTGTAGTGATATGGTATAGTTGTTGGCTTTGAAGTTGGCTTTGAAGTTGACAGTAGCCAGTTGGATAGATTTATATGAACTTCATAGAATAAAAATCGTTAAAATCTTCAGATGATTTGGTCTTTAATGTATTGTTTATTTTCAAATCTACGTGTTGACTATTTCTCCCATTGTTTATGTGAAAGATTATATTTTGTTGACTGCATCTTCTTAACTTGTCTAAGCCTGTTTCTTAATTCTTCTGGAGATGTTTGGAGCACTAGGATTCTTTGGTTTTGATATTTAGGTCATTTCTTATTATGATTGGAAAGGTAGTATATTGCTAT
Organism: Panax quinquefolius; assembly: GCA_020205615.1. NCBI lineage: Eukaryota > Viridiplantae > Streptophyta > Magnoliopsida > Apiales > Araliaceae > Panax > Panax quinquefolius. The sequence continues at coordinate 10,551,019 of CM035162.1, read as the reverse complement.
ACTCAGAACGGCAGAGCATTGAGGCTAGCTTTTGATTCCCATTTATAAGTGTGGTTTAGCCTTTTATCCTTTTTAGGACTGTTTTCTTGCTCAATTCTACTTTCTGGCTGTCAACTAATCCTTTGCATCAGATTATTAATAGCGTACATAGGTCTTATATTGGATAACATTTTTGTAAACTTCGCCGTCATACCACTATTTTTGTTATTGGCATATCAAAATTGGTTGGTTACATACTCCCTCCATCTGGAAATGAGACTTCCAGTTGGCTTTTTGACTTTCCATATGCATTCTAAGTTTTTCCTAAGACACACTTAAAGATGTTTTTTAGTTATTAAGTCTAAGTTTTAAGATATCATATGGGAAAAATTGTTGATATTAAGTGTGTTTAATTTAATAAGTGTGTTATTAGCAAATTATGCATAAGGAAAAGTCAAATGGGACTCTCATCTCGAGGTGGGAGTGTGATTGTGTTTGATAGTTATATAGCTATAGTTGCCCACTAGCTATCTCATCAGGAAATTTGCTTTAGAGTAAATAGTGATAGATTCCACTGCGATTGTTTTTATCTCTATGAAATATTAATATAATGGACTGACCTCTTATTTGGATGTGACTAGAAAAGTCTCAACAGTGTTTGAACTATAGGAGTGTGGGTTAACTGGCCTAGTGAGTCCCATGGATATCAATGTAAAGCATGAAAAAGATGGCAGGGATGCTAATTGTGTAAATTATGATACTGTGCTGGATACATGATTAACTAAAAAAATGAATTTTGTTATAAATACACTAAGAACCAACAACCAAGTCAAAGCTTGAATGACTTTGGATAAACCGATCCCTCTCTCCCCTTTTCCTTGCTTCCTCTTCCTACGGACTTCATATCTTTGTAGCGTATTCATCATATCTTTGTAGTGTATTGGCTAGTGACATCTCATCTTGGATTGTTGTAATAAGTTATAAGCTTTATGGTCGTGCAAGTCATATCTGGGCATGCCCTGATCCTGTTGGTGCATTTGAAGAGTTATTGTTTTATGCTGGATAATTGCAAACTATTTAAATTCCAAGTTTATTACACCAGTCACGTTTCCTTAAGAATTGCAGATTATTTTAAATTCTCTTGATGCTGGTTGATTCCCTACTATGTTGGAGTCCGCAAGTTACTCAAGAAAGAGTGTAATCAATATGGCAGTATCTATATTATCTTAAATCTATGTTTTTAGTCTCTTAAATAATCAATTTTTTTAGTATTTTAGTAGTTGGAGTTGGAATAATTTAAGTTTATAGAATGGTCTAAAGAGACCCTAGAAGTGTTGAGAGTTCCATTGTGTCAGTTGCGGCAATTTAGATGCAGTCATTTGTCAATGTCAAGTTCTAATGTCTGCATTTATTATCCGAGTCAACTAGATTCTAAGATCTACATAAAGCTCTTGTTGTACTCTTGTGCAGGCAGGCAGAATTGAACTGAATCTCTTATGATCCTATTGTAGGTTATTCTAACTCTAATTGCTGCAGTTTGAAGGATTTGATCACTCCAAAGATGTGCTGAGGTGGACTCCTCCCATCCCCCTCCATTCATTCATCATATTCTTCAATGTTCTGTTTAATCTCTTGGCAGGGCCACATCACTTACATCCTTGCCAAACAAATCTAATTCTCATCCACTCCAGTTCCCACTTTACTTTCCTGCGTCCTGCTTCAGGTTTTTGTACATCCTCGTGTTCCTCTATAATTTCGTTAGCTTACCTGAGTTCTTTCTGCAAAAAAACTAAGCAAAGCCAGAAAGCAGGACTGTTATGATAGCCTGGACACTACAAAGCATCACCACTATTTCTGTATATATAACCGACTGTTGTTTGTTTTCAGCATGTGAAAAATTACTGGAAGATGTAGATTCATCCTAGATGGAATATGCATGGTGGAGTTTGTAATTTACAAGTCTATTTCTCTTCACTATCATTCAGTGCTGTGGCATATCTTCTCAACTTCTATTAGATTCTTCAAATATATTATTCACATCATGGAAGAAACAGATTGTTTTAGTTTGCCTAGTATCAAAATGATCAATCTTATTAAGCTTTTGGCTCGACACAACCATATTCTTCCATTCTACAAAATATAAAAATAAATTCAATTTATCAATAAGATTTTTTATTTTTTTTGGGAATAAATGGAGCATTGAAGGGACTTTCCAATATTTTTTTATATTCACATTTACACAGTTTGACCGTTCAATAATATAATTTTTCTAATTTACTTTTGTGATCACAATTAGTTGTTGAGCAAATAAAAACACTAGTAACATATTCCATATTTGGTTGGTAGATTAGAAATAGAATCAAGAATCTATGCGGGGTGCTGTGATGAACTTTGTAGTACCAACTACAATACCAGTAAAACCAAGATAGAGGCTTTTCACACGTGCAGTTATGAACACAGGACTTCTTCTATACCTTTTCCTTGCGAATTAATTCTAACCACTCTATTTAGTCTTTGTTTATCATTTTTCTTATATATTGTAAATAGTGTTATGCTACCATTAGATTGTAGGTATGAATATGAAAATGTGTTAAGATTGATTTTTATTTCTGCGGATTAGACGAATGACTATTACGACATGGTAGTTGGGGTCTCGCTTCCCATGAGAGTGGTACGCCTAGCTTCGTCGATGGAACCAGTGGGGGGTTGCAAGGGGAGCAAAGGCCGGAAGTCAAGTCATGCAGTCAATTGGACTTGAAATTTATTAATAGTCCGATCTTAGGTTTATTGAGACGTATTTGACTCATGTGTTTTGAGTTATGTATAACAACTAGAATTTTAATCTAGTTACTATAAAAACATTGTTTGGTGTGTGAATCATTGTAAGGGGTGTGAGACATCTAATAAATACATCAAACAAACAAGACTAAATTAAATTGGTGAACTCCTAATATATCGCGTGTTCTTACTTTTTGGTTTTTCATATAATATCTGTGTGTGATTGCAATATTATTCGTTCTTGAATTCTAACAAAATGGAATGACTCATTCTTATAAAAATAAATAAAACTGTGTTTAATTTTTTCCATTAAAATAAAATGGATCATTCATATTCTGTCAAGTCAAATTCATAAATTTTATTTTTAAAAAAAAATATGAAACGACTCATTCTATCAAAAATAAAATAAAAATCAATCCCAAACACCATTCAATCACCATCAATGTATCATCTTTGATATTATTTTTTATCCCTATTACCAATTTAAGAGGGTATTATATAGATCAATATATGTTCCCCACATCATACTAGCTTAACAAACCAATTCACAGTGAATTTGGCTTCAACCAAAGAAAAGAAATATAAAAATATATAATTATAGTTTTTGAATGGGCTCACCATTGCAGTTCATTGTATCGGATGAGGCTTCCCTCCATTATATTTATTACCTAATTTCATTTAATACATATCTAATAACAAAATATATATTTAAAGTTAGTAATAAATTCGTGGCAAATAACATCACTTATCTCGCGTTAAATGTAATATTTGTGTTACAAATATATATATATATATATATATATATATATATAACTAGTTAGGTCCCAAAATCCTATAATCATGCGTGACGATTGGGATTTATCTCAAACTTTTGAATGACTACATGATTTATTGAAATAAGCGAAAATTTAAAATTATTTATATTTTATTAGATAGATGGAAGAGATCCTAATTTTGGTTAACTCATCGAATATAATGGCATCAGTTTAGTTGTACAAAGAATAGAATATATAATTGATAATGGATTGCATAAATTCTGTGTGAAGTGGGCACACGAAATGGGTCAGGGCAAGTAGTATATTGATATAAACATCATCAATTAGGATTCTCTCTGTTTAAATAAACGAATACTCTTCATTTTATGATCTAAATTTAAAATAATATTTCTTTTATTAACATGATGTCATATTTTAACAAATTTTAAATTTAAATTTTAAAATAAAAAATCTCTATTTATTTAAAATAAAAGAGAATACTTGTCCAAACAACACACTCTAGCCGCTTAAGAATTTTTTTTAATGTCCCCCAATAAAAAGACACAGCTGAAGTAGTTGAGAATAAAGGGGTTTCAACTTATAGTGAACTTTATTTATTTTTTATTTTTTGTGTAAATCCAATTTATTCCATATTTAACCTTTTTATAATTAAGAATCTGTCACTCATAAAAGTGTTTCTGGTCCGACACTTTTTGGAAACTAGGGCGAGTTTACCAGTTGAGCAATCCAAAAGAAACAGACTAAAACAAGAACACCAATCTAGATTTTTTTTCGTTTGTGCTGCTTAGCTACTGCCTACTAATCTAATCTAATCTAATTTAATCTAATCTAATCATTGACCTCTCAATAACTTTATTATCCTGCATTCATTTTCTTTAATATCATCATGCTTGCTAGCTAGTTGGAAAAGGGCGGGAAGGAAAGACGACGACAATGGCATATTGAGAAGAGATATATAGATATAGATATATTGTGTGTGTGTGTATACACACGCATATGACACGTATGCCTGTGTTTGGTATCCGACGGACCTGCTTCAATTTCTCGGTCTTCCCTCCCTCCTAATATTTTCTCTCTCCTAAACACAATTGACTTTTGCTCTTCACATTCACATAACTTCTCTTAATTAATTTAATTAACTAATCCTATATAAATATTGATGGTCCATGAATATTGTATAGAGAAGACAGAGAGAGGGAGAGAAATGTGGAGTTACAGAGTATGCGTTTGTTTTACAAGGAAGTTCCGGGTAACAGAGGCGGAGCCACCGTCGGACGTCATAGGATCCTTCAAGAAGTATTCCGAAGGTGGGACCTACATGACGGCGGACCAGCTCCGGCGGTTCTTGGTGGATGTTCAGGGCGACGCCGGATCTACCATCTCCGACGCCGAGCGCATCGTGGAGCAGGTTCTTCAAAAAAGACATCATCACATTGGGAGGTTCATCTTCAGGAATTCTCTCACTCTCGACGATTTTCACCACTACCTTTTTTCTGCTGATCTCAACCCACCTATTGGATCTCAGGTATATTTATGTAAACATATTAGTAGTTCTGTTGTTGGAATGTGTAAAAAGCTTAAATCTTTTTAACATTTCTACTGTTATTACTGTTTTATACTCATATATATTTTCTAATTATAATCATTGCAAACAACTTATGCATGAATTTAGTTTCAAGAACTAATTCTTGATGCATGCTTAAATTTAATGTTTTCCCAGAAATGGAGCACTAAGGGTTTACTTTAGTTATTGGTAAAAGTTGTCACTTTTTGCTTATATCCATTTGAATTGGGACTTTAGGTTGTGATTGGTATGGCATGAAATCCATACTTTAGAATTGGAATTAAAGTCCCAAATGATGAAAATTTTCAAGTTAATAATTCATTTATACCAATTCCAAAGGAGCATAATCTATATTTGAAGGACAGCGTTAGTATTTTTATGTGCAAGGAAGTTCTTAAAGAATAAACTTTGGAAATTTAGAGGGAAAAGGGTTGTGATCATCACTGTTACTTGCTGAGTGTATCAATTTATTCTCAATCAACGCCATTGGGACAAAGTTGTTTTGATCCTGTATATTTATATCAACATCTGGTCAACATTTGATGTCCTCTCCCCCCCCCCCCCCCCCCTCCTATTCTTGATCTTGACTATGCTGGTTTTGTACAGCAGAGCAACTACATTATGTAATAGCTTTATTGCTAATACAAATATATAATTCTTATTAGGTTCACCAAGATATGAGTGCACCATTGTCACATTATTTCATATACACCGGCCATAATTCATACTTGACTGGAAATCAGCTCAACAGTGATTGCAGCGATGTCCCAATCATAAAGGCACTGGAAAGAGGAGTAAGAGTTATAGAACTTGATTTGTGGCCAGACTCAAACTCCACAAAGGATAACGTGCACGTTAAACATGGAGGGTATGCAACTTGGATTTGGACTTGTAAACCTTGAGTTATAGCTTTGACTTCTGCTCAATATGTTTCCCTTATGCATGCATAATCCGACAGATATTGTCTTATACTAATACATGTTTTTATATATGTATGCTTATAACAACAATATAGCTCATTTAATTTATTAACTTCTTTGTTAATTAGTTCTTTTTGAGGTTTACATACCATATTTGATGAAACATGCAGTGTTCTTAATTTTAGGTCTATTTATCAAAAAGAATTGTACCAAAGTTCTCAAGATTAACGTGATAACAAGCAATATGAGTATTTCAATTCACAAAGTAAAATCAATTTAACATATCAGCTTAAATCTTACGCATGGAGGTAAGATCGAGCTGGAGTTGGATTAAAATAAAAAACCTTTATGCTTATCAACACTTTCTGAAATGGGTTGAGAAAGAATGAGAAATGGGTCATCTATTTGTCCTCTGTTTGGTGAAGTTTAAGTAGCTAGAGGCTAGAGCTTAGCATTTTCATTCTCTTTCTTGTTTTGTAGCTGTTCTCTAAATATGCTGAAATTGTGTATTATGGACTCTAGGACCCTGACAAGTCCAGTAGAACTCTTAAAATGTTTGAGATCAATCAAAGAGCATGCTTTTTCTGCCTCACCTTACCCTGTTGTAATAACTCTTGAAGATCACCTTACATCGCCTCTTCAGGCTAAAGTAGCTCAGGTGAATGTTAAGTTTCTTCTACTTACTGATAAAATAAATTTCTTTCACATTTTAATCCATTTCATGATCTAACAGATGCTTGATATTTCACGCATTTTTCATGTAGATGATCACTCAGACATTTGGAGAGGTACTTTTTTGCCCTGAATCAGAATATCTAGAAGAATTACCATCGCCAGAAGAATTGAAGTATAGAGTTATCATTTCAACTAAACCTCCAAAAGAGTACCTTGAAGCTAAAAGTTTTAATAAGAGAAATAACACACGGAAGAGAAAGGATTCTGATGATGATGAATGGGGTGAGGAGCCATCAAACCTAACAGCTGTTCAAGCAACCGATGATAATGTGTGGATGATGAGAGTAGTAGATGTCTCAGCTTGATTTCAATTATCAATATATTCTTAGTTTAGTTTCTTAATAAAATTCCTACTTTTCTGATTTCTAGATTGATGGAGACAGTAATGACCACAATCAGGATGCTGAATATTATGATGAAGATGACCAAAAGATGAAACCATCACCTGCATACAAGCGTCTAATTGCCATTCATGCTGGGAAACCTAAAGAAGGTTTGAAGAAGGCACTAAAAGTTGAGACCGACAAAGTTAGATTTACTTAGTTTGAGTGAACAAGCTCTTGAAAAGGCAGCAAAATCTCATGGAATGGATGTTGTGAGGTAATCTCTACCTTACGTATCTTGTGCATAATACCATGATTAATGTTTTTCATTTCATGAATATGGTTAACATTGTATATAATTTGCCTCTACTTTGAAATATTAGAAGTTTACCCAATGATGTGTGCATTCTCTATCACTAGGTTCACACAAAAAGAATATTCTGAGAATATACCCTAAAGGTACTCGGTTTAACTCGTCCAATTACAAACCGCTAATAGGTTGGATGCATGGAGCTCAGATGGTTGCATTTAATATGCAGGTTTGTTTTGTGTTCTTGTTTTTATTATTGTTTCTAACGTGAGCCGGAAGATTAATACTCACCCCATTCTTTTTCTTCCTCAACAATTCGTGCTTCTAGAAGTTTGTTTGTCACTTAAAAAAGACGATTGGACAAACTTCAGTACTTCTATGTTTCCTGTGTTTGATTGGTAGCATATGCACTTAATGTTGACCTACATGCTGTATTATCTTGTAAAAAGTTCATTGGACTTTAAGTGTTTAAAATTCTATCAGAAGTAGTTCCAAGCTTCAAATGTTATCAAGACCTTTGAGCCATATATTGGGCTATTAGATAATCTTCTTGTACCTCATATCTCAGGAACCAAAAATTCTTGTAGTGCTTGTTGAAACTGGCGTAGGATGTCAAACTAAACTACTGATTAGATAAGAGAACTGAAAACACTTCCAAGTATATTTCTTATCTTTGTGGGAATCTACCATTACTTTGCCTCCCTATATTGTCATAGTTTAGTATCAGTGATTTGTGTATTAACCTCACTTCAAAGGTAATCCAGATTTAAGGTCATAGATGACTATCTGTTGTAAGTTGCTTGTATTAGGAATCTTATCTAGTCCCATACGGTCACAGCCTATTTATTGATCGGTTGATGGCCTTGAATAATACATTTCGGTAGGGGTTAATAACTATATTTATGGAGTGATAGTGGACAGTGGCATTGATCAGTTGCAATGATTTTGGTCCAGAGGGCTTTATTAGTTGCAATGGTTTTTGATTATGAGGTTGGTATCATGGATGGTTGAGTCAGTGGTTGTGGTTCTTTGCTTTCTTTCATGGTGATTCTAGTTTGATGGCTAATATGCCATTGTTTTAATTGCAGGGATATGGTAGATCTCTCTGGTTGATGCAAGGGATGTTTAGAGCCAATGGAGGGTGCGGTTATGTCAAAAAGCCTGATTTTTTATTGAACACCGGTCCAGATAATAATGTTTTCAATCCTAAAGCAAAGCTTCCAGTGAAGAAAACTATAAAGGTTAGTACACCGCTAAAGCCAACTTCAGCCTTCATTCTTTTTTCCAACTAACAGTATTAATACTTCTTAACATTACATGACAGGTGAAAGTATATATGGGTGATGGATGGCATTTGGATTTTAAGCAAACTCACTTTGATTCATACTCCCCACCTGACTTCTACACTAGGGTAATACTCTATATCCTTTTATGGCTAAGCATAATATGTCCAGAAAGTCCTAGAACCGCTAATATAGGAATACAATCCCAATGTGCACTTTAATAGTTGCAATATCAACTTTGATAGAATTACAAAAAAAGTTTTGCTGGATTGTTTCAGTTATATATTTATATCTGAACTTGTTGAACAGGTTGGTATTGCTGGATTGCCTGCTGATGAAATAATGAAGAAAACCAAAATAAAGGAAGACATTTGGACTCCAGTTTGGAATGAAGAGTTTGTGTTCCCATTGACTGCTCCTGAATTGGCTCTACTTCGCATTGAAGTACACGAGTATGATATGTCCGGGAAAGATGATTTTGCTGGCCAAACTTGTCTGCCTGTTTCTGAAATAAGGCCAGGGATTCATGCAGTCCCTCTTTGTGACCGCAAAGGAGTGAATTTACCCTCAGTGAGATTGCTCATGCGGTTTGAGTTTATCTGAATTTTTTTCTTTTGCTGCCACTTAGTTCACTTGTATATTTTAGTTGAACCACTCCAAAGTTGATCACCATTCTACGGCTGTGTGGTATAATGTTATTCTCTGGGGTTCAGAATTGTGGTTATCGTCTGTTCTAGGAGATTGTATACTTGAACAATCTCCAATCGAAATTTGTGCATTTGTTTCAATCGTCTTTGGAATGTTTTTTTTATATCAAATTTTAGGATCTCTCTTTGGTGATTGTGTTTGTTAGAGGTAGGAAACTTAAGAGATGAATTGAATCGTTTTGAACTTCCAGGAACTTCAATCAATCGGCAAGGTTCACACTTTATTGTATAGTTAGCACAGTTATGGCGACAAAGTACTTGAGGTTGATTTCCTTTATTTTTTCTTCTCAGTTTATGGTGTCTGTGCAGTATTTGGCACCTGTTTAGAGGGCTATACTTGTAGTACATGTCACTAATATAAGCGCATCATGTCAGAATTTAAAAAGTTGAAATCCCTTTTTTGTGAAATATATTTGAGAATGTTGATAGGAATCAGAAAGATTATAATGGCAGGTATGCTACAATATTCTGTGTTCCCATTCCCGCCAGCTCATTCTTTCTTAATTTCTACAATCAATCTCTCACATCAGACCATGCATGTAGATGAATGTACATTTTCTGTAGAGAAGTATATTAAACCATGTTAAGAGTTCCTGATTTTATTATTTTATTCCTATATACTCTGTGTTGCACATTTCTTGGTTCTATATATGTTGACATGCATTTTCCTTTATATAAACGGAGAGAGCCTAGCACGTTGTTACAGTTGTCCAAAGATATATACATACCTATTTAACTTGGAGGAAAGGTTGATATGCAACTTGCAAGAGACCTTGACCTTTAATTCTGTTATAGTAGTGCTACTATTTCTATTTGTTAGGATAATGTGTTTGTTGTTGAGTCAAATTGAGGCAGGCTCAAAGTCCATGGAGGTAGTTTACAAGTTATTATCTGCCTATCTGGATTCTGCAGCTGCACTCACAATTATGTATGTTAATTATAATACACTAATCAATGTAATGATTTGATTAGTCAATGAATTTTAAGTTTAATTTTATCATTAGATGATCTAATAAATAAGATGCTCATGTATAACAAAATGTACGAGTTGTGACAATATTTCAAGTAATATTACTTTAGCCCATGTGCACATGCAAATTTTCAGATATCTGAAAATATCACACTACTTGAATTTAATGCTCTTGTGATAGAGCCTAGCATTGACTTTTGTTGCCAAACTCAATAAACTGATGCAAAACTTATAGGAGTAATAATTTCACTTTCTTCTGCAAAACTTGTTGGTATATTTGATTTTTATTGTATGAGAAAAAGTTGCATCGCTGCCTATCTGGTGCACAAATTTGGTGGACATAGATAGCATTACTCCAAAAGATATGAACCTGATTTTGCAGACAACAAAAGCATAAATCTAATTTTTTTCAGTGAAATGGCTTAGCCATGAATTTTACTGATGGTATCAGGGGTAGAAAAAACATTAGACTGACAAAATTATAAATGCCCGAAAATTGGAAATTTTGTTTTGAAAAAACGAGTTCAATGAATACTTATAGGTGAATCATCATTGTGAAAAGACGGAGAATGTGCTACTTGAGATACTATCACGGCTTTCTTCACAATGAGCCAATGCTCCCTCCAAGTTGGCCACAATCTCTGTCACAGTCGGTCTCTCCACACCCTCCAAGTTCACGCATCGTAGGGCGGTTAAAGCCACCAGCTCCACCGCCTCGGCCTCATTCATCTCAATAAACTCAACCCTTTTATCCAAAATACTTCTCAGTTGCCCGGCTGTGATATTTGGAACTGAATACTCCACCACGCTCATAGGTGCCAATCCTTCCTCTTTAAATACCGCTCTTTTCCCAGTTAAAATTTCCAAAACTACAACTCCTAATCCATAGACATCACTCTTTGCAGTTAAAATGTTGAGCACATAGGACTCGGGGTCAATGTACCCAACCGTTCCGACTGCTCTAATTGATATGGAATCTTGATCAGATTCTGGACCCATTAATGATAATCCGAAATCAGACACCTTTGCTGTCCAATTTGCATCAAGAAGTATGTTTGAGGACTTTATGTCTCTGTGAATTATTGGTGGCACTGCATAATTATGCAGATACTCAATTCCCTTGCAGCATCTAATGCAATCTTGATCCTTATTTTCCAAGAATTCAAAACACTGCTACCCTTTTCAACATTGTTCTTGCTATGCAGTTGATCATGTAATGATCCATTACTCATGTATTCATAAACTAAAAGCCTCTCATCCTTCTCTTCACAAAATCCCACCAGCTCCACCAAGTGCTTGTGGTGAAGGCGCGATAACAATAACAGTTCAGAGGCAAATGCATTCTCTTTCTCCTGAATTTATTCATTTTAGAAGCATTATCACCCCGTTTAATGGCCACTTCATGCCATCAACAAGCTTTCCTTTGTAAACAATGCCAAAACTCCCACTACCAATCTTATTTTCCAACAAGAAATTGCTAGTAGCAACAGCAAGATCTGATAGGGAGAATTTTTCAGCCTTGTCTGAGTGCTTATTGAAAGATGTTCCACTTCTTTGGTGCCTGAATTTCCACGGGCTTTCACGTTTCACAGACGCTGATCTTGAGAACCTGCCACTAGAACCACTATTATGAGTCCTTGATAATGCACCCGCATCACCCCTAGCAGTCCTAGTTTGCACTGAATTATATATTCTCTTGTGCAGAAATCCGCAGCCACTCCAGAACAAGTAAACAATAGTGCAAATGCCTGCAAAACCCCTACTGATCCAACAATCCCAAATGCAAAAAAAGTTGCTGTTTTTCGCATGGGATAATGATGGTGTTGGTGGCATTGTTGGTATTACCAGTGCTGGAATAGGAAGCTCAACCTCCGGCTCGCAGGATTTGCATATACTCCCAGAACCAGAACAAAGACTATCTGAATTCGGATACACCCCACATTTGTTACATGAAGCTTGAACACAAGAACCCGGAATCACCATTGGCAAAGGAACCACATTCCCTGAATTTAGCCTACTAGACCACCCTGGCCCCAACAGAGAATTGATAAATTCTTTGAACTCAATCCACAAACAAGATCCAAGCCCGAAACAATCGACTCAAAAAGATTCAAATCTTGTTATAGGGTTAACAAAATCTAATCTTTTTGATCCTCCTCCCCAACAAATTACAAATCCATTTTCTCTCCTAATTCCACAACTATGATTAGCCCCCATGGCCAGATTCGAAAACCCGAAAGCAGAATTAGAAGGAACATCAAGCTGTCCACCTACATTACTCCCTCTACAAATCAAACTCCCATTAATCTTTAAAATTCCACAAACATGGGATTCACCAGCCACCAAGCTTGACAAAGTGAAATCACCAAATTGGGTTTGAAGTTCATCTCCAATTTCACCAACACCCCAGCATTTGACTCTGTTGTTGTTCTTCAAAACTCCACAAGAGAACCCTTTTCCAGAAGCAATTGTACGGAATTTCCATGCTGCATCAGGTGATGGAAATGATCTCCAGCATAAAGTCACACCGGAATTGACCTTAAGTGCACAAATATGTGAATTTCCGACCGTTAAGTCCGTTAAACGGTCACCGTAACTGTAATAAATGCGCTTGGCGCGAAAAGTGGTGGTTTCCCAACAAAGAAGGGCGACGCCGTCGGAGGATAAGCCGCAAAAGAAGTTGAAGCCGCCGGAGATGGAGTCGAAGGATATGTTGGGTTGGATGTAAATGGTTTGGCGGTGTTTGTAGCATTGAATTCTTTGTGTGGGTTCGCCGGCGATGATGCCGCAGACGGTGGCGGATGAGGTGGAGCTGTAGCTGATGGCTATGGTGGAGCTGAAGCCGAGACCAGTGACTTTGTTGGGCTGAGAAATGGTGGCGATGAGGAGGATTACGGCGGTGATGGTGGTGGCGGAGGGGAATGCTGTTGTCATGTGAACTTGGGGGTTAGATTTTTTTTGTTGGGCCAATTGCAAAATAGCATCTTTTCTTTTGTTATTCATTGCAAAAAATTGAGCAAGGTGAATTGTGATAGATAGGAAGGTGTCATAAAATAGTGCACATGCGGCACAGGAAGTAGGAAGATATCTATCTAATAAAATATAAATAATTTTGAATTTTTTGTTCATTTAATAAATTATTTGGGTTATTTAAAATTTGAGATAAATTTCATCATTTATATAATAGTACGAAACATTTTAATTCAAATTTAAGATATATATATAAAAGTCCTAATTATTATTTTGAGTAGTCCCATGTTAAATGTCTCCTTTCCTTTAATAACCAAACTTTTACACATTTTTTTTATTATGTCCGTAGCATTAAATATCTCATACTTTTTTTATTCTAATTATATCTCCATATTTAATAAGTATGGAGAGAGAATATTTCAATTGAATAATAAAAAAAGTGACTCTCAACCAAATGAACTCATTGAAAATAATTAACGACATATTATTATGGACAATTTTATTAATTCATTCTTCTTAATATGCATGAAAAATTCACAAATACTTTTATTCTGGGACGGAAGGAGTATATATATATATATATATATATATATATATATATATATGAGAAGAAACATAAAAAATTCCTATGAAAATAATACTCTCATTAATTATATTAAAAGAACAAAAAATATAAAGTCGGAAGATTTTTTTTAAAAAAAATTAATAAAATAGTGTTTGATTACCTCTTTTTATTCTTTTCTTCCCAAGTGGGTTTGGAATCTTCTGGATTATGCTCCGTCAGGACCATTCCAGAGACGGTTAGATTTTTCAAAGCTCTCTCTTTCTCAAAACCCCGGTCTTCCATGTATAAATATAAGACTCTATCTGTATCTGTGTCTGTGTATATGTATAATAATTAAAGCTCAGAATAGTCGATCGTCAGATCAGAAAATAGAATAATAAGATGTGCTTGGTATTTGTATGTGATAAAGATGAGAGGGTGGTGGGAAGGCAGGCAGCTCCAGGTTCGTGTCCGTATTGCGGAGGGATGATTCAAGCTATGGATATAGAAAGCATCTGGAGGCTATGTTTTCTTCCCTTGTATTTCAACAACAAGCGCAAATACTTTTGTTCTCTCTGTTGCAGGCGATTACTAGTACAACATCAACACTCAACATAGATACTAGAAACATGGGTAATTTTTACTCAAGGTTTTCATTCATTTTTTTTTATATATATCTAACAAAATACAAATGATTTTAAATTTTCCGCTCATGCTAATAAATCATCTGAACCGTCAAAAATTTGGGATAAATCTCACCGTTCATAATGTCGAAGGCACGGGACTGTTGTTATATATATATATATATATATATATATATATATATATAGAAGAGATCAAGTCATCTCTCATATCTTCTTTATTACCTTCATTTCTTTTAAAGGGTTTTGGTATACAACCGTCGCCTATACTTTTAGCGACACTATATGTTGTCTCCGTCGTTAAAATGTATAGACTTGACGGTGAATGATCGAACAGCTCGCTCGCTAAAGCACAAATCGGCTTGATGAGTAAAGATAAGATAAACGACTTAATTCAAATCAGATTTGTAATTTTAGAACCGAGGCTGTGATTCATTTTATTTTCTTTTTTTCTATGAGAAAAAAAAGTATTTTTTGTTTTTGTGTACAAACAATCTAAAAGTATGTTGTTCGTGAATGTCTTATTTTAAAATTACTTATGAGTTTAAATTTAAAATGATTTAGGAGTTATTTTAAGTGGTTATTTATAAATAAAAGTGTTTGAAATTATTTTAACTAATAAGTTAGAAATTAAATTATAATAAAATGTGAAGATGTTTGACTAAGATGACTAATAAGTTAAATTAAGATATAAAATGATTAAAATAAAGGTAAAAGTGTTTTTATATGTAGTTAAATTTACTTATTTTAAAAGGATTTATAAGTTATTTTTTGAGAAGTTAAAATTTGTTATTTATCAATAATGATTTATAAGTCAAAAACTAAATTATTTCCAAAGTAATAAACAACGTCTGAGTTGATTTGATGAATTTATAAGTTATTTCCGAACAACCTCTAATGGTGCATCTTTTAATGCCTATTACATTGGCCGGACAAAAAAGCCCCATGATCCTAAAATGTGATATGTAATGAGTATATTACCCTAAAATGCGATATTTAATGAGTAATAGACACTCATGGTGTTATTTAATGATACTTTAACAACTATGAGAACTTGAAATGTGATATTTAATCTTATTTTAAAAAAGAGAAAAATAGAGATATTTACAAATTTATTCACCTTTTAAATGAAGAAAATATTGTTACGATTAAGAAGTAAACAAATATAATGCAACACAAAAACTTTTAAAATGGAAAAATTACGTGTCAATCTCCACTATAACACTATATCAACAATAATGGGGGGCTTACAAATGTCTCTTAAATTTTACACCATAAAATTTGAGGATACACAATATAAAATATGATTATCTACACGACAACATTTTGCATGGAATACAAGCTTCAAAACTCTCCTTCCCAAGTTATATTGTTTTGCACAAAATAAAAAAATTGCAGAAACCCTCTCCCTCACACAGGATGTTACATGAATTTTGGTTGTTGTACACGTCAACAAATAATTTAATTAGTAACAATTTCAAAATAGAACATTTTCTTTCCTCTTTATATTCAAAATAGAACATTTTAAAAATAAAAAAAAAGAACTATTTCCAATCACTTTAATTTAGCAAAGTATTTTATATGAATGTGCCATTTTTAGTCATAAGAGTAATTGTGATTTGAAATTACATACTAAATTAGGAATTAAACTCCAAGTATTAACGGTTACCAGACCAATACTTTAAAATTTTTGCTAAAATTAACACAATATACCATCTATTTCTTTGACGTTATCGTAACAATAGCTATTCCAGTACATAGCTGATTAAAAATCATCAAGTAGACAAGATGAATCCAAAATAAAATTATGTGAATGGCTTGTATTTATTGCTAAAATTAAAATAACTCAAAATATATCATTCTTAATTCCCTTCATTTAAATCTATAAATTTGATCGATCCACGTGAATTTAATTCATTCATTCAGCCAAAAATCCTGTAATTAATTCACTCATCTCGACTACAATGGGGTTTCTTAAGATCTTGATTTTGGCATGTTCCATGCTTTTTGTGACAATCAAACTTACTGAAGGGGCTGTAGTTGGAGTAAATTACGGAAGAATGTCAAGAGTAATCCTACTTCCCGCTTTAGTGGTTGACATGTTTCTGGCAAATGGTATCCGAAAGATGAAACTACATAGCTTTAATAGAGCCGTTGTTCAAGCTTTCACCGGCTCCAATTTAGAGATGATGATAACTATTCCAAATGTAGAAGTTGGCGCTGTAAATAAACCATGGAGAGCTGAAGCTTATGTTAAACAAAATGTCACTCAGACTTATAAAGAATTTGATTTAAACGTCAAGTAAGATTATGATATAAGATCTTCATGTTTAGGTGTAAACCTGTGCATTAATAATATCTATTACTTTCTATATATATTTTGTTAATTTCGGGTTATTATGTGCAGGTATTTGCTGATTGGAAATGAACCGTACACCATTACAGATAATTTTACTAACGCATATCAGTTCTTTTTTGTTCCCGCGCTCCTTCACGTTACAAGATATCTCAAGGACCAACCTTTTCCCTATAACCAAATCAAAGCAAGCATTCCCCATGCTCCGGATGTTCTTATATCCAATATTACCAAACCATCTGACGCTGATTTTAATGACATTGTTAAGGAGCGTATGCTCAGTATATTAGAAATTCTTGCTTCTAGCAATGCTCCTTTTACGGTGAATATATATCCACACTTGACCCTCGTATAGAAAGGTTATCCCCTTGATTTCGCATTCTTTGACAATGACTCGGATTTTAAAATCACAGATGGAGCTAATATTTACACAAATGTGTTCGATTTGGTATATGATTCGTTTGTCTGCGCTATACGAAAATACGGATACGATAAGATGGAAATAATTGTTAGTCAGGTTGCATGGTTGGCCATCTGACGGACATATTTACGCAAATGTTTCAACCGCTCTAAGGTTTCACAACGGATTTCTCAAGAAAATGGCCAACGACGAAGGAACTCCACTTAGACGAGGGCCAATCGAAGCCTACTTGTATAATTTAATTGATGAGAATAGTAGGGACATTACATATTGTGGTCCCTCAATAAGACATTATGGAATTTATGACTATAAAGGAAATCCTAAATATAACTTGGATTTAACCATGGAAGGGCGCAAGGATGTCAAACTAGAACCAGCGCACGGTGTTATTTCTATGCCAAGAAGGTGGTGCGTTTATAACAACAAAGGAATGACAAAGAATCGTACAGAGCTGATGATGGAACAATTTGATTATGCATGCAAAAACTCAGACTGCTCAAAATTATATTACGGAGCATCTTACAACAATTTAACATTCGAAGGGAATGTTTCGTATGCGTTCAATAATTATTTCCAAGTACGTAATCAGAAAGAGATGGAGTGTAACTTTAAAGGGTTAGGAGAAATACACCTAGAAGATCCTTCGGGAAAATATGGATGTCAGTTCCCTTTGCAATTTATATCCACCATTATCAGTTGGGGACAAACAGAGATGGGGTTGACATTAGCGGCAACTGGAGCAAATTCACTAGTATCCAATGCGGTGGAGAGTCGCGGCATGGCGTCTGGAATGATAATAGTAATTATGCCATTATTATTATCCTTAATATTTCTGGTTATTGGTGTATAACAATAAGTTAACTATCATCATCAACAAAATAAAAGTGTTCCATGTGTTTAAATGTAATTGTAATTAATTGGCCAAATTATGATAAGGTCAGTGAGGCTACTGATAATAAAACTTTTATATTACTTGGACAAAAAGAGAATTGTTTGCAATTTTTTGTATATTAAGATTGTATTTTTATTTTAAATTAATCTCTAAAACATGATAATGACATTATGGGCTGGACCATTTCCAAATATGTGAACGTGCCAAAAATCAAATAAAACAAGTTTGTTATAATACTATGTGAACAGATCATAAACGAAAATTATGAAAAAAAAATTAGAATCATGTATTAAATATGTAAATCATCTAGTAGTAGGTTCTCTTCATATTTTATGTAATATAAGCAAAAAAAATAGATAAAATAATAAATATAACTTTCTCATTGAATTTAAAAACTCTCATGTAATTAATGATAACTGATTTAAAAGTTATGGAACAAAATATCCTTGTTTTGACAAATCAAAGAGTCCAAAAGTATCCAACTTTTTACTCTTCCTTAATTAATAATATAGTTTTGATCTTGCATTTTATTCTTGTTCAACCTCTCTTCTTCTTTTTTTCCTGCAAAGAACTTGAATTTAGAGTACACTAGAAGAAAAAATAGATTTAATATTAAATAGTTTCGCACGGTCTCTCCCACATGAATAGTATTTTTATATCAATTAGTATTTATTATTATAATTTTAGTATTTTAATGATGTAATTTGAATTTTTGTTGTTTTGATTAATTAACAAAATAATTTAAATTTTAGTATTTTAGTATATTTTTAATTTGATTTTTTAGTATTTTAGTATTTTTTTAATTAGTATTTGATGTAAATATGTTATGTTTTGAATTTTAGTGTTTTGATAAAATGATGTAAATATGTTATACAACTTATTTTATTTAATTAGTTGTTTTGATTAGTTAACAAAATAATTTGAATTTTATTATTTTGATTAAATGATGTAAATATGTTATGCTTTTTTTATTTTGAATTTTAGTATTTTTTATTTTGATTAAATGATATATATTATTTTATTTAGAATATATTTTATATTTAAGTCTACCACGTCATCACATTTTAATTCCGTTTGTCTTCTGTTAACGGCAGGGGCACGGACGACCTAAAAAATGTAACGTTAAGGGTACTTTTGGGAAAAAAAATTAGTTTAGAGTGCAAGTGGGACATCGGGGTAAACATCAGGATTTTTTTTGACCCTTTGCCCTATGATTTTATCGAGATAAATAAAGTTTTGGTCACTGTACTGGGTCCGGTTTTCATTGTGGTTATCGAAATTTTTTTTGTTACAATCGAATAACTGTACTTTCAAAAACATACAAAATGGTCACTCCGTTCGATTTTCCGACCAAAAAAGCAGGCGGAATCTTTGATTAATGAAGTTAACTCCATTTTTTTCTTGTATTGGCGACGCCCCAAAATAGGTATACACAACACCCATTCCGAAAGTCGCCAAATACATGGTACAAGAAGCAAACTACAACTTCAATAATACAAATGTCGTGTGAAATACGACAATAATATATCTTGTGAGTTTAAATACAAATATTATCTTCAGACAATATTTATACTCAAATAAATCCTCATCACATTTATTGATACATTATTTTACAATAATGGTGAGGACTACTAAACAACTCTCTCTAGAACCTTCATTCCATACCCCGACTAGTACTCGCCACATTCTCGCCTCCCGAGAAGAAAAATGGAACAACAAGGAAAAGGGTGAGCTCAACTAGCCCAAGAAAGAATGTTATGACTAAGATAATATACAACAAATTATCGTTAGTCTCAACAGGAAAAAATCGATAGAATACAATAGACAACAAGTTTCGATCAATATTTCGCGGCGAAATAATAATTCATGTAAGAGTTACGTAGAGAATGAAATCTACTATAATCTATGAATTTAACGGTCCATCATCAATATTTTATCCCCGTAACATTAATCAATATTCATCTCAAATCAAATATTCATCTTTGCACACATGAGGCCAAAGATATTCATCGATCGGTCATATTCAA
Source organism: Panax quinquefolius (assembly GCA_020205615.1). Lineage (NCBI taxonomy): Eukaryota > Viridiplantae > Streptophyta > Magnoliopsida > Apiales > Araliaceae > Panax > Panax quinquefolius. The sequence goes on along the minus strand of CM035162.1, from coordinate 10,530,823 downwards.
TCTCAACACTGCTCATCTTTGCACTAAAGGCCAAAGATATTCATCACCGGCCATGTTCATTTAAACACTGCTTCATCTTTGCACTAAAGGCCAAAGATATTCATCAATCGGTCATGTATTCATCTCAACACTGCTCATCTTTGCACTAAAGGCTAAAGATATTCATCAATCCATCGTATTCATCTCAACACTGCTCATCTTTGCACTAAAGGCCAAAGATATTCTTGAAAATCATTCATCTTTTGCTACAGGCCAAAGATATTCTTCAAAATCATTCATCTTTGCACTTCACGTGCCAAAGATATTCAATACTATCATCATTTAAGACCGAGGATGATGAAAATACTTTTAAAGAATCGAATCCAAAGAAAACAAAATGACAAATATTAAGGATTCAGTACTTTAAACAATCCAAGTTCAAAAATACTTCATAAATAATCATAGTGAAGTAAAATTCAAGAATGATCAAAACATGGATACAATCAAAGCTAAGTATCCGAATAATAGATATTTTAGACGAAAAGAAAAATTTTCATTTTTCTGAATAGTCAAGATTCGTGAATAGTGTCAGATACGTGAATAAAGGTCCGTATACGTGAATAAGTAACTCAGACACCAAAAGATAGAAATTCCACAAAAAACATTTTCACGCTTCATGAATAGTACTTTCGTGAATAAGAATCGTGAATAGTAACTCATGAATAGTAACTCGTGAATAAGTAACTCATGAATAAGTAACCCCGACATGAAAAAGTTCCAAATTTGATAAAAGTTCCAACCAATATTTCAAAGATAATGATATTGAAGAAATAATATCATTTGAGAAGAAAATAACATCCCTTACCTCAAAGAATCAAGATTACTTGGGAAGGAAAGGTCGGAAGTGATCTTTGAATGAAACTTGACTTGAATAAAGAACTCTCAAAGTATCTAAATACTCACAAAATACGCTCAATAATATAGAGAGAAGAGAGAAAACTTTGTTTCTTTGTGATTTTCAATTCTAACTTAAATTTCTATTTATAGGAAAATGTTAGCCCGTAGAAGCAGAACTTGACCAAGTTTACCGATGGCTTTACTCGCTACTATTGCCACCCACCACATTTGAAATAAAATTCAGCACATTTTTCACCAACCACAAGTGGGGCCCACTCAATTCTAGAATTTTCCACCAAAATCAATTATAAACCTAATTTCAGAATCCGACACCTCTTAAAATTCACAACAAATCATTCGTGCATTTTAACGGTTCAAAATTTGTTGACATATACTCAACTTATGTATGTATAACATACCCAAAAATTACCACAATCCAACGGTCGGATTAAAATTATAACCCCCAATATATCTCAAAACCCCCGATTTAATTTTTAATACCTCCAATCCGATAAAATCTTGATAAAACACCTCAACATTAATTCCTTCATTAATAACCACATAAATAAATCCATCATTTATATTCATATAAAATAAATATTTCCTTATCATATGAATCAATAATTAATTATTCACAAATAATATTACGTAATCACAATTATGACAACCGGTGCCGCTCCCAGAAAGAGGGGGCTTTCCAATAAGGATCTCTCTCATCGGGCGCGCAATTAGGTGACCAAACCTCCTCAGATGCCGTAACTTTCTAGACATTGCCAATAATGTTATCTAATAATATTATTCAAATAATATGAATTATTGATCCGATAATGGAAAATATCATGCGTTGACAATTATTGAAACAATAATAATATAAAATATCAACGCAACAATTATTGAATCAATAAAATAAAATATTGAGCGATTAACTACTGGTGAAAATTATTGAGTAATTAGCCTTCTTACGTAAGGATCAATAATTCAACAATACGTGCAATACCGTGTATCTTCTTGTGCAACCACGCGTATTCATCGTATTTTAACCACCGGTATTCCAACGGTCTTAATTCAGTAATAACTACGCAAGTTATTTATAACCACCCAAACTTTATCGTTTTCCTCATCCAATCGCTTTCCGTTATGGGGCCCACACATGGTCAAGGCCAAATCGCATTTAATATTCCCAAGCATTTAATATTCCACGACCAAAACGAATATTCCCAACGACATCTGAATATTCCACCACCAAACGAATATTCCCCGACAAAAATGAATATTTTATAACCACTTGCTTATTTTGAAATATTTGCGTATTTAACCCTTAACTATCCACATTAATCAAATCAACCCTTACTATTTCAAAATAATAAATAAAGGAAATTCCTTTTTATTTAAAAAATTTCGGTCTTACAACCTCCCTCCTTATGAAATTTCGTCCTCGAAATTGGCGTACGACTGTGTTTCGAAAAGGTAAAGATACCTCACTTTCATTTTCGCTTCCAACTCCCAGTCATTTTTCCTCTATAAGCATGATTCCTCCACAAAACTTTAACTTGTGGTATGACCTTTCTTAGCGTGATACGCTCCTTCCTATCCAAAATCTTGACAGTACCTCCTCGTGCGTTAAGTCTTCTATTATCTCGTCCTGGTTCTAACTCAATGACGTGTTTCGGTCGTCCACATATTTACGTAACATCGATACGTGAAAAACGCGCATGAACACGCGTCATACTTGGTGGTAAAACGAGTCTATAGGCCACGCGGTTCCTATTCGATCGAGAATTTCAAATGGATTAATAAATCAAGGTTTGAGCTTTCCTCACCTCACCGATTCTCGCTTTTAAAATAACAACTTCTTGCACCTCCTTCTTCAAATTCATCACCCGGTGTGTAGCTTGAACAACTTTAACTTTATCGATTAAAATCGATTATACTCAGAGCATCATCACGTCTTCAGATATCATCACGTGGTACCTAGAGTTTTCATCTCCATCTCTATTATTTGTATATTATACTGAAATGAGTCTTTGACAATATCGTACTTTCGTTTCTTGTATCGATCTTCTACTCAACACGCCGCCTACCACGTTCGCTTTTCCGAGATGGCATGGTCGTAACATGTCTTTGAAATGAGTCTCCTCTTGAGTTCTTCGCCTCTTCCCACATTCCTTGCTCCATTTGAATTTTGTATCTCTACGAGTCATTTACGATAATGGAATAGCGATTCGAGAATATCCTTCAACGAATCTCCATAATAACCAACTAAGCCTGAAAGCTACGTTATTTTCGATTCTTGACTTAGGTTGCTCTCAACTCGCGACTCATATCCCAATCTTGGATAAAGCGTCACAATGACACCTATCAGTTTACTATCGCACGAATATGACGTCCCCTATAGAGAGTCTGGCTTAGGTGAATTCCACAAAGGAAGTCACAAGATAAAGGCTCAGGTACCAAATTCTATAGTTGAATTTTTAACTCCTGAAGTTCAATAGGAGCCATTCGATATGAGATTTTAGAAATGAGTTTTATCTTAGGGTTCAAAGTCGATACAAAATTTAATATCAGTCTTTGGGAGTAAACCAAGAAATTCTTCAGGAAATACGTCAGGAAAAATCAATAACAACAAGAATATTATTCAAATCTGACGTGTCTTTATTCAAATCCATAACATGGACTAAGAAAACTTGACATCCGTAATAAACGAATGACTTCATGGCTTGATATAAAAATGTTTGATTACAATGGTTTGATTGCTTGAATTCGAATAACAGGTTGCTTAGGAATATGAAAACTAACAACCTTACAAAAGCAATCAATTTGGCATGATGAGTAGTTAACCTTAAAATCACATCAAAAGTAAATATCTCTATAGAAATAAGGTTAATGGTAATGTGATAGTGCCAATCTTGAATCAAGCAAGATTTATAAACAACGGATGTAATGAAAGTTTCTCTAACAATTCTCCATAAATAGGTCAAAGTCTAATTTCTCCGTAGTCAAGTTCAAACGTTGAGCGCAAGCAAGAGAGAGAAAAGAATGGGTAGAACCGGATCTAGTAAGGTATAAACTTCGCAAGAATTTATAATTAACTAACCTGCTTAACTTCGTTCGGGTTCCTCGTATTTTAACCGGTCCACGACAAACGCCTTCTTCGTGAATCGTTGTCTTTGACTTTTCTGGGACATCCTTTTGAGTCACCATTCCTCATTTGATCTGGTTTCGATATCGTATAATCTCGGCGATATGTCCTTCTTTTCCACAATTATAACATACCTTAAACTGCTAGGGCGCTTTGGTGATATGTCCCTCTTTCCGCATTTGTAACATACTGAATCGATGGTCTTTCTCCTCCCTCGAACCCGATTCTACTTGGCGCGCGTCTTCACACGGTCGTTGTTGAATCTCCTTTTTAAAATCTCCTCCCGACTCGCTTATTTTCATAGCCACGATTACCACCCGAGTGGTTACCGCTTTGTCCGTATTCTTCTTTCTCCACTTGTTATCGTTATTCACATGATCGCTATCTTTGGTATGATCCTGTTATGGTCCCTCGGTTGAACGCACTCAAGTATTATCTCGCTTCAACAATCCGAGCCCCATTTACAACATCTCCGAATAGAGAAAATTTATGAGAAATGAGATACCGACGTATCGCCGGTTTCAAACCTCTCGAAACATCCGCCATATCGCCCTCATTCTCCACCAAATGAGGTGCAACTGGATAACTCCGCAAACTTCGCCTCGACTTGGGACAATTGCCATGTTATTCTGCTCCAATCTAATAAACTCCACTTCCTTCATATAGATTTAATACTTTCGTGAAGTACTTGTCATTGAACTGCTTCTCAAACGCCTCCCACGTACATGCTTGAGTGCGGTTGAATGGAGTACGCTTCACGCATTCCCACCAATGAATCCGCCTCGCCACGGAACATAAAAGTAGCGAATGGAACTTTCTTTCTTCGTGCATCCCAAGACATCGAATATCTTGGTAATTTGCTTGACCCATGTTTCCGCCTATGATCGGATCCGGCTTTCCCGACTCGGGTGGTCCCAACTCTTTGAATCGCTTGGTCATTTGTGACCACCCGTGAATTGCTATCATCTCCTCCTCAGATTTTGAACACGAGTCTCCTCGTCGATTTTGCGTGAGCTGAACTGCAAAGCTTCTAAACATCCCTCGCTCATCATCTCGCCAAGTTTGACGCCTCATTTAACCATAGTATATTCTCACCCATTCTCGAGTCATAAAACAAGGGTTAATTAAAAATCAACTACAACCCATTTATTATTACAACAAGAAATTATTACAATAGTAAACTGCGAGTTTAAATACAAATATTATCTTCTGATAATATTTATACTCAAATAAATCCTCATCACATTTATCGATACATTATTTTACAAAAATGGTGAGGACTACTAAACAATCCTTTCTAAAACCTTCATTCCATACCCCGACTCGCATTTCGCTATATTCTCGCCTCCCTGAGAGAAGAATGGAACAAAAAGGAAAAGGGTGAGCTCAACTAGCTCAAGAAGAATATTATGACTAAGATAATATACAACAAATTATCGTTAGTCTTCAACAGGAAAAATCGATAGTAATACAATAGACAACAAGTTTCAGATCAATATTCGCAGCTGAAATAATAATTCATAAGAGTTACGTAGAAATGAAATCTACTATAATCTATGAATTTAATTTAAAAGTTCATCATCAATATTTTATCCTCAGAACATCAATCAATATTCATCTCAAATCAAATATTCATCTTTGCACTACAGTGCCAAAGATATTCATCACCGGTCATGTTCATTTAAACACTGCTCATCTTTGCACTACAAAGCCAAAGATATTAATCACTCATTCCATGTTCATCTCAACACTTCATCTTAACAAAGATATTAATCACTCATCATTTCAACACTGCTCATCTTTGCACTACGTGCCAAAGATATTCTTCAGAAATCATTCATCTTTGCACTACAAAGCCAAAGATATTCAATAATATCATCATTTAAGACCGAGGATGATGAAAATATTTTTAAAGAACTAATCCAAAGAAACAAAAATGACAAGGATTAAGGATTAATGATTCAGACTTTTATTTTATCCATGTCCAACAATACCTCAAAAATAATCATAAAAGGTGTAAAATTCAAGAATGATCAAAACATGGATACAATCAAAGCTAGTATCCGTAATAGATATTTTGACTTAAAAGAAGAAATTTTATTTTTCTATGAATAAATCACGTGAATAAAGGCCAGATATCGTGAATAGTGCCGATACAATAGTACCGTATACGTGAATAAGAATCCGACACCAAAAGATAGAAATTCCACAAAAAAACATTTTCACGCTTACATTTAATAAGACTCGTGAATAAGAACTCGTGAATAAGAACTCATGAATAAGAACTCGTGAATAAGAACTCATGAATAGTAACCCCATATGAAAAAAGTTCCAAATTTGATAAAACTTCAGATCAACATTTCAAAGATAATGATATCAAGAAATAATATCATTACGTAAAAAATAATATCCCTTACCTCAAAGAATCAAGATTTCGGGCGAAAGGCTCAAGTGATGTCGAATGAAACTTGTAATCAATAAAGAACTCTCAAAGTATCTAAATACTCACAAAATACGCCAATAATATAGAGAGAGAAAGAGAGAAAACTTTGTTTCGTGTGATTTTCAATTCTAACTTAGCCTCTATTTATAGAAAATGTTAGCCTACCAAGCAGCATTTCGACTGCCACCGATGGCTTTACCGCTACTATTGCCACCCACCACATTTGAAATAAAATTCAGCACATTTTTCACCAACCACAAGTGGGGCCCACTCAATTCTAGAATTTTCCACCAAAATCAATTATAACCCTAATTTCCTAATCGCATACACCTCTTAAAATTCATAACAAATCATTCGTGCATTTTTAATTCGCTCAAAATTTGTGGACATATACTCAACTTATGTATGTATAACATACCCAAAATTACTATTAATCCAACTATTTGATTAAAATTATAATCCCCGCAATATATCTCAAAACCCCGATTTAATTTTTAATACCTCCAACTGTAAAATACCGATAAAACACCTCAACAATAATTTCTTCATTTATAACCACATAAATAAATCCATCATTTATATCCACATAAAATAAATATTTCTTTATCATATGAATCAATAATTAATTATTCACAAATAATATTACGTAATCACAATTATGACAACCAAAGTAGCTCCCTCAGAAAGAGGGGGCTTCCCGATAAGGATTTCTCTCATCAAGCGCCAAATTAGGTGACCAAACCTCTCCTCGATGTAACTTTCTAGACATTGCCAATAATGCTATCTAATAATATTATTCAAATAATATGAATTATTGATCCGATAATGGAGATAATGCAAAGGACAATTATCAACAACAATAATATAAAATATCAACGCAAAGAATTATCAATCAATAAAATAAAATATCAATAAGAATTCACCGTGAAAATTATCGAGTAAAGCCTTCTCACGTAAGGATCAATAATTCAACAATATCGCGCAATACCGCAAGCATCGCTTGTCAAGAACCACGCCAGACATCGTATTTTAACCAATTTGCATTCCAACAAATTTTAATTCAGAATAACTACGCCAAGTATTTTTAACCAACTTATATTGTCGCTGCTTTCTTCATCCAATCGCTTCACATGGGCTCCACACATGGTCGCTACTGTCGCATAATATTATTCTCGACAAAGATTTAATATTCCACCACCAAACGAATATTCCCCGACAAAAATGAATATTTTATAACCACTGCTTATTTTGAAATATTTATGATTTAACCCTTAACTATCCACATTAATCAAATCAACCCTTACTATTTCAAAATAATAAATAAAGGAAATTCCTTTTATTTAAAAAATTTCGGGTCTTACAACCTCCCTCCTTATGAAATTTCGCCCTCGAAATCGACGACGACTGTGTGTTTTCAAAAGGTGAGGATACCTCGCTTTCATTTCGCTTCCAATTCCTGTGTCATTTCTCTCTATAAGATGATTCCTCCACAAAACTTTAACTTGTGGTATGACCTTTCAAGGTAGGACATGCCCTTCCTATCCAAGATCTTGATAGTACCTCCTCATACGCTAAGTCTTCTACTATCTCGTCCCGGCTTCTAACTCAATAACGTGGTTCGGGTCTTTCACATATTTACGGCATGAGCATGTGAAACACATTATGAACACGAGACATACTTTGAGGTAACGCAAGTCTATAGGCTACATTTCCTACTTTCTACCAAGAATTTGAAATGGACCAATAAATCGTGGATCGAGCTTTCTCTCTTCCCAAATCTTGTAACTCCCTTCCATGGAGCAACTCGCAACAATACATGATCCCCTTACATTAAATTCCACGCCCTTTCGATGAAGATCCGCATAACTCTTTTTTGTCGATCTTGAGCCGCTTTGTATACGCTGTCGAATCATTTGGATCTTTTCTTTGTGTAGTCATACGCATTAACTCTAGTCCCAACAATGTTGCTTCACCCACCTCATCCCAACATATCGAGAACGACATTTTCGGCCCATATAATGCTTCAATGGAGCCACACCTATACTTGCTCGATAACTCGCTTGTTGTAGGAGAATTCCACCAATGGTAAATACTTATCCCAACCGCCTTGAAGTTCAGGACACGTAGTCTTAATAAATCTTCAAGAGTTTGAATAGTCCTCTCGATTGTCCGTCTGCTTGGGGATGGTATGCCTAACTAAATCGCAAACTGCGCTCATAGCTTTTTGCAAGCTAACCCAAAATCTTGAAGTGAATCTTGGGTCACGATCCAAACTATGGATACAGTATGCCATGCAACCTCACGATCTCATTTACGCACATACTAAAGAAGACGCTCAAGAGAATAAGTCTCCGACGGCAAGAAAAATGAGCGACTTGGTTAATCTATCAACAATAACCCAATATAGATTGATGCCTTGAGAAACCGTAGGAAGACCCGTAAACGAAATCCATGGTAATGTGTTCCCACTTCCATTCCTAATCTCAAGTGGTTGCAACGGACCCTTAGGGTACTAGATGCTCCGCTTTTACACGCTGGCAAGTTAAACACATCGAGATAAACTTTGCAATCTCTCTCTTCATATTATTCCACCAAAATGTATGTCAAGATCACGATACATTTTAGTACTTCCGTGATGGATTGCAAATGGTGTATCAGGTGCCTCCATCATAATCTTGTACTTCAAATCGTAGTCGTTAGAACACAAAGTCTAGAGTGGACTCAAGTATTCCTTCTTCATCAATTCTCGCCTTCCTAATAGCTCCTTCTTGTACTTTCTTCTTCATACGATCACCTCCGGCCTGGTGGCTCGAGCAACCTTAACTTTTTCTATTAAAGTCGGCTCTACGCGATATACTTGACATCATCGCACTCGCTCCCAAGATATGATCTTCTACTCAATGCGCCACCACCACGCTCGCTTTACCAGTGATGGTATCAATAAGGTGGTCGTAGTCTTCAATAGCTCGAGCCAACGTCACGCCAAGATGTTGAGTTCTTTTTGAGTGAAGAAATATTTAAGGCTTTTACGATCCGAATATATCTCCACTTTCTCCCCATATAGATAGTGCCTCCATATCTTTAACAAAAACGATCACGCTATCCTCTAGATCATGAGTAGGATAATTCCTCTCATACTTTTTTAGTTGTCGCGAGGCATAAGCTATGACTTTCCCACGCCGCATGAGAACACATCCTAACCCTTTGCCTCAAGCATCGTCAGAGATAACAAATCCATCCGAACCAGATGGTATTGTTAGAACAAGTGCCAAATAAGTCTCCTCTAAGCTCTTGGAAACTTTTCTCGCATTCTTCATTCCAAACGAATTTTGTATCCTTCCGAGTTAGCCGAAGTTAATGGAGTAGCGATTCGAGAAAACCCTTCCACGAATCTCCGATAATAACCAAATTTAAGCCCAAAAGCTACGACTTCACCACCGACTTCTGCTGTTCTAACTTCAGATTGCTTCAATCTTCACGGATCAACAGATACTCCATGTTTTGACACCATGATGCCCAAGAAATGCTACTTCTCGCCGTAACTCGATTTCTTCAATTTGGCATATAGTTGGTTTTCACGGCCTTCGAGTACCAAATTTCAAATGGTGCTCATGATCTTCACGACTTTTGAATATATAAGGATGTCATCAATAAAGACAACAACGAATCGATCCAAATATTCCTTGAATACTTTGCTCATCATATCCATGAAAGCCAGCAGAGCATTAGTTAGTCCGAAAGACATGACTAAGAATTCATAATGCCCATACCGAAGTTCTCAAGGCGCTTTGAATATCCTCGCCTCTAATCTTCACCGATGATATCCGTAATCTAAGATCGATTTTTGAAAAGAATTGTGCCCTTGCAAATCGGGTCAAACAAGTCATCAATACGAGGTAGAGGATACCTATTCTTGATGGTGACATGGTTCAATTCCCGATAGTCAATACAAAGTCGATACTCCCGCCTTTTCTTTTTTACAAATAAAACAGAGCACCCCCAAGGAGATGTACTAGATCGAATGAAACCGATGTCCAACAATTCCTCAGTAGTTGGACCTTTAACTCCCAAGTTCAATAGAGCCATTCGATATGGGGTTTTAGAAATGGGCTTTGTACCAGTGTTCAAGATCAATAAAGAATTCAACTTCACGCTCGGGGTAGACCGGAAGTTCTTCAGAAATACGCCGTGAAAGTCAATAACAACAGAATATTATTCAAATTTGACGTGTCTTTATTCAAATCCATAACATGGGCTAAGAAAGCTTGACATCCGCTTTTCAATAAACGAATAGCTTTATGATTAGATATGACAAAGGATTGATTTTAATGGTTTAGTTGCTTGAATTGCATAACAGTCAAGTTAGAATATGAAAACTAACAACCTTACGAAAACAATCAATTTTGGCATGATGAGTAGTTAACCAATCAATCCCTAAAATCACATCAAAAGCAAGTATCTTTAAAGAGATAAGGTCAACAAAAGGTAATGGTGCCAACTTGAATCAAACAAGATTTATAAACAAAGGATGATGATGAAAGTTTCTCCCAACTGAGTTTCCACAGATAAGTCAAAGTCTAATTTCTCCTGAGTCAAGTTTAAACGCTGAGCACACGCAGGAGAGATAAATGAATGGGTAAAGACCCCAGATCAAGTAAGGTATAAACTTCGCAAGAATTTATAAATAGCTTACCCGTGATCACCTCGCTTGGTTCCTCGATTATGACCAAATACAACAAACGCTTCTTCCCTAATCGCTGACTTTGATTTCTTTCTCGGGATACTTTTTGAGTCACCGTCTCATTAACTAGGTTTCGCTACCGCATAATCTCGAAAGCGATATGTCCTTCCTTTCCACAACTATAGCATACCTTGAATCGTAGGCGCTTGACCGATATGTCCTCTTTTCCGTGATTTGTAGATACGACCGGTGGTCGCTTCTCCTCCCTTAGAACCGAGCTTGTCACGCAGACTGCTGCCTTCACATAGTCGTTGTTAAATCTCCTCTTTAAAATCTCCTCCCGACTCGCTTCTTCTGCTTTTCACGACTATGATTACCACCAGAGTGGTTACCATTTCGTCCATTCTGCTTTTTTCTCCGCAGTTATCATTATTCTGCTTGAATGCTATCTCGTACGATCCTCGTTATGGTCCTCAACGACCGTACTTCAAGTATCTCGCCTAATAATTGAGCCCTCGCTTACAACATCCGAATAAAGAGAAAATTTATGAGAAATGAGATATCGACGACGCCGTTTTCAAACCTCTAAGAAACATCCGCGGCCATACGCTCCTCATTCTCCACCAAATGAGGTGCAAACTCGATAACTCGCAAACTTTGCCTCGCATCGAGACACCGCCATGTTGTTTTTTGTTCTAATCTGATGAACTCCACTTCCTTCATATACGATTTAACACTTTCGTGAAAGTATTTGTCATTAAATAGTCTTTGAAACGCTTCCCAAGATACGCCGAAAAGCGGCCGATGGTACGCTTCACGTATCTCCCACCAAGAGTCCGCCGCCACTTTAACATAAAGGTGGCGAATGGAACCTTCTGTTCTCCGCATCCCAAGACATCGAATATCTTGGTAATTTGTTTGACCCATGTTTCCGCCATGATCGGATCTCGCTTTCCCTTAAATTCGTGGTCCCAACTTTTCAATCGCTTGGTCGTGATAACCCGTGAATTGCTATCATTTCTCCTCAGATTTTGAACACGAGTCTCCTCGCCGATTTTGCATGAACCGCAAAAACTTCTAAACATCCCCTCGCTCATCATCTCGCTTCCACGGGTGTTGTTCACAGAGGAACATTGCCACCGCTGTTAGACGCTCTCCTCGTTGGTAAGACAGCATCTCCACTCGCCTCATTTACTCCATCATTAATATTCTCAATGACATTCTCAAATACTTGTCATAAAACAAGGGTTAATTAAGGAAATCAATATATCACATAATATCCCTATATAATCGACTAACTAACAAATAAGCTTAGTAGACACACTAGCAAGGATTTACTCGCCTCTCCTCCTAGTTCTATTCCCCGATCTCCGCCAGAGATCATATCCCTAAGCTCGATACCAACCGCGACGCCCCCCCAAAATAGGTATACATCACCCATTCCGAGTCATCAATACATGGTACATGTAAACAACTACAACTTTATTATTACAACAAGAAACTGTGAGTTTAAATACAAATATTATCTTCTGACAATATTTATACTCAAATAAATCCTCATCACATTTATCGATACATTATTTTACAAAAATGGTGAGGACTACTAAACAATCCTTTCTAAAACCTTCATTCCATACCCGACTCAGCACTCGCTATATTCTCGCCTCCCGAGAAGAATGGAACAAAAGGAAAAGGGGTGAGCTCAACTAGCTCAAGAAGAATATTATGACTAAGATAATATACAACAAATTATCGTTAGTCTTCAACAGGAAAAATCTAATAGAATACAATGTAGACAACAAGTTTCAATCAATATTCGCAATGAAATAATAATTCATGAAAGAGTTACGTAGAGAATGAAATCTACTATAATCTATGAATTTTTAAAGTTCATTCATCTCAATCAATATTTTCTTCCCCTGCAAATATCAATCAATATTCATCTCAAATCAAATATTCATCTTCTGCACTACAGCCAAAGATATTCATCAATGGTCATGTTCATCTCAACACTGCTCATCTTTTTTGCACTACAGGCCAAAGATATTAATCACCACCATGTTCATCTCAACACTGCTCATCTTTGCACTACAGCCAAAGATATTCTTCGAAATCATTCATCTTTGCACTACAAAAGCCAAAGATATTCAATAATATCATCATTTAAGACCGAGGATGATGAAAATATTTTTAAAGAACGAATCCAAAGAAACAAAATGACAAGGATTAAGGATTAATGATTCGTACTTTGTTTTATCCATGTCCAACAATACCTCAAAAATAATCATAGTGGTGTAAAATTCAAGAATGATCAAAACATGGATACAATCAAAGCTAGTATCCAAAATAGATATTTTGGACGAAAAGAAGAAATTTTATTTTTCTATGAATAAAGGTCAGATACGTGAATAAGTCAGATAATGTGAATAAAGGCCGATATACGTGAATAAGAACTCTCGACACCAAAAGATAGAAATTCCACAAAAAACATTTTCACGCTTCATTAATAAGACTTTCGTGAATAAGAACTCGTGAATAAGAACTCATGAATAGTAACTCGTGAATAAGAACTCATGAATAGTAACTCGATATGAAAAAGTTCCAAATTTGATAAAAACTTCAGATCAACATTTCAAAGATAATGATATCAAGAAATAATATCATTACGAAAAAAATAATATCCCTTACCTCAAAGAATCAAGATTTCTAAGGAAAGGCTCAAGTGATGTTTGAATGAAACTTGTAATCGAATAAAGAACTCTCAAAGTATCTAAATACTCACAAAATACGCCAAATAATATAGAGAGAGAAAGAGAGAAAACTTTGTTTCGGTGTGATTTTCAATTCTAACTTAAATTTCTATTTATAGAAAATGTTAGCCCACCAAGGCACTTCGACCGCACTTGATGGCTTTTACCTCGCTACTATTGCCACCCACCACATTTGAAATAAAATTCAGCACATTTTTCACCAACCACAAGTGGGGCCCACTCAATTCTAGAATTTTCCACCAAAATCAATTATAACCCTAATTTCCTAATCGTACACCTCTTAAAAATTCATAACAAATCATTCGTGCATTTTTAATCTGCTCAAAATTTGTGGACATATACTCAACTTATGTATGTATAACATACCCAAAAATTACCACAATCCAACGGTTTGGATTAAAAATTATAATCCCCGCAATATATCTCAAAACCCCGATTTAATTTTTAATACCTCCAACTGGTAAAATAATCGATAAAACACCTCAACAATAATTTCTTCATTTATAACCACATAAATAAATCCATCATTTATATCCACATAAAATAAATATTTCTTTATCATATGAATCAATAATTAATTATTCACAAATAATATTACGTAATCACAATTATGACAACCAGCCGCTCCTGTGAAAGAGGGGGGCTTTCCGATAAGGATTTCTCCTCATCATGGCCGCAATTAGGTGACCAAACCTCTCCTCGATGTAACTTTCTAGACATTGCCAATAATGCTATCTAATAATATTATTCAAATAATATGAATTATTGATCCGATAATGGAGATAATGTGCAAAAGGACAATTATCGAACAAAGAATAATATAAAATATCAACGCAAAGAATTATCAATCAATAAAATAAAATATTGAATAAGAATTCACCGTGAAAATTATCGAGTAGTGCCTTCACGTAAGGATCAATAATTCAACAATACTGCAGTAATACCGCAAAGCCATCGCGGCAACCACGCCAGACATCAGATTTTAACCACCGGGTATTCCAACAATTTAATTCAAATAACTACGCCGTTATTTTTAACCAACTTATATTTGTCGCTTTCTTCATCCAATCGCTTCACATGGGCCCACACATGGTCACACTGGCAGCATTTAATATTCCCCGACAAGATTTAATATTCCACGACCAAACGAATATTCCCCACAAAAATGAATATTTTATAACCACTTGCTTATTTTGAAATATTTATGATTTAACCCTTAACTATCCACATTAATCAAATCAACCTTTACTATTTCAAAATAATAAATAAAGGAAATTCCTTTTTATTTAAAAAATTTCTAGGTCTTATCAATCACATAATATCCTATATATTGACAAATTAACAAATAAGCTTAGGTAGGACACACTAAATGAAGGATTTACTCGCCTCTCCTCCTAGTTCTATTCCCCATCTCCGCCAGAGATCATATCCCTAAGCTCGATATTAACCGCATGACGCCTCAAAATAGGTATACACAACACCCATTCCTCGAGTCGCCAAATACATTACAGTGCAAGAAGCAACTACAACTTGATAATACAAATGTGTAGTGAAATACGATGATATATCATGAGTTTAAATACAAATATTATCTTCAGACAATATTTATACTCAAATAAATCCTCATCACATTTATTGATACATTATTTTACAATAATGGTGAGGACTACTAAACAACTCTCTCTAGAACCTTCATTCCATACCCCGACTAGTATTTCGCTACATTCTCCCTCCGAGAAGAAAATGGAACAACAAGGAAAAAAGGGTGAGCTCAACTAGCCCAAAGAAAGAATGTTATGACTAAGATAATATACAACAAATTATCGTTAGTCTCCAACAGGAAAAAATCGATAGAATACAATAGACAACAAGTTTCAGATCAATATTCGCAATGAAATAATAATTCATGAAGAGTTACGTAGAGAATGAAATCTACTATAATCTATGAATTTAATACCCATCATCAATATTTTATCCCTCAGTAACATCAATCAATATTCATCTCAAATCAAATATTCATCTTTGCACTACAGCCCAAAGATATTCATCATCGATCGGTGTGTTCATCTCAACACTGTTCATCTTTGCACTAAAGGCCAAAGATATTCATCGATCGGCCATGTTCATTTAAACACTGCTCATCTTTTGCACTAAAGGCCAAAGATATTCATCAATCTATCGTGTTCATCTCAACACTGCTCATCTTTCACACTAAAGGCTAAAGATATTCATCAATCTAGTCATGTTCATCTCAACACTGCTCATCTTTGCACTAAAGGCCAAAGATATTCTTCGAAATCATTCATCTTTCAGACCATGGCCAAAAGATATTCTTCAAAATCATTCATCTTTTTGCACTACGTGCCAAGATATTCAATACTATCATCATTTAAGACTGAGGATGATGAAAAATACTTTTAAAGAACGAATCCAGTGAAACAAAATGACAAATATTAAGGATTCGTACTTTAAACAATCCGAGTTCAAAAATACTTCATAAATAATCATAGTGAAGTAAAATTCAAGAATGATCAAAACATGGATACAATCAAAGCTAGTATCCGTAATAGATATTTTAGATTTAAAAAGAAAAAATTTTCATTTTTCTATGAATAAAGGCCGTATTAAGTGAATAGTCAGATATCGTGAATAGTCTTAGATACGTGAATAAGAACTCAACACCAAAAGATAGAAATTCCACAAAAAAAAATATTTTCACGCTTATGAATAGTACTCGTGAATAAGAACTCGTGAATAGTAACTCATGAATAGTAACTCGTGAATAGTAACTCATGAATAGTAACCCCCACATGAAAAAGTTCCAAATTTGATAAAAAGTTCCAACCAATATTTCAAAGATAATGATATTGAAGAAATAATATCATTTGAGAAAAAATAACATCCCTTACCTCAAAGAATCGATTGCCGGAAGGAAAGGTCGGAAGTGATCTTTGAATGAAACTTGTCTTGAATAAAGAACTCTCAAAGTATCTAAATACTCACAAAATACGCCGATAATATAGAGAGAAAGAGAAAAACTTTGTTTCGGTGTGATTTTCAATTCTAACTTAAATTTCATTTATAGGAAAATGTTAGCCCGCCAAGGCAGACTTGACCACGCCACCGATGGCTTTTACTCGCTACTATTGTCACCCACCACATTTGAAATAAAATTCAGCACATTTTTTCACCAACCACAAGTGGGGCCCACTCAATTCTAGAATTTTCCACCAAAATCAATTATAAACCCAATTTAGAATCCGACACCTCTTAAAATTCACAACAAATCATTCGTGCATTTTAATCGGTTCAAAATTTGTTGACATATACTCAACTTATGTATGTATAACATACCCAAAAATTACCACAATCCAACCATTTGATTAAAATTATAACCCCATGATATATCTCAAAACCCCGATTTAATTTTTAATACCTCCAATCCGATAAAATACCGATAAAACACCTCAACATTAATTCCTTCATTAATAACCACATAAATAAATCCATCATTTATATTCATATAAAATAAATATTTCCTTATCATATGAATTAATAATTAATTATTCACAAATAATATTATAGAATCACAATTATGACAACCAAAGCCGCTCCTCAGAGAAAGAGGGCTTTCGATAAGGATCTCTCTTCTTGGCGCCGCAATTAGGTGACCAAACCTCTCCTTAGACGTAACTTTCTAGACATTGCCAATAATGTTATCTAATAATATTATTCAAATAATATGAATTATTGATCCGATAATGGGAAATATCATGTGCGATGACAATTATTGAAACAATAATAATATAAAATATCAACGCAACAATTATTGAATCAATAAAATAAAATATTGAGCGATAAGAATCATCGTGAAAATTATTGAGTAGTGGCCTTCACGTAAGGATCAATAATTCAACAATCTTATGTAATACCGGTGTCTGCTCTTGTCAACCACGCCAGACATCGTATTTTAACCACCGGTATTCAACACCTTATCTTAATTGAATAACTACGCCAAGTTATTTATAACCACCCAAACTTTATCGCTTTTCCTCATCCAATCGCTTTCACATGGGGCCCACATTTATTTTACGCAGCAAATTTAATATTCCCAACAAGATTTAATATTCCACGACCAAACGAATATTCTCGACGATTTAATATTCCACGAACCAAACGAATATTCCCGACAAAATGAATATTTTATAACCACTTGCTTATTTTGAAATATTTGCGTATTTAACCCTTAACTATCCACATTAATCAAATCAACCCTTACTATTTCAAAATAATAAATAAAGGAAATTCCTTTTATTTAAAAAATTTTGTCTTCTTCGGTGGCAGCGTTATTTTTTGTTGATGTAGAGGTTAAATTTTTTTAAAGAAAATATTACTCCATGATCTCGAACTACTAGACCCATTCAAATTAGAAACATTATATTCCAACAAAAACCATTGTGCACTATCTACCATGCTTAAATTTATATAATACTAATATTTAAACTAAGTAGCATCGTTTACTAGGAATTGTAATAATAATAATAATTGTAATAACTGTAATAATAATAATAATTATTATTGTAATAATCTGATGACCAAAAAAGGATAATACAATCTGTAGTATTTCAATAATAATAATAATAGAACTTAAATATGATTTACTATCCTAAACTACACATTTTTTTGTAATAAAAAAAGCAATTTTTTGTAATAATAAAAAAAAGCCGCTTTTTTTTAATAAAAAAAAACAAAACAACTAACAACGCAAAAAAAAAAAACAAACAAATAGACACAAAAAAAACGCGAGTTTAAAAAAACGAAAAAAAATGTAGTTAATAAAAAAGCGCATTTTATTATTACAAAACCGCTAGCTTTTTTTTTAATTTTTTTTGTAATAATAAAATGCGCTTTTTTTTTTTTATTAAAAAAACTGCATAAACAATTATCCCGTGATTTTTTTTACATAATAATAGCATTATTTTAATTTTAAATAGACGTTTCTAGATCTCGATCATCTACGTGAACACAGTTCAGTGGCATTATTTTAATAATAGCATTGTTTTTTGTTTATGCAGTTTTTTTTATATAAAAAACGCAGTTTTTTAATAAAAATAAAAATCGCATTTTATTATTACAAAAAAAAGCTGCAGCTTTTTGTAATAATAAAATGCGCTTTTTTTTATTAACTGCAGCTTTTTTTTTGGCTTTTATTTGTTTTTAAATCGCACTTTTTTGTACGTTGTTTTTTTTTATTATTAAAAAAAAGCTTTTTTTTATTATTACAAAAAAATTGCATTTGTTTATTATAAAAATTGTGTAGTTTAGGATAGTAAATCATATTTAAGCCTTATGATTATTATTATTATTATTATTGAAATACTACATTGTATTATCCTTTTTTGGTCATCAGATTATTACAATAATGATAATTATTATTACAATTATTACAATTATTATTATTATTACAATTCCTAGAAATGATCCTACTTAGTTTAAATATTAAGATTACATAAATTTAAGCACTGGTAGATAGTTGGACAATTGTTTTTGTTGGAATATAAGGTTTTTAATTTGAATGGTCTGTAGCTCGAACATGAGTAACATTTTCTTTAAGAAAATTTTTAACCTCCACATCGTCAGAAAAAAATAACGGACACGTCAAAGAAAAAAAATGGAGTCGACTTGCAGTTAGCATTAATTCGCTTTTTGACTGGAAAATCGAATCTGAGTGACCATTTTGTAAGTTTTTAAAGTACAGGTTATTCGATTGTAACAAAAAAGTTTGATGAATGTGACAACGAAAAAACCGACCTTCAAAGACAATGAATTCAAAACATTATTTATCCCGATTTTATCTATAGATTCTAATAACTTTCCCATTCCTATTCAAAATAGGACATTTTCAAAATAAAACTCCTACTACAAATAATTTTCTTTCCAAAATAACGATCTTATTAATAGACCTCGACAATTTAGTTTATAAACTGATGGAGTGATGGGTCAACCTAGCTAGCTAGATTAACTAGAACTATTTGGGTTAGTTAACTACTTTAAATTCTTTATGTTGGTTAAAGTTTGAACTCAGATTTTTCAAAAAAAAAAAAAAAACAGGTCCAATCCAATCCAGTTAATTATTTTTTACCCATTTTTATTTTTTTTTATTCCAACTTAGCAATATAGGCCTCCCATTTTATGATGATATGGAAATTATCAACAAAAAAAAAACTAATTGGATCAATTGAAATTACGAAATAATAAATTTTATAGCTACTAATACTTTTTAAATAATTTATAATATTTCTTATTATATTAGTTCTAAATTTGAAAATAAATAAAGTTAATTTAAAATAAATAAATAATGATGTTATATTTCGAGAACTAAATAATTATTTTACTTCTTCCAATTTATAAAAGGAGTTAATATTTCATATTTAGTAGTATTTGTTTGATAGTTTATAAAATTCAGTATTATTTAGTTGGTTTCTAATTAAGTATTTTTCTATTGTATTTATAAATACATAATCTGATATAATATAATTCGATTTTGTAAATATTTTATGTGATATAATATAAATCCTGTTGTAAAAAAAATACAAGAGGATTAGCTTTGTTCCTCTTCGTGTTCTTTTTCTCCCAACAACCAAAAGTTTTTCCTTTTCAATCCCAAGGTATAAACTTTGATATGAGAATACATTTAATTTTAGAGAAATAATTATAAAAATCGTAAAATATTTAAAAAATATTACTAATTATATTAATTATAAGTTAAATAAATCACACTAATTTTAAATTTAAAAGCATCTCAAATTAATTTTAAAACGTCAAATTTAATTTTATATTTTGGAACGGAGACTATTATTTGTGTTCTGTAGTTAGGTCAATCTTATTTTAATTTGTCAAAATTTTATCTAGTGAAGATTGAAGTAGTATTAAAAATAATAACTGTTTAAATTAGAAAGAAAAATATATTGAATATTTATCGCTTTTCTATTTGGATGGAGAGCAAGTATCTACTCATTGTTAGAAAGACTAAAATATGGTTAACTAGGTTTAACCTATAATCATATGGTTCCATATCAATTTAACCATATTATAAATAGGTTTATACAATTTTGATTTCTAATTAATCCATAACCACTTTTTATAACTCAAAACCCACTATAACCATTTTTTTCCCATGTCTACTTATTAAAATAGAATTCTCCTTTTGTAGCAATTTTTTTTTCTTAATAAGATTCAAAAAGTAACCCAACAAATATAATATAACCAGCTAATACTATTATGCTTATAAACAAAAATAGGTATATTACAAATTCCTTCTAATTATTTAAACTCTTATTTTTGTATCTAATCTAAGATTATTATTCTATCGGTTTCAAAATTAAAGATATAATTTAATTTTTTAAAATTAATTTACAAATCTTGAAAATTAAAACAGATATGAAGTTATTTAATTTTAATACAAACAAATATAACAATTATAAACTAACTATAAAGTACTATTAATTATTATCTTTGTTGTTTTCAAAAATTGAACCAAATTATATAAATTTTGAGTTTTAAAATTTCGAAAATTGACTCCAAAAAGTCAAAATTTATCTCTGATTTTGGAATTGAGGTAATAATTCTACCTTTTTTTTTTTAAAAAAAGAACTATTTCCAATCACTTTAATTTAGCAAAGTATTTTATATGAATATGACATTTTTAGTCATAAATATTGTGCTTTGAAATCTATTATATATACTAAATCACAGTACATAACACAATATATATTTTGACATCTGTCTTTCTATAAATTCAACATGTCCATCCTAATCTAATTAATACTCCTAATTACCAGAAACATATGAGAACTTAAAAAACCCAAAATTCATTTACCAAATTCCCCTAAATCTGGATCATATATTCAAAAATCGCTTCCCAACTTCCAGTAAATCTGGGATCATATCTCGATTATACACACATAAACTTCTTGACTTGGGAAGAAATTTGAAGGTTCAAGAAAAATACCTCGAGTATCCTTCCTGTTCTTCTCTTCATCATCCTTCGAGTCCACCGCGTCAGACTGCTTCTTTATTTCTTCCTTAATCGGCGCCACCGGTGCCTCCGTCTTCCGCTGGTCCTTGATAATCTTCTCAGCCTTGTCGTTACCCTGAACTTTTTCTCTCCTCTTTCGCTCTTCAGTCTCCATCTTCTCTTTGATCACACGAACCAAGGACATGACAGTAAAATCGAGTGAACAACGTCAATTTTCCCCAATTCTTTTTGTTACTGGAGCTGAATTTTTTGGCATTGCGGAATGTGGATACTTTTCGGAAGGAAAACCGATTAAGGGAGTCCACAACCGTAATCTGACCGGGAAATTGAAGTTAGCCGTCGAGATAAGATGATCTAATGGCTTCAGCCGGCGGAAATGATTGAAGATATGGTGATAGAAAAATCATTAACATTGCTGCGGAGAAGAAGCCTGAAAATCTCATAACCCAAAGCATTTTTAGTCGGTAAAATCCTCTCCTCCTATTTTTATTGGATTTTCAAGTAATCGATATTTTTATATGTTATTTCCTATGGTATATTAACGTATCCATTGAGTTTTTCCCTTGTATTTTTGTAGGAGCACAATGCAACAGTTAGCTGAATTTGGTCACAGGCAGCAAGAAAAGCTTCTTCATCGGTGAAAACAACTTGAACAAGCTCATGATCATTTGGTTGAGAATTCAAAGACAATATTGGCCGCTCAGGTAAAATTGTGCATTTTGAGCATATAAATTTATAATTCTTATATTACAAATTACACATACTATGTTTCAGTACCTTTTGTCCATGTTTTATAGGAATCTTTTGAATCAAAGCAAGCAAGCATGTTTGTTGCTATAGACAAGCTCTTTGCCCTACATAATGCTATCCTGCTCAAATCAAGACTAATTAAATCTGAACTTCTTAATTCAAGTACATGAGCATTATTGGCATATAATATGTATAATTACTCTGGTGATTACATTGTTTCGCTGCAATTTAAGCACTCTGACTTTTATTATTATTTCTGAACTACAGTGGGCACCTAACAATGAGGTATAAAGCTATATAATTTGAACTTCTTAATTCAAGTACATGAGCATTATTGGCATATATCATTTATTGTAGTTTTGCATATGCCTTCTTGGGATTACTTGTGGAGTTGTCATCAATATTATTATACAATTATCACTGTTATTGAATGGTAGATTAGAAAATTGTAGCTTTCATATGCCTTATTGGGATTACTTGCAGAGTTATCATCAATATTATTATCTCATCACTGTTATTTAATGTCAGATTAGAATTAGTTGTTGTTCTTTTATTTTAGCTATTCCATTGTGTGTATATAGATTCCTTCTCTATATTGATTTATGCCAACCACATGTGTTCTTCCAGAAAATTTCAGTTAATTGAATGTTAATTACATGTAAATTGTAAATGTATCCAATTTGTTAGTTTTTATTCTATTAATTTGCTTCAACTTATTAGAAGTTTTGTTTGGTGCTGTAATTATACATATTTGATAGATATTTTATGGATCAGTTAGTTTATTCTTTTCTACAGCTATAACATTGCACTGATAGTTCAGTAAATCTGTCAAATTTATGGGCAGAAGGGTAATAAAAAAGTTGTACTGCATGGTAGCGTCAATACAACATCATTGAAAACAGGACATGCAGTTGAAACACTCACTTTTTATGCATCTCGAATATGAAGTGCCTTGTGAATTTCATAATTGAGGATCATATTGTTTGCTATCACCTTTTGTCTTGATCTTGTCATATGTTGATTACAGTTATCAATTTTGAAACAATTTTAGGCTGTTTAGTTTCCAAGAACATGGGGGAGCCCAATAAAATAATGGCAGGAAAAATGAAGTATGATTTCTGCTAACCATAATTTGGTAAAATATAAACTGCAATCAATTTAACATAATGCAGCAAAAAAAATTATTGTTGCAGGCCTTTCCTATCTTTCTTTATCAGTTTCAGTTGTCTATGTTGGACTATTTTGGGAAGTTTGGTTGCAGAAAGAAGAAAAAAGACTCTATTTTTAAAAAAAATCTTCCTGTTATCACAATTTTTTCTCCTGAGAAATCTATTTCCTATTTTACAAATCACAGCTTTATAACTGTCTTAGCCTGTTTGGTTGTTAAGAAAACATGGGGACAAGAAAAGAGAATTTGGAATCTCTGTTATTCTCTATCATTGGAAATGTTAACTACGTTAATGCTCTTGGGTGGTCGATATAAAAGCTAGAATTATTATTTTTTGGTTAGTTTTTCAGTGACCAAACAGAAGGTTGGTGAATTTTCATTTGTGTGGCCCTTTGGTTTCACTGATTTTGGATCTCTAATTCAATTTTTTTTTTGCTGGTTTGGCCAATTGAATATTGAAAGGTCTCAATAAGTTAAGAGTGTGATCTGGTATTTGGGTACGGGTTCCCAAACAACTCATATATAAACAATTTATATATGCCTAGATCACTTAACGCCAAGATCTTTCTCCACGCCCCAATCACCAAGACGCTACAGTTGATTTTATCCTAAATCAGCATTGAGAAGATGCAATTTTTAAGTCAACACCAAAAGCTCGATCTACCGACCGATCTTTCTCCACGATAGCGTCCCCTGCATAGAGAGTCAACACTAAAAAGCTTGCGATCACCAAAGTCAACAATGGAGAAAAAATAATAATGTCTAATGTCTGGGAGAGAATAATAATATGAATGTGTGTAATATTTTGATACTTACCCTCTTTTGTGATCCTAGCCCCATACATACTCCAATCCTGGTTTACCGTGCCACCCATCATCTCCTGACACCTTTTCCCCCAATCCCGGTCATTTCAAAAGTATGTAGCCTACTCTCTCACCTGCTACCACTCTTTTGCCACCACGGCATCTCCGAGTCCCATCCTCATTAATGCCATGCGAAAGGTGGCGAACATAGTAGTCAACTATCATTTGGCATAATGATTACCCGGTCAAAGTCAATTAAGTGACAATTTGTATAATGGGCCAATTCAATGACTAAGCCCAAATAATGGAAATAACCCAAACGACCGGATCCAACCGAAAGGACCCAATGAAATAATCAAATAACTGGGCCCAAACCATTCGGACCAACCAGGATTAGCGTAACATGATCCAAGGGAGGAGCCCATTAAGTCTGGGCCAATAAGGAAAAGGATTATGGCCCAACATTGCCCCCTAGTCTTTTATTAAACAGGGTGTTTAATGAAAGACTATAAACAGTATAGGCCCATGATATAACGAATTATGATAAATCACAAGAGGTCCAAAGTGAAACTCACCAAAGCCCAACAAAATCGGTCCAAATTGATATCAGGAATAGAAATGGGAGGCCCAATAAACACAAGTCCACTCAGGTGAAGATATTTAGACCCAAAAATGGATGAAACCTCTTCCCATTCACCATCATTGTTGTGAATTAAATGTGCCGCCCTCGATTACCGTGTAACCATCAGTATAAAAGGTAAACTTTACCAATTCTGATGATTTTACCTGCCAATTTGAAATTTGAACCTTTGAGCTTTCTTCTCCTCTGCAGAACATCTTCCTCTGCTTCACGAAATCTCAACAATGGTGACCGTGTGAATTCCAAACAAAACTCTCCCAACCCAAACCCTAACCAAGAGGGTTCGAGTTCCAACCCCAATCTTCAACAACCATGGGGAAATCCACCTCCGATCCCTCCGCACCAACTTTCGACTTCTTCAAGGATCGGAGAACAATTCCCTCATGCCAACATCCCCTCCTCCGTCAAAGAATCTGAGGTACGTATCCTTCAGACTCGTTATCAGATTCCTTACATGTATGCCATAAGGGATCCTGCTCCTGAAGAGCGTATGTACCAGCGACCGGACGGTTGGGTCGCCATGCCAGTCACCTTCCTGGAAAAGGGGGTTCGCCTACCTCTCCATGCTTTTGTCGTTACCCTCCTAGGGTTCATAGGAGTGGGCTTTGCTCAGTTAGTGCCCAATTCCTACATCCACATCCTGGCATTCATTGCCTTTTGTCATGAATTAGGGATTTCTCCCTCCGTTGACATCTTCTTCACCCTCTTCTCTGCCGGAAAGTCTCGAGAACGAGGCTTCAAAATGTTGAGTAAGCAGTCTCCCCGACCCAACACCAGATTCGAGAGGAGACCCTTGATGGATACCCCTTCCAGCAACAAGGGTTGGCACGAGAAGTGGTTTTTCATCACGGGACCCGAGATCTCTTCTCTTCCAGATTGGACTACCTCTGATCGGGTCTCTGCTGACTTTGGAGACATCTCCGAAGAGCGTGTGAGGGAGATGGCAGACTTTTTGAAGAAGATTCCTCCAAAAGAATGGAGTTTTACACTTCTGACCAAACAAGCCTGGCTATATGACCACAAATGTAAGTTTCAAACAACTTTGTAACATAATTTTTGAGATATATAAATGATACGGGTTCTGATATATGGTTTTTTTGCAGTTTCTTTGATCAAACCAACTTCTTTGGAAGTGAAAGATTTGGAAGATTTTTTGGCAGGGAAGAATACGGATGCGAGCGAAGACCATCCGACTGAAGAGTCTTCCCAGGCTGATCCCCCTGTCATCGATCCACCAACTACCTCCCTTCAAAATGATGAACCCCAAACTAATGAGCCCAACATACCCGAAGAATCCCTCAGACCCCGCCGAAGAAAAAGATCCGCCAAAAAATCCAAATCCACCCAACCGGATACACACCCCGAAAGTGATCCGGAAACAATTCCCGAAGCAACCCCACAAACAGCCCCAACATCCAACCCCAATCCTACACCCTCTGAATCTATCCCTGTGAGGAGGAGTTTGCTCGACATTCCTTTGCACGATAGGGCCAAGGTTCTTTGTGTAAAAAAGATAAGGACGAGGATAACCCCCCTGACTGCCGAAGAGCTCCGAGTTCCTTCGCTTCGGTCCGACATCCTCCGATAATCCCCACAGAAATCCAAGTGCCTGATGATGAACCGACCGGATCTGTCCCCACTCCATCCCTAAAAAGGAAACATCCATCAGACAGCCACCCCGGTTCATCCTCTGCACCTTCGCCAACCCCCGAACCCACTCCTGCTCGGTCTCCTTCTCCCGAAACCATACATGTGGACTCCTCGCCAGTTCGCCATCAACCCCCGCCTTCTCCTCCAAGACAAACGACTGCCGAATTCCAGCAGGACGCCATGGCCTCTCCAACCATGTGGCCTCGATTTAATGCCCATTTTCCCTTTCAACTGTTCAACGCCTTCGTTCGTGAAACCGATGATCATCGGTTCGGGAACAGTTCAAACGGGGATTTACTCAGCGAGGGCATGAGCTACTTGGCGAAGGTAAACGGTTCTCTTCTTTATTTCCGAATTTATCTTCATACTTATACATCTGAAAACTGATCAAATAATATTGGACATGCATAGGCGAATGCTGTGTTCGGGCGTCTGCGTCCGAGGTCTCTCGAGGCCGAATCTGAGGAAGAGGCTCTGAGGAAGGAGAATGCCCTTCTGAAGTCTGCCTTGGCTAGGGAAAAGACTCAACGCGAATGCATTCTTCATACAAATGAAGGACTTCAAAAAGAGTTAGCCCAAGCCAAGGGAGATGTGAAGGCCTCCAATGAAGAACTAAAGTCAACCAAAGCACAGCACGAGGAGATCGTCAAAATGAATATTGACTTGGTTCAGAGGAGCGAGATAAGGATGGAGAAGATCAAGGAATTAAAGGCTGATGCTAAACTCCTGACTAAGACCATCCAAAAACTAGAGCTGGCAGAGACTCGTCATCTGAATAAACGGCAAAAGCTCAAGAAGAAATCCGAGAACTTAAGGCTCTTCGGGACCTTGGGCCTCCTCTCGACCGATGATCTTCGCAAACAAATCAGCGAAGAGTATCGAACTCTCGGATGAGATCAACGGGAAATAATGAAGATATACTCGAGAGTTACGAAATCTCGTTTTGAGTCGTGGCAAGGAGAAGTCGATTGCAGCCCAACGCGGATCCATCCTCGCTCGATTCTTCGGATAGCGACGAGTGGGATGGCGCTCGTGCTAATTTTTTCCTTGGTTTTATTGAAGAATATTTATGAAGACTTCATTATGTTTCTTTCTTTAATTTATAGGACTTGTAAAAATTATCTAATATTGTAATTAGATTGAATATCAATGAAAAGTGGTTTCATTCCTTATGACTTTCTGCATGCATTTACTTTCCGCCAATACTCCAATATTAATTTAATCGAAAAAGATGCACAAACTCTTTCATGGATCTGAACTCGAATCGTTAATTAACAACTAAACATGTCATATAACGTATAAGATGAAGTTAAAGAATGAGGCATTCCAACTCGACACTTAGAAAAAATTTTAGGTAATAAAGTAAAGGGATACTTATTAGTTACCAAGTGTGAGATGATCTCGCTTCATTAGGAATTTGTTTACCCCGAAAAGGCCTAATAAAACCAAAAGATGACATTTGCCTACCACGAAGGGCCCGATAAAGTTTAAAGGACAACGCTTGCCCACCACAAGGTCTGAAGACGACACTTGCTCACTACCAAGGTCTCCATCGAAAGGTCTAAGTGTACATTAATCACGCTTTCACCACGCAGGGCCCTAACGTCTTAAATGACACCTATCAATGCCGTTTGCCTACCACGAAGGGCAAGGTCTAAGTGTCGATAATTGCCTACCACGCAG
This sequence comes from Panax quinquefolius, assembly GCA_020205615.1. NCBI lineage: Eukaryota > Viridiplantae > Streptophyta > Magnoliopsida > Apiales > Araliaceae > Panax > Panax quinquefolius. The sequence continues at coordinate 10,502,181 of CM035162.1, read as the reverse complement.
GCCTCGATAACGTCTTAAGGATGACACTTTCCTACCACCACGAAGGTCGGCCCGACAAAGTCTAAGTGTCGACAATTGCTTACCACGCAGGGCTACCATCGACAACGTCTTAAGGATGACACTTGCCTACCACGAAGGGCCTGACAAGGTCTAAGTGTCGACAATTGCCTACCACGCAGGGCCTGACAACGTCTTAAGGATGGCGTTTGCCTACCACGAAGGGCCTGACAAACCCATAAGGTTCACCTACCATTAAGGCTACCATCGAATGGCCAGCGAGTCCACCCAAACCTCCTAACACCAATGACGTTTGCCTACCACGAAGGGCCTGACAAACTCATAAGGACCACTTGCCGAAAAGGCTACCATCGAATGGTCAGCGACTCCACCCAAACCTCCTAACACCATTGAACTGATCAGCAACGAAGACAAGATTTGTTTGAGAAAAAAGGGAACTTTTATTGATGATGACATAAATATTTACAGACTTCCAATGTACTGACATCATTTTTACTGAAAGTACTTCCTAAGCCTGCCAGCGTGCCAAGTATTCTTAATTGTCGACCCGCCTAATGCCTTCAACCGATAAGTCCCCGGCTTTCGACACTTCAAAGGATTTCATACGGTCCTTCCCGGGCTTGGCATCAACTTTTCCAGATTCGAGGTGTAGATGCTTTTTGGCTTCTTCTAAGGACAAAATCTCCTACTTGAATCACAAAACTTTACCCCTTGTTATAATGCTTGGCCACTCTTCACCGATAGGGTCGCCAATTTGATTAAGGCTTGTTTCTCCGACTTCCTCAAGCAAATCAAGATTGGCCTTAAGCCCTTCCTCATCAGAGATCTCTTTGAATCGGCTAACTCAAGACTTGAGATCCAATTTCAACCGACTAAGGCATCGCATTACCATAAGCCAATCTGAAAGGTGAATCCCCGTTGTAGTCCTCGGAGTAGTTCGATAAGCCCATAACACGCTAAGTAGCTCTTCCGCCATCTCCGCCTCGCTTCGTCCAATCTACGCTTGATCCCATTCAAAGCAGCCGCTTCGTTGGTCACTTCAACTTGTCCGCTTGATCGAGGATGAGCCATCAAGTCTTTCTCGGCCGATCCCCAGCTTCTTTCAAAATGTTTCAAATTTCGATCCCACAAACCGATGTCCATTGTCCGATATTACCACCTTAGGAATCCCAAAACGAAATACTACCGATTCTTTCAAAATTTCAAGCATTCCTGTTCCGTTATTAACCTAAGTGGCTTTGCTTCTACCCATTTGGTCATATAGTCGATGGCAACTATAACAAAACTGACTTGACCTTTTGCTTTCGGTAGTGGGCCCAGTATATCAACCCCCCAGATAGCGAAGGGTATAGGAGACAAGATCGAGTATAGCTCTTCTGGTGGCTGATGTGGGATCGGACTGTTGAGTTGACATTTCTCGCACTTCTTGACATATTCAGTCGCTTCCTTGAAGATGGTAGGCCAGTAATACCCTTGTTGAAGTACTTTATAGGCTAATGACTTAGCCACCATATGGTCGCCACAGATGCCTTCATGTACTTCTCGGAGAGCATATTCAGCTTCAGATGGAGTCAGGCATTTCAGTAGTGGAGATGATAAAGCCCTTCGGAATAGATCCCCATCAATCAGAACAAAATTAGCGCTCTTATACTAGATTTTCTTGGCTAGCATCCGATCCGAAGGTAAGACGCCATCTGCCAGATACTCTATATATGGAGTCAACCAGCAGTTGGTTTGATCAATGCACATTACCGATTCATGATGGACACTAGGATGTTGCAAAATTTCTAAGTAAACCGACCCATCAAAGTCGTTAACATCCGTAGTGGATAATTTGGAGAGTCATCAAGAATTGAATTGTTATTACGCCGAATTTCCAAACTCGTAGGATTGGAAATGTTGAAGTTGTTCCTTCAATTTCGCTAGATATTTGATCATTTTTGGGCCTCGAGCTTCAGATTCCCCGTAAAGTTGCTTAACGACTAACCGAGAATCATCAAGATGATTATTCTTTGCACTTCAAGACTTTTTTGCCAACAGAATCCTCGCAAGTACCGCTTCATACTCAAAGTTCGTTGTTTGTCGCTTTGAACCAAATCATGGCTCACCGCACTTTGAATCCCTCCGGACTCGCCGTAATAATCCTCGCTCCACTAACGTCCCGTGGTAGAAGACCCATCTCGCATACAAATAGGTTCCACGAAACTCTTCGTGAAGAACTCAGAATCGCTTCGTCTCGATCCTTCACCGCCACAACTTCATCACCTTTCGTAAAATGAGCATTCAACCACAAAATCACCCAAAGCTTGCCCTTTGATGGTGGTTCGGGGATGATATTCAATGAAAAATTGGGACAACTCCATCGTCCCATGCAGCCTAATCTCCCCGATACCTCGTGTTTGCCCATAATCTTCTTCAAAGGTTGATCTGTGTATACTATTACCAATCTACCTCGAAGTATTGCTTAAGCTTTCGACTAGCGCTTATTAAAGCAAAAGCAAACTTTTCAATGTTCGGTACCTTGTTTCAAAGATCCCAAGGATACGGCTTATATATAATAAACGTGTGTTGCTTACTTTCAACTTCACGCACCAAAACCGCTTCCCTACCGCCAACTAACTAGTCCGCTAAGTATAAATATAGAGGCTCAAGAGAGCGGGCTTCACCAACAAAGGTGCCAAGATAAGTAGGACTTGATGCTCTGAAGGCGCCCTCACACACTCCAAAGTCCATTGAAACGCCTTTGCATTCTTCTACCTTTTCAATGTATCAAAGAACGGTAAACATCTTTCTCGACGACTTGACATGAACCTCCTTAAAGTCGCAATCCTTCCAAATGACGTTGAACATCTTTAAATGACCGAGGAGTCTTCATGTTCGTGGATCGCTTGAATCTTCTCTGATTGGCTTCAATTCCTCTCTGACCGACAAGATAACCTGAAATTTGCCAAATTTCCTAAACCAAAGGTGCACTTAGTGGGGTTCAATCTTAAATTGTGATGACGAATTGTCTCAAAGCATTCTTCTAAATCATCCAGATGTTTATGCACCAACATGCTCTTAACAATCATGTCGCCCACGACACCTCCACATTCCCCGCCAAATTGATATCCTCAAGACATGGTTCATCATCCTCTAGTATGTGGCTCTTGCATCGATGAGGCCGAAAGTCATTTTCTTATAGGCATATACCGAACGATGCGTAATGAACGCCGCCTTCTAGATATCCTCTTTACACATGGAAATTTTATGATATCCGAGAATGCGTCCATGAAACTTAATAAAGCATACCCCAAGTGGGCATCGATGAGTTGGTCGATGTGGGGCAATGTAGAAATCCTTTGACAAGCTTTATTTAGATCGGTGTAATCGATGCGCATCGCCATTTACCATTCTCGCTTCGACCAAAGACCACATTTGCCATCCATTGTGGGTAATCGATCTCAAAGATGAAGTCACCGCCAACAATTTAGTAATCTCTTCATCAATGATTCACCGACGCTCAGTGCAAAGATCCTCCTCTTCGTCGACCGGTTTCTTTGACGGGTCCACCTCCAACCGATGCTCAACGATATCCCCGCTTACTCCCTAATATATCCCGAGGTTCCCATGCAAAAATGTCAACATAGCATTGCAGCAGCTCCTCCATGAGGTTCGTCTCGGAGAGGTTCCGCAGACCAACCTATTTTCACCGACTTGTTTGCTTTGCCCGGATGAGCTTATCTCTCCTCCGCTTTCTTCACCGGCACGACCAACGGTTCGGAACTACTCTCAGTAAAGGTTCGATCTCTATCGCCATGGTCCGCTTCGCTTCGATACTCCCACTCCCCAAATGATCACAAAGCTTCTATAACACCTTCGGCGATCCAAATCCCTTTCACCTCACCAACCCCATGAGTAGTAGGGAAATTTGATTTTGAAATGAGGAATTGAGGTCACAACTTGCAAAAGCAATTAAAGTAGGCCTTCCCAAAATAGCATTATAAGCAGAATCTACATGCACAACATAAAATTTGCAAATAATTTCTACCTATTGGGGGGCCGTTCCGAAGATGACTGGTAGTTCAATGGTTCCAGCCACCTTGACCGGGTCGTTACTAAATCCATATAAAGGAGCCTCCTGTCCTATCTCCATCTTTTTCCCTTCTAGGTGCATCCTCTGATAAGCGTGGGCATACAGAATATCTACAGAAGACGCATTATCTACCATCATTCGCTTCATATCCAACGAACCCACTTGCGCATTCAGTAACAATGATCCTTCGTGCGGTCGATGACTTCCGAAGGGTAATCTTCATCAGTAAAGGAGATTACCGTACTGGAATAAGGTCTGTCAGTCTTTGGGAAGGTACCCGCCACTGACATGACCGAATCCAAGTAACTTCGATGCTTCTTTCCAACGAATTTGCCAGAAGTACCCCCAGTGATGACATCTATCACATGCCTTGCAGTCGCGTTCGGAGTCGGCAACGCTTCTTTGAACCGGTTGAAATCATTTAATGTGCCTTCTATCCTCCTGTTGATTAGTTCTGGCAGCCACATACTGAATTAAAGCCCCACCTTGTACCTTTCTTTCAATAAAGTCCTTCAAACTAGCACAGTCGTTCGTATCGTGACCTGAAGCTTGATGGTAATCATAATACTTACGAGAATTCCTTTTTCGCTTAATGTTATCTCGAGGTGGCTCAAGATAGGTTGATCCTTAATCTCGATCCAAGATAATGTACTGCGTCGTGTCTTGAGTCTCCGTGTACGTCCCTATTCACTCTCTGGCCGGAGCGACGAACGCCCTCCACCCCGCTCCAATTGTTGTATTTCTTCGACCCGCCTTCGTAGAAGCGATCTTTATTCCTTCATTCTTTTTTCCGGTCTCTATCGATTCGTCCCCGATCCGTCTCCTTAAGCCGGTTCAAGAGGGACGCTGAGGTCATCCCATGGCTTCCTCCACCACGATATAGCCTTCACTTTTGTCGAAGGCTTCAAATGAGACTCTTCTGTGATGAAACATTAACTTCTTCACCAACTTCTCCGATTTGACCAGATCTAATCCATTCTCAAACAAATCCAACGGCTTGTAGATCGCTCAGTGTCATCACTTGGGCCGATCGCTTCACTAACCGCTTCACATATCGACCCAAAGACTCATTCGAATATCACGAACTCGAGCCAACGAACCAGCTTGGTTTTCCCTTCTTTGTTGCTCCCGGCGCAGCATGAAACTTATCGCATACGTCGCGCCCAAGATGAAATCAATCCGAGGGCAAAGTCCCCATCCACCGCCGGGCATCCTTTCCGCGTTGTAACAAAAGTATGACACTTAGCAGCATCGCTAAAGTCATAATAATCCATCAGTCGGTCGAACGCCTGACTGTGGTCATAGGGATCCCCCGATCCATCATAACTTTCGATATGGGGCAACTTCTTGGTGGGGTCAGCTTTTTCCTTAAGAATCTCCGCAAAAAAAGGGGATGCCTTCTTTCCCGAAGTATCCTTCATTTTTTGTACTTCGGCAAGCTGCTTCCGAAGTTCTTTTAACTCTTTAACCAGATACTCCACACCTTCTGGTTGAGATGATGCTTCTTTTTCCGGTGACTCCTTCCTCCTCTGAGTGGACCGGTTTCTTACAATAGAGCCTTCAACTCTAGAAGGACTTTTACGATGACGAGTGTCCACAGGGTGGTGTACCCTCAGTAGACTCTCGGGAGTACGATCTTTAGATATACTTCGTGTTTGAGCTCGGGCACTATGGCGAGAATGTGCAACAACAAGGGCTTTCTTTGTGGTCTCAGGAGTGTGATCTCTGGATCGACCTCTTCGTTCTTTCCGACCCTGCTCCTTAGAATCGACAGGGTGATGTACCCTCTTCGATCTTTGAGGAGTAGGGCTTCGGGATCTTCTTCTTTCTCGAGTTCGCCCCGAGACTCTCGTCCTGAATGAACAGGCTCTTTCCCACTCCGGTGTCCTTGCTTCTTCGGATTGATCATAACCGACTCTTCATCCTCAACTCGCCATCCGCCATCCGCTTCAGCCTATATCCTCGTCATTGCTTCACGAGTACTTCCATAGCTCTATCCGCTTCATCTACCATCTTAGCCAGCGTGAAGCTTTTTCATCTTGGTCATCTCCGGGATCGAGTTCTAGGCGAGGTGCCTTCTACTCATTTCCGACCATGGCCAGACGCTTTCTCCGTCGGGAAGACTAGCCTACGTTTAGCCTTGCTCACCGCCTTTCTACCGAAAATCTTTGTGATCGTTTGACGCGTTGTCTTGGCATGAACACTTATCACGGCCCTAAACGATCCTCGATGTACACTCATCATTGTGTTGATTCACCGGCGGTACCATCTACCGCCGTGTGTAGGCGTTCTACTCTTTACCATGAATATCGACGTAGAACAAACACCGCTCAGTGATTGAAAAATACTCAGGACACTAGAACTCAGCCCTCCTTCTAGCCCAATGTTAACGCCAAGATCTTTCTCCACGTCCCAATCACCAAGACGCGTCCGATATCCTGCACAGTTCAACAAGTCAACACCAAAAGCTTGACGGCCTGACCGTCGGGGATAGCTCCGGCGTGAGAGTCAGTATCGGCGATCACCAAAGTCAACAATGGAGAGAAAATAATGTCTAATGTCTGAGAGAGAATAATAATATGAATGTGTGTAATATTTTGATACTTACCCTCTTTTGTGATCCTAGCCCCATACATACTCCAATCTCAGTTTCTTACCGTACACCCATCATCTCCTAACACCTTTTCCCCACTCCCTGGTCATTTCAAATTTAAAAAGTATGTAGCCTACTCTCTCACTACTACCACTCTTTTGCCACCGCACGGCCATCCGAGTCCCATCCTCATTAATGCCATGCGAGAAAGGTGGCGTATATAGTAGTCAACTATCGTTTGGCATAATGATTACCGGTCAAAGTTGGGTTAAGTGACAATTTGTATAATGGGCCAATTCAATGACTAAGCCCAAATAATGGAAATGACCCAAACGACCGGATCCAACCGAAAGGACCCAATGAAATAATCAAATAACTGGGCCCAAACCATTCTAACCAACCAGGATTAGCGTAACATGATCCAAGGGAGGAGCCCATTAAGTCTGGCCCAATAAGGAAAAGGATTATGGCCCAACAGTGTTTATATGTATAATATATCAGTGATGCAATATGTTGTTGGAGGTGGGTGTTATTCGTTATTTATGTACATTACTTTTTGACATGTAGATATTAGGGGCAAGACAGATAATATGATGATCATATTGTGAGATTAGCAACTTTTGAAAATCGATCGAGAAATATCTCTCAAGATTATGCTTTTGTCTAAAAGTTGTGCATTAAATGCTTGCAGTTGGTAGATGAAAGTTGAAATTTGTTACACAAAAGATGAATAGTACAAAAACTTTGGTCCGATAAAAATTGTCTAAAGTGGGCATGTCAAATACAAAAAGGTTATATAAAGTCTATTTTACCTTATAAAATATTCTATTACTTCTAAATTATAAAATTATTATTTATTTTTGAAAAGTTAATTTTAGACATTTTCAAATTTAAAATTGATATGAACTCATTTAGTTTATGTTAATATAATTACTTAAGAGTACTACTAATTATAAGATTTATTATTTTAAAACTTAAATGAATCATGTTAAATTTATATTTAAAAATATCTTAAATTAATTTTAAAAAAAATAAAAAATAATCCTATAATTTGAAATGGCGAGAGTCCTTAATTAATAAATTATACTAAAATCGCAATATTATCCTTTGTAATTTACATTATTTAATAAAATAGCTTGACATATGTCATCCTCAAAATTCAACATTCATGTCCCTTTAATTAATGTTGCTTAAGACCCTTAACAAAAATGTTGCTTAAGACCCTTAAGCTTAATTAATGCTCCTTGCAACAAACCTTAATTCAAACTAAATCGTTAACAAATGGTTTGACTTGATAATATCTGCTTTGATATTATCCTTTGTAATTAATTATTATTTAATAAAATCACTACTTTATGCTATTAATTAATTTTTTTTGGATTTATAATCTTCTAAATCACTACAAATCTAAACAATTAATAGCATAATGTCATTCTCTTAATTTTTTAGATTTATAATCTCCTAAATCACTACAAATCTAAATTGTTTTGATAATATCTATTAATTATACTAAAACGCAGTACATGACTCAATAGTTTGACATATGTCATCCTCAAAATTCAACACATGTCCTGTCTAATTAATGTTGCTTAAGACCCTTAACAAAACTGCCTAATTAATGCTCCTTGCAACAAAGCTTAATTCAAACTAAATCGTTAACAAATGGTTTGATTTGATAATATATGTTTTGATATTATCCTTTGTAATTTAATTATTATTTAATAAAATCACTACTTTATGCTATTAATTAATTTTTTGGATTTATAATCTTCTAAATCACTACAAATCTAAACAATTAATAGCGTAATGTCATTCTCTTAATTTTTTAGATTTTTAATCATCTAAATCACTATAAATCTAAACTGTTTTGATAATATCAACTATTTTGATATTATCATTTGTATATTACTTTTGATAATATACACTTAATGTATATTTATTTGTTTTTCTGTGTAAAATTTGATCATCGCACAATAATTTACCATTTTCTTATTATATTTTAATTTATTAATTATACGTACACATTTATTATTAAAAAATTGAATAATCATGCCGCAACGCGCGGGTTTGTATCTAGTTTTTAGTGAAAGGAGAGTTCTTTTAGAACACTTATGTAGGGTCCATTTCAATAGTATGAGAACTAATGTTTATTCTCTTCTCTCTCTTTTTTTCCTTAAATTATTTGAAAAATGTATTTAAGACATATTTTATGAAATGAAAGAAGTATAAATTACTATTGTATTATCTGTGAAGTAGAGATGACAATCTAAGAATAAATTTATGTATACACCCGAACTCATGAAAAATATAAATTTAACAAGTAGAATTTTCAATACAGATGGTTTCATTTATGTTTATTGTTATCTTTAATGAAAAAGATAAGTACAAGCAACATAAAAGAGTGTGTTAGTGTATGTCTAATTTATTACTAGCAAATACACACAAGTATATGTGATCAACTATGCAATATAATAGCAAAAAGAGTATCATACGTTCTTAAGAGAAATATTAATAATCTAATATTTCAATTACTAGTTCTTAATCAATTCAATTTTATTTAAACTGCACTTGAGATCATAAACTGATTAATAGAAAGTAAATAACTAATTAACGTAAATTATCACAAAATCAAAAGAAACTAATATTATAATTTTCTTCAATGATTCACTCAAATCCCATCACTATATATCCTTCAAATTAATTAATAACGTAGATGTGTCAACTGAGAACTCATAAATAATTATAATATCCTAATCCAAGGAAGTATATAAAAATATTTATCTTAATTAATTCACTATATTCCTATAAAAATTAATTAAGAATAAACTCATTAAGCATAACTCTAAACAAAGTTGCATACAACATAAAGATATATTCATATTCTATCCACGAATCCAATTATTCAATATTGTTAACGCCAAGTTTCGTCTGCGCGTCCAATCACAGAATCCACGCGCTGAAACCTGCACAATAACAGATCACACAGAAGTTTGACGGCTTCTGCCGCCGGGGGATAGCTCCGGTGTGAGAATAAGTACAGGCCGTTCACAAGGTTTAACAATAGAGGCTAAGTGTTTAGTGCTCAAAAGTAGGTATTACCTGTTAATTGTAGTTAAGCCTTGTATTTATAACCATTCTCATCTCCCAAGAGTCCCTCGCCGAGTTGGAATAGGACTCCTAAATATGGTAGTTACCTATATTTGGGTCCAACACAATCTCCTTAAAAGGTGTAAGTAGAATCCCTTTCCAATACTACCTTTGGAGTTGCCTTATTAAGATATGATTATGGTTAGAACCCTTTACCACGTAAACCCCTTATCACTCCCAACTTCTACTCCTGGGCTGCCCAACTGCACAGGCCCAACCCATTAAGCATTATAAACACCGGTCTGGGCCTCGACCCAAAGGACACGAAGGCCTGACCTTGACCTCCTTGATCACAATCGAATTCCGGCTTATTGGGCTCGAGTATCCGAACCCGAACGTCCTCGACCCCCTATACGCCTTTGGCCATATCGGCCCAACTTCATCAATTCCAGCCCAGGCCTACAGCCAACATGATGGTCGGTAAAACACTCCCGAACATTGCCCCCCAGTCTCTTGTTATAAGATATTTATGACATGAGACTTGAAAGAACACGAATTTGAATAGTCACGCCCAGTAATGATGAGCTATCTCGGGAACCTAAGTGGTTTCTCCTCGAGTAACGAGCTGATACACATTTCTCTAGGGCTGGACCCCACTTGCCATAAATAGCCGCCCTTGAAACCCGTGTCAGACATGCTATATAAGTTTCTCCATCCATCATCATAGGATTTCAAATCTCTCTTCAACTTTTTTAAGAAAGCGATTTCCGGAGAGAGCTATACTTCACCAGTTTTGATTTGTACCATTTTTCTTCGTTTAAAAACCCTCACACTTCAAATTTGTTCATCGTATTAGTCCAATTGAAGATTCCAGTGATCCTCCTCCTACAACCGTCACCTTGGCCAAAGACTGCTACCCTCGCCTAGGTGACTTGGTCCCGTCGAGTTCTGGCAGAACTCCGAACACAAGATCCGACGCCTTTACTCATCTAAAACTGACTATGCCATCCTCAATACTAAATCATCCATCACTTCATCTCAACTATCTCGACATCCGAATGGGGTTCGGTTCCCCCTTCATGAGTTCATTTCTTCTTTTACGTGTTTGGTTGGGATCGGGTTACATTACGGTAGCCGAACTCCTATATCCAACTCGGTTTCATTCCTTGCGCCAAGAGGCTGGCATTTTCTTCATCCTTTTCTCTGTCGGTCGATCGAAGGAATACCTGGCTTATATACCTTCGTGAAGACCCCTTCGAGCAATAAGGGGTGGCACTCACAATGGTTCTTTGTGAAGAATCCCAAATTCTCGAAAGAGAGCCGACACCTTTTACTCTATTTTGAGGAAGACTAGCTGGGGTCTAGGGATCGTGTCCAATGAATCCTAGCTCTATGAACATGGCTATAAGTAATAATCCCGAACTCTTTTTCTTATCCTCCCGACCTTCTACTGACTTTTTATTAACCTCTGAATCTTCTGTTGTAGTGACTATCTTCAAGCCTGATGAGGCTGATGTGGCCTTGACCCCTCTGTCGGTCGTTGTCGAACCCATTCATCCTCCCGCTGCTGATGATTCTCCTGAAGATGAGGCTATTCCTCTTACCGAACTGTCTATCGGTTCTTCAACAGGTCCTATTCTTCCCCCTTCTAAGCTTGAACCTTCCACAAAAAATGTGTTGAAAATGAAAGGGGCTGACAAGATGGCTCTTTTGAAAAAATCAAAGAAATCTTCTGCCCGAGCCCCCTCCAAGGCCATTTCTTCAGCTCGGTCGAAACCGACCCTACCACCCCCTACAATAGTGACAGTGGTCGAGGATTCGGAGGATACAGAGGATCGACCTCTCGAACCTCCACTTAAGAAGCCTCGTATGATCGAAGGTCCTGGTACGGTTGATGCGATTGTTGGCCTGATCCATGAGTCAACCCCTAATTCCAAAGCCAGTTCGTCCCAAGGGTCGCGGACTACTTGCTGGCCGAAGAGTCCTTCGGACATATTCCCCTTCAATCTGTTCGAGCACTTCAAGCTCCCGGATGACGACGAATGGTTCAAGAACTACTCTTCCGAGGAGTATTTGGTATCTTATATCTGAGCTCAGACTCAGGTATTCCCGATCAGCTTTAAAGATTTTTCTTTTATCGCTAGGTTGTATTTTGCATGACTGATGTGTCGTACTTTGTTTTGTAGGCTAATGCCATCCTTGCACGGGCTATCCCTTCTCTTGCCCGATCTACTAAAAAAGAGATGCAACTGAAGCATGATGTGTTGCTCCTTGAAGCCGAGTTGTGAGGTCAAGATTCGGAGCTGAAGAGGGAGAGGGACCTACACGCTGATACCCGAAACAAGGTGACCAAGGCTGATCGTCGGATTGCCGAACTCGAAGAACAACATTCTCTCCTTCAACAAGAGTTCGTTGGTCTCAACGGTCATGCCAAGAAGCTTGTGCAGGACAAGGAGCTTCTGGGCGAGGAGAACAAGGTCTTGGTGGGGAATCTTCACACCATCGAGGACCAATTCAATACAATGCACGACCAGCTGAGGACGTTGATCAAGGCGAACAATACCTTGATAGCGAAACAAGCCGTCATCAAACAGACAACCATCAAGGAATATGAAGAGTCGCTTTGCTTTGACCGATAAGATTATGGCCCAATTTGCTGAGGGGGTTGAAGCTTATCGAGAGAAGGCTCGGACGAAGCTGGTCGATGTTGGGTTGGATGCCTCGATCCTTGACTCTTTCGATGAGGAATCCGAGGCCGAAGCTGGTGATGGTTCGCCTTAGTGTAGGATTTTCGTACTTGTAAATTTTCCTTTCGTAGTTTTGTAATTCGCTCGATCCGTTAGGCTGACGATATATGTATCCGAAGCCTGTCTGATCGGGAATTGTAAAATAGATTTGATATGAATGAAATAGTATAAGTTTTATCAGTTGTTATTTCGATTAGTTTTGCTTGTGACTTTTATCGAACAGTTAGGCCATTTCTGACCGTCTGGTCAATTTATGCCCAAAGCTTATATGATCGGATTTATAACTTTATCAATCAGTTATACTTGTGACGTTTACTGCTCAGTTAGGTCATTTCGGACTGTCTGATCACTTTACGCTCGAAGCTTATCTGATCGGTTTTGTAAGTTCATCGATCAATTATACTTGTGACTTGTCTTGATCGATCGTTAGGCCCTTGTGGACTATTTGATCAGTTTATGTTCGAAGCTTATCTGATCGGATGTATAACTTTGTCAATCAGTTATGCTTGTGACCTTTTGTTTGATCGATTAGGTCCTTCCGAATCTATGTCTCGATCGCTTTACGTCCGGCGTGTCTCGATTAGTAAAGCAACGTGAATTTAAATGAAGCATAAGTATTTCTCGAAGAGAGGTTTTTATTTCATTGATAAATCGCATAGATTACATAAGTAAGGGAAAGAATAGACATGCATTTACTGGTAATATTTTCTAAGTCTTCCAGCATGCCATGTATTCTTTAACTCAGATCCATCCATAGCTCGAAGCCGGTAAGTCCCTGGCTTCGGCACCTCCACTACTTCGTAAGGCCCCTCCTAGTTAGGCATTAGCTTGCCCGTGTTCTGGGGGGTTGATGCCTCTGACTCCCGAAGCACCAAATCCCCTACTTCAAATCTCCTCAGCTTCACTTTCTGGTTGTAGTGTCAGGCTGTTCTCTGTTGATAAATAGCCAACCTCAACATAGTAGAGTCCCGAACTTCATCCAGCAGATCCAAATTTGTTTTCAGGCCTTCATCATTGTATAGTTCCTTGTACTGACTGACTCAAAGAGTGGGGGATCCGATCTCGACTGGTATGAGTGCATCAGTTCCGTATGCCAGTCGGAATGGAGAGTCTCCAGTTGTTGTCCTTGGAGTTGTCCGATATGCCCACAAAACACTGAGTAGTTCTTCGGGCCACCGACCCTTTAACTCATCCAACCTTCTTTTTATTCCGTTGAGTAGGGTTCGGTTGGTCACTTCTACTTGGCCGTTCGATTGAGGGTGAGCAACTGAAGTCTTACGGTGTTGAATTCCCAACTCTTTCAGAAAACTTTTGAATTTTGATCCCACAAACTGTCTGCCATTATCAGAGACCACTGCCTTCGGAATGCCGAAACGGTAAACGACTCCCTCCTTTAAAAATTTCAAGCATTCTTGTTCGGTGATCTTCTATAGTGGTTTGGCTTCGACCTATTTCGTCATATAGTCAATAGCCACGATTACAAAGCTGACTTGCCCCTTGGCCTTCGGTAGAGGCCCTAGGATGTTGATTCCCCATACAGCAAAGGGAATCGTGGATAAGACTGAGTAAAGCTCTTCGGGGGGTTGATGTGGGATATTGCTATTCAACTGACATTTGGGACACCTTCTGATGAATTCCTTGGCCTCTGTGCAGACAGTCGGCCAGTAATACCCCTGCCTCAAAATCTTATGTGCCAGTGATTTGGCCTCCATGTGATCTCCACAAATCCCTTCGTGTACCTCCCGAAGTGTATAGTTTGCTTCTGACGGTGTTAAGCACTTGA